>OU015498.1:100893342-101307384 GCA_907164885.2 Dolomedes plantarius | reverse complement strand
TGAACAAAAGTATGATCATAGAGCCAACTAAAACGCTTACGCATCTTTTTTATTCAGTTTGAAATATCCAAAACAATCATGTTTTTACTCTTACAGTGAGTCAACTCTTTATTTCAGTTTTTATTCACGTATTTATTATAACGTTATTAAATTTATGATTTTCTAAATAAATCTGTTTTAATAGGATTCTTAATTTAAAGCAATACTTTTGTTTCTAAAACTATATATGAGGTGATTCTGCTATGGTTATTAACCAATTTCATTGATAAAAATACACCAAATCACTACGTTTGGCTTTAGCAATGAATAAACCTTAAACTCAGTAATTAATTAGAAAATTTCTTTAGAAATAAGATACCGTTTTATCTATTTAGTAAATGCTGTAGGATACATAATAACTAAAGCAACAATTTAAGTTTTTCTTTTGTTGAAATCCATTCAAGGTGTTCGGATTTCGGAGTGAGGAAATCCCATCCATTTAGTTTTCCCCCAAAAACTCTTTAGTGGTGTGAATATATCTTCGGTGATAAATAGGTTTAAAGTTTTCCTTGATTGACGTGGGATAAATAACGTTTTAGAGTCAAAAGATAGAGAGGATTTACGTTCAAAAATTCACACGCGATTCATGCATGAAAAGACAGCATTTATTTTATGCTTCTTTGGCCTCCTAGGTCATAGAACTTTTATTTATCAACTTCCAAAATAGAGATATATAAAATGTGTTGTATATGCATTTTTTTGTATATAATGAGGATTAAATGCTGAGATTTCTTGAATCCGATTAAAATATTAATATGAGGGTGGCAAAATCTCAAACAGGCAGATACCACGTCATTTCGGTCTGAGTGATCAGATAGAGGGGATATCTTCAGTAGACGATTGTATAAAACCATCCAATCTAATTTACATTAAAAGTAAAGAAATGTAGAACAAAGTATATTTCCTCCTAAAACGACAGGTTAGAATCGAGGTTTCAATTTATGTCCTTCTATCTGAGCATTTAGTTTTTTACGGTGACTCACTGACTGTTCCCGAAAAATTTAATGTTGGAAGAGAAATTCGAATATGAGGGGTTATCTGTAAAAAAGATAGCGATTTTGAACATCGCTATCTTTTCAAAGACACTCACATAAGACATTCACATAAAAGAATTTTATCTTTTGACAAATTATTTAGGGGAACACAAAATACATCTGTACTGTTTTTGATTTATAAAAACTATCTATTAAACCATTTCAAACAAAAACTCGCGTGAAAGAACCTCTATTTATTTATTTGAGATACAATTACTTTTTTTTTTCTGGTTACATACTTCTGTTGGGGATTAAAAATAAAGTGATTTTATGGACATGTTTGACTCCCTGAGAAAAGATTAATTTTTCTTTCTAGCAATTGATATCATATAGCTAAAAAAATCAATGCGTTTAAAAATGATCCGAAATAAACCGGAATCCAAATTTCAGTAAATTATTTTCTAGTTCAAAGTGAAATTTACAATCACTGCAGTTGAATAAAATTGGTTTCTTAAAAATAAACAAGAGAAGAAACGTTTTAATACCAAACAAACAAAGTTCGGACTGGGTGACCTTGATATTTATATCTAATTAAGATTCTAAAGCTATGCTAACCTAGTATTGTCGTGCTTAAACTCAAAGTTAACGAGCTCTAGTAGATAAACGTCAACATACTGCGCAAATTTATAGCTTAATTAAAGAAAATGACTTTGGTTTGGATGTAAAAGTATCACTTTTAATTTGTTTTAACGAGTCAGCCTGTTAGCTACAAAACCCTTTACAGAGATAATTAAATTATTGCTATAGTAATTTTATTATTCGTGACAATAAAATTATTCTACGTTGACCCTCATAAGGCCAATTACCTTTATGAAATTCATTTGCTGTGTTTTCAGACGAACTAGGAGGAAATATTTTTCATAATTTATGTAACATTATCAGGAGATGGCCACAGAAACGAGGTAGATGATAACAAACAATGGATAAATATACCGTAAAAGGATAATTTTCAAGCATCTTTCTAGAATAAGACGTCGTATTTAAGTATCATAGTAAAAAAAACGTAAGCATCTGCAATCTATTGAAAGCCAATCGAGGACCAAATATCGAGAGCGAATGGTCTTCAGTATCAGAAAGTGCGTATTTGAGGCTCACGGTTGGAATGAGTGTTTGTAGCTGTTCGGATTGACTTTGACCTGTCAGCAACGGTTTGTTTACAGACATCATATTGCAAAGAATCATCATAGTGCTCTAAAAATAACTAGCCAATCCTAGTAAAAATGAAACAGTCGTGGTTCGAAACATTTATTTCTGTTGTCCAGCACAAATCACTTTGTTGTCCATAAGAACTCGGATATTGGTGAAATCTTCTGATGTGCTTGATTTCAAATTGTTTTTGTAGGAATTCTTGGCTGCAGATAAGCTGAACGAGGTGTGGTAGGAATTGAACTATCGCCTCAAAATGAGCACTCGAGCTCACAATGAACACTTACTTGTAAGGACTCTAAAAGTACCACATGCGATTCATGCATAACACAGGCCAACGATGAAAAAACTTTTTGAATAAATTTGCCTTATTCTTATGGTTTTTAGTGTGCTGAAACCGAACATGACATTAAAAAAGCTGTATCACCCACCATTTTTTCACATTTCAACACTGAATATTTAAAGAGATGACATTTTTAGCAAATTCAACGCCATAAGCTAACGGCCAGCAATGTAGCTTTACAAAATTCCCATGTTCCTTATGTGAATGGGACAGCAGGGCAAGGGATGAACATTGGTCCCGAAAAATCTGCCCTGCAAGAAAACCTTTAAAGGCTGGAGAGAAAAACACTCTGCGCAAGAACCTCGTGGACCCGGAAAACATTCTGCTGCCACTTCTACACATAAAATTAGGCCTAATGAAACAGTTTGTGAAAGCCTTACCCAAAGATGGAGAATGTTACAAGTATCTTTACGAGAAAGTTACCTCATCTATCAGAAGCAAAATTGGAAGAAGGCATGTTTGTTGGACCTGACATCCGAAAAATGATGTTCGATCCCAGCGTTGAATCAAAAATGAGTTTAAAGAGAGGGAAGCTTGGGTATCATTCAAGCAGATTGTGACCAAGTTCTTGAGAAACAAAAGGATCCACATTATATTTCTATTGTAGCTAACATGCTGGAAAAGTTCAAAAAGTTAGGCTGTTTGATTATCCTCAAGATTCCCTATTTGAACAGTCACCTTAATTTTTTCTCAGATAATTTGAGTGATGTCAGTGAGGAGCAAGGTGAGCGGTTTCATCACGATATTGAATTTATGGAAAGACGGTATCAGGGCAGCTGGAATGCCAATATGATGAGAGACTACTGCTGGTCACTTCACCGAAAAGTTGAGAAAGCGATTCACTGGCGAAAAAGCACTATCAGGTGCTTTAAGGAGAAGAGGGAAAGGAAATATTATCCAATGCACGCATAAAACCTATGTAATAAAAAGGTATTTTCCTGTTTATACTTGAATAAAAGTTTGTTCATATTGCAACATTTATTTATTTTTATTTTCTATGGTATATTCGGCTAATTTTCTAGTTAGTTTCCGACGAAGTCACATTGTGACGAAACTGTGGGTGATAGAAAAAAAAAAACTGAGGTCAGATACGGATTCAGCACCAAAAATTGCATAAGAATCAGCTATTGGCATTAAACCAGTTTTCAAAAAGTCATTTTTCGTTGGCCTGTGTAATTTTTTACGGTCTTTCACAGAAAAAAGAAACTAAACGATTTTCAAAGCTCCAAAATGATTTTGAAATATCATGTATCCTTTTGAATAATTTTCTATGAAAACAAATACATCATGAAAGAACCAGACTTTATATGATGTATTTTTTACAGATCGTATGGGTTTTAAATTAATTTCTCATTGTTACTAGCTTCTGAATTTTCTGTTAAAAAATATTGAAACAAGATAGTAAAAAATGTGGGATGAATTATCGATTTACCATGTAAATATTCTAATTCTTAAAACAGTATTCATCTTGCCATTTGTCATGGGTTCATTGTAAAGTTCGGATAAGATCTTACGTGATCTGATGGTACTAAGGTCAAGGCATGTACCTAGAGGCAGGAGTTTTCGATTTCTATTATTCTCGAACCTAGTAGTTGTTTAAAAAATAAAAAAAAGAAATAAGAGAACATGTGTTGTGGCAGAGTTGACGTTATAATTACGGCCAACGAAAAATATAGCTTTTTGATTGGGGAGTCTGAGGGTTCTTTTCCGGTCACTCTCAAACTAAGAAGAGTGGGAGGTGCATTTTAAGGCAGATCATGACAGGGTTTGATGGTAATTACACTCGATACTTTCCTATATAGTTTATCAAAAAAGTATAAATTTACGAATTAAGTAATTATAATACAAGGTGTCTGCGCTAAAGGTATCCAAAAGTCATGACTTTTTTTTACGGAACTACCCATTAGAATTAAAAAAAAAGTGATTTAAATAGAAAGAACTTCTCACCAAGTTTTAATATCAATCATAGATTTCGATGTGTGCCCCTTTTGTAGCACGACAAACGTCTAAACGGTAATCCAGTTCTCTCTAAGTGTTTCGTAGCATATCAGGAGTTATTACACGAATTGCTTGAATGATACGCTCTTCAACTCATACACAGTTTCAGTTTTTTTTGTTTATACACAACGAATTTAATGAATACCCAAGCAACAAAGTCTAATAACGCCCGATAGGCTACGAAACACTTGGAGAGAACTGGATTACCATTTAGACGTTAGTCGTGCTACAAAAGGTGCACACATCGAAATCCATGATAGTATGATCGAAATCTATGACTGATATTAAAACTTGGTGAGAAGTTCTTTCTATTTAAATAATTATTTTAAAATTCTAATGGCTAGTTACGTAAAAATAAGTCATTACTTTCAGATACCTTTAGCCTAGATACCCTGTATTTAGGGAGAGAATTTTTTGTAAAGAAAAGTGGTGTATAACTGGTATATACGGACATAAGACCCTATGAGTTATTTTGTTGTACATTCTAAACCCTATCCTAGTTTTACGTCTTTGATTCGCCCGCAAGTGAAGGAAACGACTCATCGAATAAAAGAAAAGATGCCTGTACATCACATTCATCATACATATTTTTATTTTTATTTGATTACTTTCTTCTAATTCCGGAAGTAATACCACTTAAAAAGCTGATTTTTTTTCAAAAAGAAAGATAAATATATTAATATCATCTTTTTGCGTGCCGATAAACTATTTGCACGCTTTCTTATTCATTTGTGACATTTTTAAATCGGAACAAAAATTCTCCCTCTGTCATTTGAAAACACGAGAGATGTTCTGAGACGGATTCTCACTGAAGTAAACACACATTTCCGTGACAAACATATAAACTCTGTCCTTGTGAGTGGAATGAGCTTGAGAAGTATATTTGTTCTATATTCCAGACATGACAATGTTCAAGAAAAAAGAATTGGTGCCAAGAGTGGCTGGGGAATTTTAAAACGCGAAAAACACGGTTTCTAGTAGGGTCAAAGCAGCGACTCAAATAAATCTTCATGGAACCAGTTTCAAGCGTTTAAATGAGGTTCAAAGATATATATATATATATATGTATATATATATATATATATATATATATATATATATATATTTATTTTTAGGAATATAGATATCAAATATTAAAAATATAGTGATATAAATAAATAAATAAATAAATTAAAAAAGATCTTATGAAGAACTGGAAGAGTGGAATTTTCAATCCTCCCCCCCCCCCAAAAAAAAAAATAAAAATAAAGCTGTATAGTATTTTTCGGGATTTAAAATTCCAAATGTACACTTTAAACTTCTTATATTATTCAATACTAGGTCCTACAATATTCTTAAAAAAAATCTAACAATAAATAATCGGAAAAAACCTAATTTATATTGTGTCGCTCAGTTCAAAATTACTGTTTTTAAAAATATCAGCATAAATAGCATGTTTGTGTCATGTAGCAGTTTTTTCCCGGTTAACAATATAATCATAAAAAAAGCTTACAAATGTACTTTATTATTAGGAAGGAAAATATTAATTATAATAACTTATTGCGAAGTTTTACACAGTATATTTATGATAACTGTAATAATCATAACCTAATGTATCATCACTAGAGTCGCGGTAGAGAAGAAATGTATGTGGGAATTTTTGTAGAATAATATATATATATATATATATATATATATATATATATATATTTATATATATAATATATATTTATATTTATATATATATATATATATATATATATATATATATATATATAATTATATAATATATATAATATATATATATATTTATATATATATATATATATATATATATATATATATATATATATATATTTATTTATTTATTTATTTTACTCAAAAATCTTATTAAATGCCTGTGAAAATAAGACAACATGGATTTTGAAAACATAAGAAAAACCTCTCAGATGAGACATTATGTGATTCCTAAAAAATTACCCACAAGGTCTTACCCATTAATAAAATTATCCATTAATTTCAAGGTCTTCCGATACTGATTTGGTTACTTGTACTGATATCATTAAATAAAATTTGATTTTAAATGATCTCATTTATTCTACTTGGTTTTCATGTGAAAATTACTTGAATTAAAATGAAACGACAGGGAAACGTTATAATATTAAAGAAGGAATTACTAAAGTCATATTAATTTATAAAAAATTTATTTTTCTGCCCCCCCCCCCGAAATATGATAATATTAAGGAATTGATTCGTATGTTCAAGCATCTACAGTTGCGAAATCGATTGTACATCGATATACTAACTTTTAGAGGACTATCCATATAAACGAGATTAACTTGTATAGTCTAAGATTGTTAGTGACAATCTTTCCATAATTATTCGTGATCCTTTTTATGCTCATCGGGGTGATACTAAAAGTATGCAGTAAATTAAACTAACCAAAAATAAAATCATCTTTTGTTTAAATTTTAAAAGAAACTTATTTTAATGTGATGTCTGTGCTAATGAGTTAAAAGATTTCGTCTTTTCTACATGGTGTGGGAAAAATTATTTTTTGAAGCTTTCTAACACAGGTTATCGAAGGCAGTTGGTTCGATTTAAAGTAAATTATTTACGACATTATGATGGTAACATGATAGCATGCAAGTATATAGATTATTATAAGATACATATTAATGATATTGAAATAATTTTACAATTATAGCTCGAAAAATCTATCCCATAGCTTATTTATGGGTAAACTGATTTTCGAACTCCTTTATCTACGTACCTTAATGGAGAAATTCGTCCCTGTCATTTCATGTAAACAAATTCATAAGCTTCACTATTTATAAACTTATTGTTGGTAGTAATCTTTAGAGCTTTTGATTACAAAATGCATGAGTTTTTCAAGACATGCTAAAAGTATGAGATCATTTTTAAAATTTTCTTTTGTTGTTCACTATGCTCTCCATTTTGAAAAAATATGATTTCTCTGAAAACTTGCAGCTTCCCATTCCAAATTGATAAATCTGTCAAAAGGAATATGCTGCTATACAACAAAATTTATACTTTCCTTAGAATTTTTTTCTGACTGAAAACTTTATTGTTAGTTCACCGTAAGTTGCATAATATTATAACTGAAGCCTTATTTAATCTATATTCGGGGAAAAGATGATTCTATAAGACCATTTTGTTCTAAATTTTCCAACAGATGATTGATCATTGCCGCTAGCTACTGGGAGCTGGGGCAGAATCAGGGCCCGACTTAGCCTAATTGGGGCCCGGGGCAAAAACTTCTTTGGGGGCCCCCTCTGCTTCACTACTTTAGTAATGAAGAACTTAATACTTAATACTAAACTTTCTATTCGATTTGGGGGCCCCCTCTGATGTAGGGGCCCGGGGCAACTGCCCCGTATGCCCCTGCCTTAGTCAGGCTCTGGGCAGAATAGACACTGAATATGAATTCTGTGACGTTAGTTAATAGTTGCCATAACAGATAATTGTTATTAGATACGCTTTATAAAGCCTTTCTTGAAAAAATATACACAACTTTTCGTGAAAATCAGTGCGCTCTCGTCGAGTCACTACTACACACTGTTTAAATTGAATATTCACGTCTTTTTCACTCATTAGCAATTTATATAACAACAGTATTCTCTGATCTGATAAAACCGATTATTCACACACTCAGGGAAATTCGAATTTCAGGGAAATCGGCATTTCATTAACAACGGGAATGTTTAGCAAAATTTTAAAACAAAAGTCTAAGATGCTGACTGTTTTACGTCATAACAAAAATTTCAGGAAAGTTAAAGATTTCAACGCTGGCGTTTATAGACCCTTGAGGTACCATCATTAGAAAAAGAAAGTTTTATAAAATTATCTCTTGAATAGTCGACACATTTTAAAAACTGATGTATAATATTTTTTGTTTTATTTTCCCCACATTTTAAATTAGTTTAAAAATATTTACATTATGTTTTTTTTATAACCGTTACAGGAAGGAAAGTATTCACTAATCAGAAGTTTCTTTAAAAAGGGAAATTGACCATCCAACAGGAAAATGAAGTAGTGACAATTTTACGTCCTCACTTTACTAAGAATAAAAACATCAGCAAAACAAACAGCGAATTAATGACATAGATTTAGCGATAGCCGGGAGTCATGGGACACGTTCAACATACAGAGCGTAAAAATCAATATAGTGGAAAATTTTCAAGTTCAATGTCAAAATATATTCTCAGCTTCACAACGGACAGCTGAACAAATATACGCATCAAACAATGCAATTTTTTTCCGGGTTTCATATTCAGAGGAAGTATACACTCGCAGTATACAAATTAAGCGTGATGCATACAATTAGACCTGTAGTTTCTCACGGCATTAGATGAAAAAAGAATTAACTGGTTAGTTTTAAAGAAAAGGTTTTTTTATTTCGAGAAACGTTATTACATTCAGAAGTGCGTTGATTTTGTATAACATAAAATACCTGATTATTTTAAAATTTAAATAAGTATTAATATTCATTGTTTATATATTCCTTTCGTAGTATTATAAATAAAAATATAATATGCCATATTTTTAAGATTTTTAACATTGTGCGTCTTTACAAAAGACCATATGTGCACGCCTGGTATAGTTTATTTGTAAAACTTTTGATTAATTTATATAAAAATAATTTATTCCTATCTTGGATAAGTAACTTTTCCCATTGAGGTAATTTTAATAGAGAAAATTTTTTCCAGAAATTGTCTAACCCCTCGTAACGACCAAGGCCAGATCACGGACAAAAGATTTTCCAATTTGCAGATAGTTCGTTATCCAGTTATACCCCTTTAGTGAAGTTAAGAAGTCTCATTTTTAATGCCATCCAAGAAAACATTTAAAGGGAGAGAGCGGTTCTTCGAATAAACCCTTTCCCCAAAATTTTGGAATAATTTAAAAAGTGAAAAAGCACAAATAATTTTATATTTTCTTATTTGCATGATCATTTTCTTGATTTTTCGACTTGTTTTATAACATGATAATGCATATATTATAAACTAAATGTGAATAAATATAAAGAATTATTTAATATAAGTTAATGCCACTCGAAAAGCTATCTAATTATTTATATCAAGTACGTGTTTCATACAGAAAGTCTCGTCGATAGTTGGAAAGTCTCGTCGATAGTTGAAATGCAAAATTTTTATTCCTGTGTAGGTAAGTTCTATTGTAGGTGTTATGTAGACGTTTTCGATTTGATGTAGGAAACATTTATTTCATTTTCATCAAAATCTTATGCAGTTACAAACTGTAATTTAAGCTTTATATCAAACTCATTATATTCCATTCATAAACCATCCTAGTATCAATATTCATGTTGATTAAAATAAATAAAGCAATGTTTAAACAAAACATCGTGAGTTACTTTCATCTTTTAACGTAGGATTACGTTCCTCAATAACGGTCCTGCGGAGAGAAAAAAATTGTCCGGCGTCGCGAGTCATAATTTTGGCAGCGCGCCAAACCTAGTAGTAGTAAACAGTTAAACAAAAAAGTACCAAAATGCGTAAAAAAAAAGAAAAAAAAGAGGTAAGCAACGATAAGTAATCCTACGTTAATAACCCTCGGTAGTTTCGTTAGAAGAGACTACCTGGAATATTTTTTTGCTTTAAGCACGTGTTCGAGACCAGAATTTAGTTCGCATTAAGAAATTTAAGCTCGAAGAATTCGTTCCATCTAGTCAAATTGTCGCTTTGTACTTCTGCTGCTATATATTTTGATGACTTTGTGAAGATTTGAGCTGGCAAAACCTCGATTTTTGTCACGGTCCATTACTGGCTACTTCTTAACGTCACCGCACCATCGAATACGTAATTTTAGCATCCAGCAGTTATTGTTGGTCATGACTAACTTTTTCCTACTCGTTAAAGTTCGACATCTTTCTATTCCAAAAGTAAATATCATGATGAAAGAAAAAAAAATATATATACAGACGCCATTAATGACACCTAGAAAAAATTAGGATGTCAGTTGAACACTGTTGGGGAATAGTTTAATTCGTTGAGGTCACCTTTTGCTACTCAACAGATTAATGGACAGACCCTACTTTTAAAGCCGATTCCGAATGGCTACAAACCCCCATTCCAACCTCGAGCAGACAAACTCTAGTACCGAATATCAGTATCCATCTGGATGTGCTATTGTTGAAAAAGGCCTCACTGAAACAATGGGACAAGCGTATCAGTTCGGTAGTAAACTACCGGAAGATCACCGATGCAAAAGATATTGGAGTTTTTTTTTCCCATTCAAACATATCATCAGTCTGATTTGGATGTTTCAAGAAAGTATAAATGATCCGCTTGAGTGAAAGAGTTACTATTAATGTATGTAGCTCTGAAAAATTATTCCATTAAAAAATGTTAGGACGAAATATCACAGTTAAATATTATTATTTAACAACGAAATAATTGATAATTCTGTTCTATAAAAATAAACATTTACTTACTTCTGACGGCCCATTGTTCCATGGTTCTAACTGCTCTTAGCCATCGTAACAGCGAGAAAGTACAGTCACTTGAAATAGAGACATCAGAACTTAGTTCCATGACAAGGGGCATGAGATGTCTCAGACCTTTTGATGCCATGTCTTGCATTTTAAGTTTCATTGATTTTAAAGAATCAACGACAATTTGTTCTTGATTAATTGGCTCTGTTGTCAGTTCTTTAGGTGTTGGTGTGGTAGTTACATTCGTTTCAAGGTTAATTTCAGCTTTACGATCTTCATTTTTAGATGCTGCATCAGTCTGAACTTCCGTCATAATGGGATTTGTAAAAGGAACCGTGGTTTCAGTTACTTCTCCAGAGGCAGTTTCTTTTACAGAATCTTTTTCTGTACTTGATGTTTTTGATAAATCCGTATCTGTAGACGAAGAATCTCCAGAGGCTAGCGTCGAAGAGTACTTAATGTTTTCTGTTGAGAGGAAAGTTGAGATTGGACTGGTTGGTTTTATTGTGGTTGAGCTTATTTGAACCTTGAAGGATTTTGTAGTAATTTTTATCAACTCCTTTTCAATGATGGGAACTGTGGAGGAGTTATAAGGTTTAGTGATAGGTTTCAGAATTCCATACAAGTTTTTACTTGTTTCAGTGACAGCACTTTGTTTATGTGTAGGCTTTAAAGTGATATTTGGCTGTGAAAACACAATATGCTGAAATACGTTTCTTGGAGAACTTGAACTTATAATTCTATTTTCTTCTTTGATATCAGATATAACATCTAAACTGTCGTTTCTAGATTTTGGTGCTAATTTGTTTCGATTCAAAGGAATTATAACAACTTTAGGGGCTGCAGAACTCACTCTGGTAGGTATGCTATGTGTTGTTCCAGTTCTGAAATTAAAGACAACTCTTCTACTTGTTGTAGTATATTCAGGTTGAGTAGTAGTAGGTTTTGTCGAGCTTTTTATCACTGGAGCATATGTGAACTTATGTCTGAACTGTGGCATTTTCGTAGTAGATACTGGCTGTTTGGATGACGTATGATTTCTTCGGCCGAACACTCTATTAGCCAAATGTAGTGCATTGATGACTTTGGTTTGCGAATGAACAGAATACTGACGGACACCGGGTTCATTATATTGAGTAAAGGGATATAAATGTGGAGCATCTGTAACAGTCGTCGTTGGAGTAACTGTAGTTTCTGATGAAATGTATGGCATAAAATCAGTCGTTGGTTCTTGAAAACTGTTCGTTGTGAAGTCTTCATTCACTATGCTATGTTGCGGACCTCTAAAAAATTGTTTATTTGCAGTTGTACTGGTTTCAGGCATTTCAGGAATATCGAAATCATTCGCATTGTTTTTCACTTCTTGAGTATTTTCAACTTGACTTTCAGCAGTTCCAATTTCAAAACTACTATATGTTGTTACCTCTGGAATATCTGTGGTTGTAGTAAAACCAGTCATATCAGCATATTTCAAACGACTTTCTTCAATGTTTTCTGGATTTTTAGATTTATATTCACCAGAGTTAAAACTTGATTGAAGGGATGTTGTTGCATCTGTTGTAAACTGTCTGAATCCGAAATTACGCACTCTCGTATTTGTGGGATGTTGTCTCATTACCTGCGAGACAATGTATTCCGAGGTATTCATTCGATGATTTTCAAATTGTTGCCTTTCTGGTACAATGTATTTCGGAATCAAACTATTTTCATTTCTCGATCTATTTCTATTATTATAATATGGTTGACGATATGGTGTTTTTGTAATGACATACCTCGGGGTTGATCTATGAAATTGGCTAATGTTAATATTTTTGTTGGTCGTTAAGTGTTTAGGAATTTCTGTAGGTATCTGAGATGCAGGGTTGTCTTGAATATTCAAAAGAGGAAAAGTCTTCGCATTATTTTCCTGAGGACGACTTGCAAGATATGCTACTTTTGTAAGAGAGACATTAGGAGGTTCCGTATTTTGAATGAGCTCATAATGTTCATATGCTTTGGTAGTAGTTTCTGGAGCTAAAATCTTATTTTCTGTACCTGGAGCTGGTAAAATTTCTGCATCATTTGGAAATAAACGTTGAGGAAAATACCGAACAAATTGTGAAGGGGGAATAGCTTCGATATTTTCATTGTAAATCCTCTTATTATAGATATCATGCAGAGTTCCTGGATTGTGTTTTACAGTTTCTTGTTTCTGACGATATCTTTTCTTTATTTCTTCATCCATGGGAAACTCTTCTTTTACTGAAATAGACGCAATAGATTCTTGGCCTTGGTAGTTGTTTGCACTGTGGCTAAATGCTACTTCTTTTTTATTAGTATCTAACTTGAGGTCTGTCTCTATTATTTGAGGAGTTGAAGTTTGCAAATCATCATTTTCATTCTTGAAATCCCAGTATGTTTTCAAAAGGGAAGATTTATTCGATTCCAACTCTTCATTATTTGATAAAGTAAGATCACTTTCATTTAAATTTTCATTTGAAGACCCATTGTTGCTAATGTGAATTTTATCCTCAGTATCAGACGGAGGTAGATCTTCGATCTCAGGAGACGTTAGATCTCCATTATCAGAAAAATGTACGTTTTCGGACTTAAATGGGGATAAATTTTCAATTTCAAGAGGATGTATATCTTCGCTATAATAAGGAGGAGAAATTTCAGTGTTAGTAGAAGGACTATCTTCACTATTATAAGGCTGTAAATTATCTGTGTTAGGAGGATGTATACCTTCATTGTGATAAGGTGGTAAATTATCAGTTTCAGAAGGGTGTAAATCTTCACTTTTATAAGGCGATAAATTTTCATTATTAGTAGAATGTAAATCTTCACCATAAAAAGGTGATGAAATTTCAGCTGTTGATGGATGTGTATCAACATTAGTATACGGAGATAAATTTTCAGCGCTAGAAGATGAATTAACAACATGTTTTATTTCCTTGCTTTGGTCTGGAATAATGAGTTTTACCGGTTCCCTCCCCGCCATATTGTGAATGACTTTGTTTCTTCCGGGATAACCAATACTTTCCAGAATTTCTGACAATTCTTCAGAATCAACTGTTGACTGAGACACAACTGGACGTCTGTGGCTTAAGGATAACATTTCAGGGATATTAGGAAGTTTCATGTCCTTTAGTGAGTGCTCTTTTAAAAATTCCTCTTTCATATTCAGTGTCATCATAGGAGGTTGCTGGATTTCAGGTTTCGAATTTGACACTGGTATCATTTGATTCCTAGGTAAGTTTCTTGAAACTTCAGGAGACAAAGAGGATTTTATTTGATTATTGTTGCCTATATTACCGGTAAACTGAGTAGACGGAATTAAAAATGGATGAGGGATCTGCTGCTGAATCATCAGTTTTGGTTTCTTCGTCACAGGTACTGAAGTTTGAGGAACCAATTTTAAAAGCTGTTCAATTTCTGCATTTAATTCCTGTTTTAAACGATTAATTCTTGGTATTTTACTTTGTGTCGTACTTATGGGCCTAGCATGAGATTCGGAAATTCCTTGTTTTATGTTGATGTTAGAAGTTACAGCTCCCAAAACATGAGGCTGAGGCACATGTTTTAGAACACTTGTTGATTCAGTGTTACGGTGATCTCTCAGGTCTGTTACATATTTTTCTTTCATTTCTGCAGTTGGAACACGGTATGGAACTTGAGCATGTTGTTGAAATGGTTTAGAGTTTGATGTTACGAAATGCGGGTTCTGAAGTCCATTTTTCAGAACATTCATTCCTTGTTTTAAATTATTACTTGTCGATAAAACAGAACCATGTTGTCTCATTATAAAAGAAGGGTTCTGAGTTAATTTATTTTGCCCTGTTGTTAACATGGGAGTTTGGGGCAGATTTCTCATGAACATGCCTTGCGGAATTTGAGCCCCGTGTTTGGGTTTGGATATATAAACGACCGCTGAACCTCCTGTTTTCAACTTAGACGGATTCATTGTCATTGGCATGTGATGTATTACTTCAACTCTTTTTGGAGCATTCTGACCCCGTAGCCTGTTATCAGTCGATGAGCTTAAAATATCTGTCAATGCTGCAGAACCTAACAAAGAAGTGCTCTGTTGATTTGGACTGTATCTTGATGATGGAGGTGCTATACCCTGAATTTCCTTCAAAACTTGTGGCTTCTGCAAAGCCGATGCTCTCATGGGTGCTCGATGAAACGCTTGTTGAGGTCTTAGACCAGGTGAAATATTAATATTTCTCAAATGTGGATCCCGAATAACCTGTAAAAATAATGTATATTATAGAGAGATGCATGATTAAATTAGGTATGTATCTAAATAAATTTCAAAACAGATTTTAATTACGTATTATTCTTAAATAAACAATTACAAAAATTTATAAATTTATAAATGCTTGAAATATATCTACAATAAAAAAAACTACAACTCATGATCCTGTTGACATTCCCAAGATGGAGGTCAAAATCTTGAAGAAAAAAGCTTCTTAAACACTGAATAACGATTATGAGTAGAAAGAACTAGTTTCGAATTAACAAGAAAGGTGCAAAACCTTTCCTTAGACCTTAAGAGCATTGCCTCGAATTACAAATTAAAATGAATTTGTAATTTTTTCTGGCCTTAAAATTATCAGCCACTTTTAATATTTTTTGTGGATTTAAGAAGCTTTTACACTTCAGCTCACATACTGATGTGTAAAAATATGAAACGAGTGAAAGTGATTTTTACACGATTAGTACTTAAACACTTATGAGACCGTCTTAAGTTAAGTTTCTTTTTCATATTCATCTAAGCCCTAAATTGAGTTTTTGATTATTTAATTACCATTAGCTGTAAAAAAGCTTTATTACTCTTTTTACCTAAGGACGCTTAAATTAAGTTGAAGATATAACCAAGTATTGGATTAAACGGAAATTAGTGTTCTCGCACAGTATTAAACTTAGCACTTTGTGAACTTGTCCATGATTATGGTCACTGAATGCGGCTCAGTTCGTGAACATTTTCAAATAAATTTATAACTTTATTAATGCTCATAAGCACATGCAAAATGTAAAAGGTTTTTTTATTTGTTTTTAAAGAATTAGACCGTCTGCACAAATCACAAACCAGTCCGTGTTGAGTCGTAACCTATGCAATTGAATGGAGCCACGCACACGTCGCAACTGGTTACAAACCCGTCGACCGGGTTTGTAACCAGTTGCGCCGTGTGCGTGGCTCATTCAATTGCATAGGTTACGACTCAACATGGGCTGGTTTGTGATTCGAGTCAGTTATCAGTTTCTTTTGAGTTGCCCCGTGTGCAGACGGCCTTACGTTAGCCTGCCAGTTGTCAACTTGTCAAATGAATTGATTTTTCTTTTAACCTAAAATGCATATAAAACTCTGATTCTTTGATAGAAACTAGTTTTATACCAAAAAAGCATATGGATTCTATGTTTTAATCATGGTCTAAATTCATTATTTACTAATAAGACAAAAATATAAAAAAATTTATAACGCTAATGCATTTCTCTATGCGATTGATCAATGCATAATATAAAATGAATGAAGTTCCTAAAACGTTTTCAATGAGTTTCGTTTAAGAATTCAAAACAGATGCAAAATAAAGTGATGTATTATGAATTTTAATTTCAAACAATGACATCTGAGAATGGCTTGTGCAGTTATAGATATTTTGTATAATTCTACAAACATTCATCCTTCAATGAAATCAACTAATCTCATTAATCAATAATTGCATAATTTACATCAAAGTAATGCTGGTAACTTTTTTTTTCTTTAAGTGAAATAGCTTACTGAAGAATCCCCAAATATATTAAGTAATGAAAAATTCTGGAACCTCGTATCTCGTTTTTGATATCTTTTTTTCTAGATTTCCCAACGTTCTAGTCATAGTTCGTTGATATCCGTTCATTCATTTCGGGTGAACTTTGGCTTTCGTATGTGAGAATTAGTTGATCTCAACGTTCGTCTTTAGGGTTATGCGCGTTCTAAATACTTGATGGAAAAGCCTCTCTGAGTAGACTGCCCTTTTAACCTTATTTCCAGATTATCGTTCTCCTGTTAGCTCTACAAGAAGGTTTTGAAAAACCAAACAGACTGCAATAAGCACCTTCCATTTTCGAGTTTAATGTAGGAGTAGTGTAGGAGTAGGATTCCCTTCTTTTTTCTTTCACTAAATAGAAGTACTGCGCGGAAATGAGAAGAATGGTATTCAGCTCTTTTGATAATTTTTTGATGAGAGGTCAAGTCAACACATGCGATTTGCAAACAAAATGTGTCAATATGCCAGCAGATGACTTTCAGGTGAGAAGTTATCTTCAAGCCGTAAAGAGGCATGTTGGTCTCCATGCAATAGAACTTTTTGGTATCTTTACTTTGCAGGCGAAAATTTAGACCAATCTATTTGAAATACAACTTAAGCATCATCTTAGGGTATGTAAAAATTTGACAGCCCTCAAATGTTAGCAATAATCAACTGAGATTAAAACGACTTTAGTGCTTGTAGTAACTCTGCTTTTTAGCTTCTACTATCCCCACAGAATGGGCTGTATATTATAACATTTTATTTATTATAAATATACCTTTTTATAACGACCTATAAATATACCTTTTCGCAATGACAAACGCAATCGATCGAAAAAGGAACTTTTGATTTAAGAGTAGAATTTTCTACTATGCTCGAGATATTTAGTTTTTCATTTCATTATTAAACATACTATTCTCCCTTATGTTATTCTGGTTTCTAAGAGTGAAATATAATTTACTGAAGATCATACTAGTTTGTCAAAATCAAATACTGTTAGTCTGGCTAATAATTTGATAGTGTCCGTGGAAACAGATTTCGTCATGTTTCTCAAGAGTGTGACCTCTAATAGTAATCAGAGCATAAAGTATAGCAAAATGTATTTGATTTAAAAAAAAATTAAAAATTCAGCGTCGTGTTTTTATTATTCGATATCCTAGAAATTTTGTTCTCGTTCAGTTACGTTATGTTGATGGTACTGAAACTTGAAGACTAAGAAAATTAGATGCATACAGGCCGTTTATAATTAAAATGAAGATAAGTTTTTATATTCAACTTCTGATAATTCCATTCCCGTGACATTTAATTACATCTAAGACTCGTTTGTTGTTCAAATACAATTGAAAACAAATGAAATAATGCAAAAAAGAAAAATAACAATATTTAGAAAAATTCTTTTTGATTTAATTAAAAATAACGTTCTGAAGAAGTTCTTTTAGATTACTTTACTATTATACGTAAAGGTAACTCTAAAAAAATCCAGAGCAGTGAGTTTAGGTACGAATGAAATCAGTGTGCTGTTTGCTATGATGTAAATTAATTGCTAAGATCTTTAAAATTAAATTCATAACAAGATAATTGGATGCATCATTTTAAATTATGTGAATACGAAAAAAGTAAATTTGCAACAATTAAATTCATCATGGCATTCACAAGACATGACAGATATAGAATTCGATTCCTCTTAAAAATATTTACATGAAATTTAATAATTTGATGTTTTTCTCTCAGAATATGTATTTTTTTCTTTTTTAAATATATTGAGTGAGAGTGAGAGGAAGAAATAATTGCTGACGAACATATAAAGGAAGAAAAAAAATCTGTTACAAAAGCATTTTTGAGTTTGGTTCTAGTATGGTTCGAGTCGTAACTTTTTATTTATGTTGAAATGGGGATGTCAATTGTCCAGATTCTTTACGCAATGTTTATATTTTTATTATTAGAGGAGCTTGCAGTTTTAAATTTTATTATCTCTCTAAAATATTCTGTAATTAAAATTTACTCTACCTTTTCTTCGCTTCTGAAATATTTACTAGGTGGCATTCATCACTGGTCTGATTTTTATGTATGTTTATTGTATCTGTATGTTCTATTACGTATTTGATGTCCATGAATTTCTTAATATGGTAAGCAGGAAAATATATCAAAACTTTTGGTGTATATATATATATATATATATATATATATATATATATATATATATATATATATATATATATATATATATATATATATATATATATACAGTCTAACCCTGTTATAGCGAACCCGGTATATAACGAACTCACGGATATAACGAACGAAAATTTTGGTCCCGCCGTTTTCCTGTTGTACGTAATTTAATTAGTAGTGTGTCAGTTTAATGTAATCGGTTTTAGTCTATTTAATTCATTAATGAACATTTTTATTAGATTTTATTATTTTTTAATACATTATTATTGAATACACATTGTAACTAATGAGTTATACATTTTGTGAACTCTAGCATTTTTCTTAACGGTTCGGATATAGTGAACCACCGGATAAAGCTAACAAAACCTTTGGTCCCTTGAAGTTCGTTATAACGGCGTTTGACTGTATATATATATATATATATATATATATATATATATATATATATATATATATATATATATATGTGTGTGTGTGTGTGTGTGTGTGTGTGTGTGTGTGTGATAATAATCACATTTGGAAATTTTAGCACAAGGGAGGTGATGCGTAGAACTTATGGGAGATGCAGTCGGCACGTGGAGTGATGCTGTCGGGCGAAGTGTTGATCCAGGAAAGCACTGAAGAAATTTAGGGAGAAACAAACACATATGCAGTCGCTCGTTCAGTGATGAGAGTAACAAACATGGGGCCAGAGAAGAGGAACACAGATTTCAGACGATATCCGGGAAATCACCTTTATTCAATCAGTAGGCATTACGAAAGTATTAGCTGCAGTGGCCACATGACTTGTTCGGTGTCCATGCCAGGACGGGACGTGTTAACAGCAGTGTTTACATGCCAGAGTTAACTGAGAAAAGCCGTCGGGCCCACCAGACTTCTGGAGTCTGTGGACAGCAGGTCCGACACCAATAAGAGTTAGGAGCGAAGAGAGAGAAGTCGTCCGTTCAGCCAAATATTAAATGAGTGTTTTGTGATATTGACGCCAGAGGGCCTAAACTACTTAATTTTTAATTGGGCATCTTTAGGTTCGTGAAGTTCCCGTGTCCACTTCGGTTTTCCCGGGGACTACTTTATTGATAGATCCCGCGCTTGTTAGAGCTGCGACCTATTGACCTGGGCGCATGATAAGTGGCCATAAAGTTCTTGTAAAGTGTGGTTTCGACGTTATAGAACCCATAAATCCAGAGTGGTTCGATTGCTCTTCAAGTATTTCGACATTACACTGACATTCGGAATCTCATAAACTTCTAACACTCATATCTGGGGATGTTATTGAGTTCAGATATTTCACATGCCTGCTTAATGATCTGCAGGGCTAATATAAATTATAACTTAATTTACTTTTAGGTTGCAGTTTTGGAAAAGGGGTCGTGCTTTATTAGCATGAGGATTTACAATAAGTGGTAAATGTAAATTTAGAGAAGAACGGGATTTCTTGTTACATTTCCCCCCCATCGAAATAAGAAAAGTTCTTGCTGAAAGGAAGACTTTTCCGTTGACATAAAATTTTACAAAATTTTAAGTACACTGTATGCAGCAAAGGTAAACACACATTATATCATTGACAGAATAAGAATCTCCATGTGCAAATTTAATTTCACTATTTCATATTAATTGCAATAACTTAATTTCAATATTCAATATTCACTATCCAAAACAATATAATATCCACAAAAATAATAACCTCTAAAATAATAAGTCAAATAAATGTATTAAATTCTTTCTCAATATTTATCATATTTATTTTCTTATATAAACACTATAACTTCCATATGTAACGCCATATTTTTATTTAATCGTACTACTAGCATTTTGGTATGAATCCTCCTGTTATATAACCTCTTACCTCTTAAAACATACATCTCTTTTTATCATATACTAGCTGAAGTACCCGACGATGCCCGGGATTTTAAGAATGTTTGTTGTTAACCAAAATCAATTTAAAAATTAACACAGTATAAATAACATAAAAAATATATGTGAAATGTTATACACGTCTCAGAATTTCAGCCTTTCATCATTTTAATACTAAAATCTGAAAAGTAAAAATGTCAAATTCTCTAATGTTTGTTAACCAAAATTAATTTAAAACTAAGCACAGTATAAATAACATAGAAAAAAAAACCTTGTGAAATCTATAAATATATAAATTTATAATAAACTCCTCAGAATTCAGCTAGAATTAGCCTTTCATCATTGGGGTAAAAAAAAGCTGCAATTACAGGTTCAGCAGAAATTTCCAATAGAACAATGATATGACTGCAGCGTTGCCTCTTAAAAAAATGAAGTGTTTGATTGAGGGCTGCAAACCATTCAACTCCTCTCCACATTTAACTCCTATAAACATCCTCTACATATTAAATTCCTTTTCTCTCCATAATAAACTCCTCAGAATTTTGGTATATTCAGCCTTTCATCATAGTACCACTAAAATCTGAAACATCCTCTCCAGAAATATAAATTTATTAATTTCAATAATTAAACACACACAAATATATAAATTGCGCAAAAGTTTTTTAACCAACATTTGAATAATTCGTAAATGAAAAAGCATATGAAAATAAAGATAAGAACTTCCGGAATTGAAATTAATTACCCTTAATTTTTAATTAATAAAAAACCAACATAATATGAATAACAACGATAGTTGCTTAAAACCATATGAAAATAAAGCTATTATAAAGATGATAATAATAAAAAAAGCATAAGAAAATAATGCTCGCGCATGAAGTTAACGTTACAATATAAAGATAGTAATAATAATATAAACCGCGTGCATAAAATATTTAGCTTTTCAAGCGAAATAAATTGATTTTTAGAAAAAAACTACTTTTAATCGAGAAATTAAAATACATTGCACAAAATTTTAATTTTACCAACTTTCCACCCTACAATTTACACCCTACTTCTTTTAAATAGGATGTAAATATAAAGTTTTAACAGCCAATTGAATGCCAGTTAAAAATAATGTGTGCGCATGAAGTTAACGTTACGATATAGAGATAGTAATAAAAATCTATATATATATATAAAACAGTTCCGTAACTGACTAACTGACTGATTGACTGACTGACATACAAAGTACAGACCAAACCGTTGAACCTAAAGGACTGAAATTTTGCATGGCGATTTTTCTTATAATGTAGGGGTGCACTAAGAAAGATTTTTGAAAAATTCTTCTTAGATTTTTTAAAATTAAATTTTTAATCTGTTTTTGTAACTTTTTTCAAGTTTGCATTTAAAATAATAATTTGAGGGTTGTAAAATTTATATCACGAAAAACATTCAAAAAATATTACATTCAAAAAATATCATCTGTAGATAGAAAGGGGAGAGAAAATTTAAAGAAATGTAAATTTATAATGTACTCAGGGAATGTATTATTGTGGTTCTATATCAGAAAAATAATAAAATACATAAATCATAAAATAAAAAATATACATTAGCATATTGGGCACGAAGTTGCGTATCTTTCATGTAACATCAAACTCCCTTATTTTAATTCAAATGTTTAAAAAAATTTAAAAATAATAACATTTGAAAATTTCGCATAAGTTCATTTTGAAAAATTCATGTATTTCATATATATCTTATTTATTCTGCACTTTGTAAAAAAATAGAAATATGCCTGTCAAAAAACAGTAGTCAACTGCCCCAGAGCTCGCGTTGCAACGCTCTCATGTGTACATAGCCTAAAGGACTGAAATTTTGCATGGCGATTCTTCTTATAATGTAGGGGTGCACTAAGAAAGATTTTTTTAAAATTCTTCTTAGATTTTTTTAAATTAAATTTTTAATCTGTTTTTGTAACTTTTTTCAAGTTTGCATTTAAAATAATAATTTGAGGGTTGTAAAATTTATATCACGAAAAAGATCATAAAAATTCCTTTAAAATGAAATTCTTTTCGCATCTTTACCTCCATTTTCTAATTTTTGGTGAATTTTTAAAGATTAATTTTTACAATTTAATTTATTAAACGCTGATCATGTGATTTCTTTATCTGGTACTTTAAATAAATTTATCGTCACATAACAACGAAATAGACACACAAAAAATTAAAATAGTGGCGCCATCTACTGTACGCTTGTGAATCGAGAGTTGTTGGTTATTTATTAATTAAAAATATTGGAAAGTTCTTGTGGATCTGTAAATATACATGTGGTAACAGTTTTAAAATTTATAAATTATCAACCTACACAGGTGATAATTTATCCGGCGTTGCCCAGGATTTTAAGAATGTTTGTTAACCAAAATCAATTTAAAAACTAAACACAGTATAAATATCATAGAATAAAAAGCATGTGAAATGTTATACACATGAATAAAAAGAAAACCCAACATAAAAAACCATAAATTTACAATAATATCTTCAGAATTCAGCTAGATTTAGCGTTTCATCATTGGAGCAAAAAAAACCCTGAAAAGTAAAGCATAAAATATATACATTTATAATAAACCACTAAAAGCTGAAAAGGAAAAATGTCAAATTGTCTTTAGGAAAGTAAAGCTGAAAAGTAAAAATGTCAAATTGTCGAATGTTTGTTAACCAAAATCAATTTAAAAACTAAATACAGTATAAATAACATAGAAAAGATTTAGCCTTTATCATTGGAGCAAAAATTCCTGAAAAGTAAAACATAAAATACATAAATTTATAATAAACCTACCAAAATCCATTAAAAAAATAAACACAGTATAAATAACATAGAAAAAAAAGTATACGAAATGTTATACACATTAATAATATGAAAAATAAAATAAAATAAAAATAATAATTTTTAAAAATAATAAAATAAAATAAAAATAATTAAAAAAATAATAAATAAAAATAATAATAATAATAATTTAAAAAATAATAAAATAAAATAAAAATAATTAAAAAAAATAATAAATAAAATAATAATAATAATAATTTAAAAAATAATAAAATAAAAGCTGAAACAAAAAAGCCTCCATAAAAAAGCTGAAAATACAGGTTTAGCAAAATCTGTACGATCCGTATTCGAACCCGCGTCATGTTGTATAGTAAATTAACGCTCTTACCGAATGCGCCACAATAACATGCTGGTGTATTATGTAAATAGGAGAATATTTGTATTAAAATTACTGGAAAGTTGCTATGGGTTGGTGAATATACATGTATTTATGGAGTAAGAGGAGTTTTAAGTTAGAAATAAGTTAGCAGGATAGAAGCTTAGTCTTTAACTCTTCAATAGACACAAAGACATAAGCGAGGGGGGTTGCAGTAGCGATTAAAAATGATCTTGTGACACTTAGCGTGGTTGATTCGAATTTTCCATCGCGTGTGATAGTGTCAATATGCCGTTGGATCCGATTTATTTTAGAGTATAAAATCTGACTTGAAAGATTATTATTTTCATTTATTATTCTGGTTTAATATATAACTTGAAACTTTTTGATTTTATTTATTTTTATCTTTTCGCTCGCTGTTTGCCAGCTAAGCCTAACGTGGACGCCATATTCAGAGTGGTGATTCCACAAAGTGTAACATCTTACATTTAGTTTCAAAATTTTTGGTTTTTTATTAATTAAAAATCAACGGTAATTAATTTCGATTTTTGAAGTTCTTCAGACCCTCGGCTGTTTTTAAAGACGCCTGTATGTAAAATTTCACGATCGTTGCTCCTAAACTGTGGATTTCTATACAATTACAGAGATACAAACATTCATTTTTATATATTAGATGAAACATTACTTTTTTTTGTTTCTATTTATTTATCCTTTATCATTTTGAGAATTTTCTGGATTGGGCACTTCCTCTATAGCAGACGGATGTTAATATTCAACCGTGGCATATGGGACGCTTAGCAGATTATAAGAAGGACGGGATTTCTTGTTACATATATATATACAGGTGGTTATCAAAATCATGGAAATACATATCAATATTAGTGGTGTTTATGAATGTGCTTCGTATTCCTTAAAAAACAAGTCTGTCCACCGGTATTTTTTTATATAATATAGTGTATGTATTATTCTACTGGCAGATAGCAGTAATGAAGCTAGGGGCGTCGTGCTTTTTTTTTTTTTTGGGGGGGGGGCAGCGTAAAATATCAAACCTTGCAGACCTTGCGAAAAGGGCAAATTTTTGGAACGCGTATAAATTGGAGTATCTGTTACTGCAACCCCAAGTTAATGGGTGTTTTTCGAGCTATGGTATCGAAAGTCATTATAGCATACAGAGTGCACGGAAAAACATCCTTTGCCATACAGAATAGCGGACGAAAGGGAGAGTGAAAGTGACGGCGAGGTATTGAAGCGGATTGCGACATGAAGAAGGAAAACAGCTGCAACCAAAATGACCGAAGAGCTCAAACTGCATCTGCATGTTCCGGTATCAACCATTAGAGGTAGAAGTGAACTTCACAAACAAAGCATTTACGGAAGAGTAGCTATTCTCAAGCCACTTGTAACAGATGCCAATACAAAATATCGCCCACAATGGTACCACGAGCGCAAATCCTGGTCGAGTAATATGTCGGAAAACGGCATTTGGTCCGACGAATCATTGTTCATATTGTTCCTCGCAATAGGACGTTCGTATGTCTGGAGAACACCTACAAAAGCGTAAGATTCTGGCTGTCTTATCTCAACTGTCAATAATGGAGGTATATCTATCAGGGTTTGGGATGGCATTTCATGGTTTTCTTCAGGCCCTATTGTAACCCTAGAAGGGAGATAAAATGGGAAGGACTATGTCGAAATTTTAGCTCACTAGTCCATCCTATGGTGCAAACACTGTTTCTTGCAGGAGATGGCGTTCTCCAGGATGATAATCCCCCTATACATATAACTAAATCTATCAAGTATTGGTTTGAAGAGCATGAATAAGCAGTCAAATATCTTATCTTGCCCGCCACAATCCCCCCGACTACATATCATCCAACCATTGTGATTTGTATAAGCGGAAAGAGCCAGGTATCGATATCCACTACAGCATCTCTACAGGAACTTTCACAATTTTCCTCTGAAAAATGGTATGGTATATTCTTAACCAATATTCATGACTTGTATAATCCAATTCCAAGATGAATCATGGGGTATTACATGACAAAGGTAATCCTGCGCCGTATTTATAAAGGTTTTCATGATGTTTTTTAGTGTTTCCATTATTTTGATAACCACCTGCATATATATATATATATATATATATATATATATATATATATATATATATATATATATATTCTTTATATTTTCTCCCTGTTTTCAGATTTTTCTGATTTATGAAAGAAATTAAAATTGTTTTCATGGACTCTCCTTATCGAACTTATTGAGCTTAAAAGATAAGACAGGCACTCTCAGCAAGCACGCTATGCTTGAGTTAACTTGAGTCCTACGAACTGCTTAACTATATTAAATATTTTGTAAGCTGATTATTTACATAGTTATTAAATTTTATGAGCATATACAGAAAAGTAAATATATGGTAGCCAGTCAGTAGACATATGGAAAGTCAGAGGATATTTTCTGAAGTGCACGACAGCAACGTAAATACATCATTGCAAAAACAGGAAGAATGATGACTGCTGAACAGAAAATTTTCTAAACTAGCCGCTGCGCGACCAGCATGGCCGCTTTTAGTTTTATATTTTCTTTTGCAAAACAACTCAACTCAAAGTAACATATGTAAGGAATGTTACCATTACCTGTCATCGCAAATATATGTTGTTAAGGGGTATTCTCTATCAGGCTGATTCTAAAACATCGTGATTAAAAAATGTGAATTTCCATTACTTCAGAACAGAGTTAAAGATAAGACTGAGAAACCCAACACCAATGATTTTATAAATTACATCCCTCTCTGTATGTGCTATTTTTCAAAATTAAGATATCTACACTTTATCATTACATCAAATAAGAAATTGTTGGGTAAAAATTTTTTCACTTAAAAAAATGGAGTAAAAATTCAGCAAGTACTAAAATATAGCGTGGGTTACATCATTCTCCGTATGTACTATTGTTCCCATTTAGATATCTACACTTAATTATATCAAATAATAAACTGTTGGGAAAATTTCTTCACTTATAAAATGGAGTCAAAATTCAGCAAGTACTGAAAAAAGCGTAGAAAATTAAATATTACTGGCTGTCGGTTGCTATGCCGGCGACTGTCAAGCCTGACCTTGTGATCATTTATGCACTCTCTCTTTCACGCCTCTCTCTTAATGAATTATTTCTTCTTCGCTTTCTTTCTTGAGACTGTTCCCAATTTTCTACTTGATCGTGCAGCTCGCTTTCGAGCATTCCTGATTTCAGTGCGTAAATCCATGTTGACACGCGGTTGCAAATTGCGGACGGCCGCTAGTGTTTACATCTGGTAGTTGCAACCGTTGCCATTCGAAGTGTAGAAATATCGTCGACTTTTGTGCCGCATACCTACGCGTTTTATATACAGTGGACGCTCGTTAATTCGAACTCGAAGGTTCTCGGAAAAAAGTTCGAATTATCCGATGTTAAGAGAATATATATAACTTTAAATGTGTATCACTGAAGAAGAAACTCTCCTAGTATGTATAACCCCCAAAAATATATTATACTATGTTATCTAAAGTTAAACATATTAAGAAGCAATACAGACTTACATTAATCATAAAATGAAGCAGAAGATATGCAGTATAAACTAAACTTTTACTAAAAATATGAATAACACTTTGGGGAAAAACTGTAAAATGGATGTTTGGTTCTGTTTATGATGCCTACATTGTTCAGCCAGCTTTTCGATTTGAAGTAAACATTTCAATTCATTTTCAGAGGAGGGTTCCATCTAAATAAATGCTTTCAGAGTTTTAATAGAGTCCATTATGGCCGCATTAGAAATATCTTTCGGCAGATAAGTAGAGAAAAGCCCTAGCAGTTTCCTACCGAAATCAGTGCATACGTCTTCGATTACATCAGAGTTTTGGCCACATACAGAGATAAGAAATATTGTGCCTTGACTTAAATCGAGAAAGCCATCCATCACTGCATTTAAAATCTTTAATACCCATTCGAATTGCCTATTCATCAGCCTTCGTCAGCACTAGGGGTCCATTTATCGGAAAATTTCGAGATCTAACATCCTGGAACCATAGCAGTAGAGCTTTTTCTAGAACTTCTTGGGACGCATTTCCCATACCTTTCCTTCCTCTAGCAAATTTTGATTTTTCCCATGAATCTAAAATTGACTCCTTGTTTTTAAAATTAGTTGACAAGGTATTTTTTTTTTAAATTCCATAGTCAGCTTCTAACTTTGTTTTACATTCGCCATTCTCTACTTTCTTTAAAATTTCTACCTTTGTCTTCAAAGTTAGGGTTTTGTACTTTCCACGTGACATCCTGAATTTTTACACGTTCACACCACACAATGAGGAAGAAAAACTAGACCACATTAACTTGTCTGCACTACAGTTATAACTGACGCAGCTCCCTAGAATCTATAGTAAAGACTAGTTTTTCTGAAATTCTAAGAAAATCGATCCGAATAAAGGAAAATTGCTTTTTCCGTTTAGCACTAATAAGGACAATAGCTACTACCGTTTAGCGGACATGCAATAGTCTAGGAATGCAGGCATGGGCCTCTTTACACAGAAAAGAAATTTTGACACACAAAATAATAAATACAGTGTGTATTTTCTCTATTAAACGAGGAAAAAGAATTTTATTTGTCAAATTTTTAGTTCGAATTAATCGAAGTGATAAAAATTTAGTTCGAATTAATGAGATATTTTTAACATTAACTGCAATACAAGTTTTTTGTGGCCTTTGGATTAGTTCGAATTAACCGAAAGTTCGAATTAACCGAGTTCGAATTAACGAGCGTCCACTGTATATATATAGATACTTGCTTTCATTTCGATAATGTTCTTTGGAGTAACATCGACATTTTCAACCCCAATAAAGACATTGTGATACTTTGAATATGAAATTAGTAACTAACTGAGATCTGTAAATTTGTTTCCATTTGGTATTTTTCATTTAGTTGTGCACTATTAAAATCTTTTATATCAACTCTATAATCTCTCTTATATCTCTATACTGTTATATCTCTATACTGTCGTTTTATGGTTCAGTTCCGGCTCTTATACAGAATCTTGCCGTTGGTGCGTGGATGCCCAGAGTGCTTGATTTCTGCTTGTTTTTGTCTATTTTAGTATAATTTTTTATCTATATTTGTTGGATTATTTATCTCTATACTGTATTATTTATAATCTATAATCTTTTATATATTTTAATATCATCTCTAAAATTTGTTTCCTTCTCTGTATATCGCAGAAGGTTCATAACAGACCTTAATTGAAACATAAAGGTCCCGATTAAAAAAATTACCCTAATATGTTATAATTATGAAAATATTTTTAAATATGACCCCTGATTCTTAACGCAAATAGTAGATTTACACTTTTTGAAAAGCTGAAATGAGTTACATTAAGTAAATTATTCTCAGAAATCTACTCTAAAATTCATGATAGGCCCTGATTTTAAGGAAATTTAAGCAACGTTTCTAAAAACTGCTTACTAATTTATATCTGTTAAATTTTACACTATTTGTTATGATTAGTAATCAATCTAATGTAGGTAAATTAAGAAATACATCAAATTATTTTCGAAACTCAAAAAATAGACCTTTCGTTAATCTAAAAGCTTGACTCTAAGAATTTGAAAATATATCCAGAAGATCAAGCAAAAGTTGTAAGTCTCTGAATATCGAGAGATATTTATGAATAAATTTAATTTGAGCTTTCGTACTGTATATACTCAAACTATAACAATACATCAATTGTTTGATTTAGAATGAATTCAATGTAGATAGTCATTTGATTTCGTATATATAATTTTAATGTACATAAAATTATAATTTATCATTTCATACTTTTGTGCATTATTAATAAATCTCCCAAATACAGAATTTTAGTTATTTTGCCTTTTTTGTGTATAATATTGCTAATGTTTGAGTTTTATTTGATTTGTGTATTAAACTGTATCTTGTTCCTAAGTTGTCGTTGAAGATAAATGCAAATGAGAGTATAAGCAAGAATAAAAAGTTGAGATTAGGCTTCGATAACTGTCAACTGCAGGATAATGACAACTTTACAAAAAAATTTTTTGATAAAAGTATATGACATAGTTGTCGGTGCGTAATTAAGTGAACAACGACAAAATGAACCACAATTGTGATATTTTTATACCCTGGACCTTTCTTATTTTATGAACTAGCTGAAAACCTGTATTTCGCTACGGAGTACATTCAAATTAAATACAACGGTCAATGTATGCAATTAATGCCAAAAATATGTATATATATTTATAATAAATACAATGATCAATGTATGCAATTTATGTAAAATAAAGAAAAAATATATTTATAAAAAATTGCAACGCATATTTTTATAGACAAAATAATGTAGAAGAAAATATTCAAATTAAATCTAATAGAACATACTAAAGAATATAGTACAATTTGAGAAACTTTTCTTTTACTGTATGTTAATATTTTTTTGTATACTGTCCAATCGTCTGCCACATTAGAAAGAATTTTTTTTTGTCTATTTCGTTGTTATGCACGTGATGCAAAATTAAAAGAAAAGAAACCCCGTGATCAGCATTTAATAAATTAAATTCTAAAAATTAATCTTTAAAAATTCCCCAAAAATCAGAAAATGGAGGTAAAGATTCGAAAAAAATTTCATTTTAAAGGAATTTTTTATGATCTTTCTCGTGATATAAATTTTATAACCCTCGAATTATAATTTTAAATGCAAACTTTAACGAATGTTACAAAAACAGCTTAAAAATTTAATTTAAAAAAATCTAAGAAGAATTTTTTTAAAATCTTTCTTAGTGCACCCCTACACTATAAGAAGAATCGCCATGCAAAATTTCAGCCCTTTATGTCCAGCGGTTTGGTCTGTGCGTCATATGTCAGTCAGTCAGTCAGTCAGTCATCAGTTACGGAACTGTTTTATATATATATAGATGTATTCAGAAATAAAGATATTTAAATTCGATCACTCACCATAGTCTGTGCTCTTGGATTTTGGTTAAGGCTATGTAGAACGGTGCTACTCGGCATTGCAAAGGCTTCGCGATATGCAGAATGAAAATTTGCCCCTCTATCGCGCATACCTGTAGCAGGTCGAGCAATCATTCGCTGGGCCGTCTGCCTGTTGAAGGTAGGATGAGACATAGATGTCCTGTGATTATTAGCCACAAGCTGTGTCATTAGATCTCTAATATTTCGCTGTCTGACATGTTGTCTTTGAATGTTCCTTGCCGGAGTTAAATAACTTTGGAACCGTCGATTGACAACTGATTTCCCAAAAAGTGATCTGGCTGGCCTCCGAGAGAAACCTAGATTCACAGATGTCTTTGGATAGGCTACATTCCAAGTATATACTTGGACCATCACGAATGTACACAGAAATGTCCCAAGCAAAGCTAGGAATTTCATTTTAATTTGTAAAACTGTCTTTTAATTTCGATAATTTCCTGAGTTACTTCAGTGCTCGCCAACTCAGGGAGAGGAAGTCAGACCATTGTATTGTCACCTTTCTTTGACCTAGAAAAAAATTTAACAGAATTTAATAGAAGAATTTTATACACAAAGAAAATAATCAAATATTTTTAATTATAAATATACGAAGAAAACGATTAAAATTATTATTTTTCAAATTTAGACATTTTGTGAAGAATTCAGGCATGAAGATATTATTTAAAAAATTAACTATTTTTATGTAAATGTCTTATAGAGAATAATTTCTAAAATTTCAGCCAGAAGCTGAAAAATAATACGTATGCTCATTTCAGTGCCGGGAAATGCTTAAATTATTGCCAGAAATAACTAATCGTTACCCTGGGAGAAAATGAAAACGATGATTTTGAAGGAGTATATTACATTGTGTCCCAAAGGGGAATGACTGCATTATTTGACATTCTATGATATTTGCGCGTCATATAAATTTGCTTTGACGAGTGTATCTTTTCAAGACATTGATTAACTATATGGAATGGTAATGTAAAATCCATACATTAATTTAATACCCTTCAGCATCTTAATAATGTACTAATTTCCAAGTTATAAAAAATTTCTAAAAACATTAAAATATGGAAATCAAACGAGGCTCAAGAAAGATTAATGATTCAAAAAATAGGTAGAAAAATATGACAGCTTAACACAATTTTCTTATATCTAGTGCAATAAAAACATCTAAAGAGCGGATGCAGATATCGATTTAATACCGAAATATCCTGGATTTGTGGACGAACCCTGCGGTAAAAGATCAGCTAAGAAAATCCGAACTTCACGTTACGGGTGAGTTAAGTTGTTTGAGATCCGCTCAGGAAGAACAAAAAGGAACCGGCAATTAAAATAGCACGGTAAATAAACATTTTTTTTTAAACGAACAGGAATAACATTTTTAGTTATTGAAGATATCTGACATAAGGCGAAAATTCTTTTCTCAAGGGTCGTGTATGGAAAACTTCTTACATTTTAAAAAATAATAAAAAATAAAATTTATGAGTGGAGAGATATCATAATTTACTGGATACATTGCTAGTTGACTATAAATATCGAAACACACCAATAGAGAAATATAAGCAAACTGCCGCAATTAAGCAATTTGACGAAATGTTTACATTACAAGTGTATAAAAATTATTGAAAAGTATAAAAATGTATTATTGCACATTTGTAATCAGAATTTATAATTATACTTATAATATGATAACAATTTAAATATTATTATTTTTATATTGTTAACACAGTCGCTGAGATTAGATTAATATATATCATATCAACGTACTACAAAAAACTTGGTATAATGTATTTACAGTAAAAAGTTTCGATGAAAATTGAGACACACAAAATTAAACAGTATTGTTACAGATCAGATTTAAGAGGAAAAATAAACGGACCTGTACTAAGGAGGCAAGTTTAGCTGAGGCCACACAGTAATTTAAATTTATTATTGTTCTAGACATGTAAATCCAGATAAAGGAATTTCTTTGAGTGTGGCACAGTGTCATATTTTACGATGCATATTTTGAAGACTAAATATTATATTTTAAGTGATTTTCTACAGAAATTAATTAAATCTTCATGTCTGCATGGTAATATCTGAATCCAAAACTCCTACAAAGTAAAAGAGTTCGGATTTATCTTGCTTGTGTATAAATGATTGGTTCTTTCCTGTATAATGTTAATGAGAAAGGTTAATGAAGTTTCGTGGCATAATGGTTGGCATATCTGTCAAGAAAGCTGAGGGTTTCGGCTTCGATTCCGGACTGACCGCATTGTTTTAACGTAGGATTATGTTCCTCCATAACGGTCTTCCGGAAAGCAAAATTTCAGAAGCTAAAACCGTCCGTCCGTACCTCGCGAGTTATAATTATGGCAGCGCGCCAAACCCAGTATGTATCACTTCGACAAGCAGTAAACAGTTAAACAGAAAAGTACCAAAATGCGTCAAAATTTTGACATATATATATATATATATATATATATATATATATATATACATAACACATACATACGTATACATACAAAAGAGATAAGCAACGATAGGTAATCCTACGTTAATAACCCGCGGTAGTTTCGTTAGAAGAGACTACCTCAAAAAATTTTTTTTCAAGGGTGAAATAAAAAAATATTTAGAATGATGTGTATAGGTTATCGCTATTATAACTTAGGGAAATTATTTTTAAATTAACTCAAGATTTTTATATTTGACTGCCAGTATTTTCATTATTGAGATATAAAAGTAAATAAGGGGACAAAAAGAATTATCTTCATCACATAATAAAAATTTTCCTTACATACAAATCATAATAACAACAATAATTGTGATTATATTATCTATAGGTTTGAATTTATTTTTAACAAGTAGTAATGACCTCTAGCGAAGAGCAAAAATTCCCCCCTAAATAAACACCCACTCATCAAGTCTTTCTCCCGAGGAGCATGACCCGACCATACACAAATTTATTTCGACCTCCGAACATGACCTAAAACAGGATTTAGCATTTTTAATGTGGTACGATTTAGAATGGCATTCGGAATATGCATCACCAGGAATAAAAATTATCTAAGTCTGAAAGGTAACGGGAAATACGAGTAAAAGCCTAAAAATAAATTTTTTCAACGCACTCCCTGCTGGTAGAGAATGAACGACTGACCTCGTATAAGGAAAACTTTGTTAATTAGGCTCAAATACTTTTCGAAGGATAAGCATACGGAATTATCCATTAATTCTTTTATAGGGGAAAATGTATTTCTTGAACGTAATAATCCATACATTGAAGAATAAATAAGGGTTTATTTTCATAATTTTTATTTACAGACCTAGAAGTTTTCAATATTAACGCAAAGTCTTATAAATTTAAAAAAAATACCATAAAGTTAGCGTCCGAAATACCAAGATGTGGTTCTTGTGTGTGTGAGCGAGATTCAGATTCTGTTCCACAATTTTGAGAAGTCAATATATTGCTTCTTAAAAGTATGATATAGCAGCTCTCCTTCAATTAAATATGAAAAGGGATTCTTAAAAGGATTAAAAGTTAGATTCTGTAAATTTTATACTTTAGGAAATTTTACTTTAAGAAATTTATCAAAAGGCGAAGAACCAGATAATTGCAATAACATTAAATTTTTATTTCAATATAAATTCATCATCGTAAAAGAAAATAATACACTTTCTATAAAAGTATTAATTGGAACCTATTTGTCAAGGTTTTTCTTTGCTGCTAAAATAACTAAGATACATCTGTAAAATACATGTGTGTATGCTAAAAACTTGCCAACAAAAGATATTCCTATAACATAACTTAAGAGTGTATTCATCCAATAAATCCGAAATTGATTGGCAAGTAGTCAGCTTTTAAGCTGAGGAAAGATTAGAAATGAGTATTGCCTTACTCCACTAAGAGAATTATAATTATCAGCACATAATTAGGGAACTAAGATTATTATATTCCTGTTTACTAAGTTACAGATTCAGCTAAGATTTTCCAGTCAGTAGTGAAATACTCATAGCTTTATAATTTTAACTCAGGGCATTGTGTAGATCTCTCTTAATATTCAAGATGTATTACTTTGGACAATATTGAATCAATTCAACATAGGTGCTTGCTATGAACAATCAAATTGAATGCCAAATTAACTTGGGAACGAAAAAAAAAATCACAAAAGTTTTCTTCGAGCATTTTTTTTATGAATTTCCAAATTTTTTTTCAATACTGGTATTGTTGAAAATTAAGATTATTAATGGAATCTAGATAAAAAGTTAGGGACTTTATCATACCTTCTTTAATGTAATTTTTAAATGAATGTGAATATAGGATAGGTTTGGATAAATGGAAAAAAACAACAACAAATCATTCCTCAAATATTTTGTGTAGATTTCCTATCTGTTATGTAACACTGTAATAGTTTAATATTTGTAAACCAAGAATACATCAACGGTTACCGGATATCAGAGCAATGAGCCCAGGTTTATTTACTGATTTATTTTTTTACCTGTGACAAAATAGCTCGATGAAAGGATCGATTGATAAGCTGCTCTATGGTATTTTTTTCAATGTGAGGGCTGAGCTGACCGGTACCTATAGCTTAAAATCGATTCCAAACGATTTCAACCTACTAATCAGGATCACCATTGCTTATTGCAGGATTCTAAACTGAATATTTCGTTTCTGAAGAGTGGAATGGGAGGATAGGATACTGTCATGCTGTTTCTTCTTCAGTAGGCAATGAGTATTAAAACTAAAGAATATAACTTTGCTTGCAGTATCTTTCTTTTTAAACTTAAATACAAGATCAGTTTCCCATGATTTTATTCTACATAATTTAAAAATTTATTCCTTAAAATGCATGTATGCATATAAAAATTATATTGTCTTAGATTTAAATTAATATAATTTAATTTAAATCTAAGACAGTTAAAATATCCGATTACTGCATTATTTGTTGCATTATTGATTAAAAACGTGGTGGAAAATTTCAGTGGTTACAGCTGAAGATAGCTGGCCATAATTCATTTATAATTAGAATAAAAATATAAATGAGTTCTAAGGATAGGGTCATTACAATTTGCATACACAAACTGCTACTTTTATAAATACACTCCCCTCCTCCTTCTCAAAGATAAATGTTATTACTTGTAACTTTCCTATTATTTATTCCCATAAGTTTATAAGAAGTAAATACGAAAAAAGAATGTTTGTAAATACTAAAAAATTTCAATGATATAAAAAATCTTGAAGAGCCTATAAATAAACTATTTTCAATCTGCAATTTATTTTTCAATGCTTAAATACTCGTAGAAATTTAGATTTTTTAAATTAAATTTTATAACACTTTTACACGTATACACAAAAATCTTTGGGGCTATCAGAAAATTTTTTTGTCTGCAAGCTGCAAACATTAAACATTTACCAATGCGATTTGGCGTAGTTTAAATAAAGAGACGTATTTTCAGAAATATTCGTCAGTGGAAAACGATAACTTGAATATAGCGAATTCATATGGTTTGTATTACAATAGCTTATCTAGGCTTCCTCAGGATGTGCTACTGATTGCGGTGCTATTGCGGTGCTATTGCGGTGCTATCAGGGGAATACATTTGTAGTTTTGGATGCAATTTATGTTTTGCGACAAATTACGCCAAGCATTACAATACATAAAAACAAAATATTTTCAAAATGACTAAAATTAATGTAAAGATAAATATTTTTTGTTGCTTCTGAAAAGTATTGATAAAAAACAGTATGAAGAATAATCTATAATTTTAAAAAAGGAACTTGTTTTAATAGGTAATAAGAACTGACATATGATAAACATTTTTTTTTCATCGTTTAGGAAAACATTTTATTTTATTTGTAAGAACCATCCCCAGGACCGGTTATTGAACTCATATCTCATAATATGAAGACGGATTTTCAATGAATAGACAATCCTGGCAATGTGAGGAACTCTTACTTTTACATTTCCATTCTTCATAGTATCCCCTTTCTATTTCAAGTTAACGACACAGGATGTTTGTCTGTACATATTTTTTTGGTTGATTGATTTATTTATATTTCGATGATGTTGAATTTTTCCCCTAGAAAGGGATATTTGTCATAGGCTCCTCAAAGGATCGGACACCACAGATAAGTGACCTATCTTAGGGATTCAAGTTTTAGGCGCTTGAAATGGTCTCCGCAGAAACCTTTTGAAACATGTCCGATTATTAGGCAAACGAATAGACTAATTAAAATAATCCAGCAGCCCTGTATTTGTTTGTTTGTGTTTGTGTGTGTGTGTGTAAGTAAGGGGACACTGGAAACAGTCCCCTCCTTGCAGCTTTGCTCCTAACTTATTTTACAAGTTATGTCGGCCACGCAGAGAGAGTTCACCCCGCAAATTTCCAAAGTACTTCATTTAACAAGAGAATACTCCCGTAATAGAATCAAAACGATAAGAACGAGATCTTTTAAATAACGCTACTTTACAAAGAAATATAAATTACTTTATTAATATTACAATGAGCATTTTAACTCCATGTCACCGTTGAACTCGGCAAATTAGAAATCCACATTCAATTTAAGCAAAATGAAAACAAAAACTCACAAGCTTAACAAGGAATGTAGTGAATAGAGATTTGTCAGATAACATCCCTTCTGTTTACTGATGTTTCTCTCTTTTGAAAGATTTGGTGCTACTGGTGTTACAGTAATGTCCATCTTTCGACCCAGAATTGAACCCTGGCTTCTTACTTTCGCGGCCGGAATTCAAACAACAGGTCTCTCGTGTCGATGTGTAATAGTAGCAACCCAAGTAACGTTATAGAATAGTCTACTCTTGGGCTTGCAGAGAAGTTAAATTAATTTTTCAAAACCCGTTAACACGGAAATCCATATTTATTGAGAGATAGAAATATGACGAGTGAATTCTTTTTTTTTTTTCTGAACTTTATACTAGCATCTTCCAATTTGTTGTGGTCAAGGACGTCGATTCTTAAGAGTTTTACAGTTTTTCTTGAAAAGGTTTCAATAAAACTTTGTTATTTAGGCATTTAGTAAAAACCTAAATAACAAAGTTTTAAAGTTTTAAAGTGCCCCCTAATTAAAAAAAATCTTCAGGATAACACACATTTAAAGCAATTCCAGTAAAAAAAAAATTATACACAACAATAATTTTCTTTTAAGATATTACACTGCCTAACAACAATAGTAACATGCTAGTTGGTGGGTGCAATAATGATAACTGCACTTCAGTCATTGGTCTATCTAGACCAGTGGTTCCCAACCGGTGGTCCGCGAGAGCCTCGGGAGTGGAGCCTCGGGAGCACCACATAAAAAAAAATTGCCAAATAAATGGCGATTTTGGAAGCAATGTTCATTGAACTAGATGGTCGGAATATATCCGATGACTATCAGGTGTAGAATTAAAATTTCTTAAAAGTTTAACAGAGTTATTTTTTTATTAGAATATGATACGTTAGAATGCGAGCACGTTAATCCTGTATTCCTCTTGCCTGAGAGATATTCTATACTCCCATACCCCTCGGAAGGTACCCCCCTCAAGTCGATGTGGGGTGGTAGTGGGGGATGGTCCGCACATGGTTCAATTTCTAGCTTAGTGGTACGCAGACTTCTACGGGTTGGAAACCACTGATCTAGACATTTCGCTCAGTCAATTTTTGCGTGATATCGCCAATTCATGCGGGAAGACTGTTAATTACGAGGTAAATTTTCTGCCTACTTCACTCTTCCCCTCTTCTTACGCACACCATAAAAAATATTGTGCGCTGGAGATCGGTGCACAAAAACTTAGTAAGACAATTGTCATTCCATCTTCTAGCGACTGGATTACTGGAGCAACGACAAATACTTAAAAAAAAATTTCTGCCTGTCAATCATTTGTCCTCCAGTGAATGAAGTCGTCATAAAAAATAACTATCAGAATTATTTTAGGGTGTATAACTCATACGTAGCACTTACAGAGTATAAGCTGTTGCTATCATGGTCCTGCCTCTAGCGTGGTATAGTTGTTGTTTTTATTGTTACTAATCCCAGATTTTCTAGTAAGGCTAGACAATCTCCATGAAACCAAAAATTTCTAAAAAGTCTAAAAACAGTAGAGTGTCTCTCTTTTTCTAGATGTGAGGAGATCTTGAATAGGATGGTTTCTCGAGACGGACGCGTGCCTAGCTGGAATCCTGGAGAATCAACCGACTCATCAGAATGTCCCGATCTCAATTTGATTTGTAATTTTTAATATACACAGTTACTCTGCACATAGTGTACTTGTGTAATCTAGAATGCAAATAAATGCATTAGTTATATTAAAGGCTGTCCTTACACTGTTTCTTAGTATGTCTTGTATTTTTTTTAAACCATTAAACCAAAAATTTCTAAAAAGTCTAAAAACAGCAAAGTGTCCCCCGAATGACCTCGTCCTTTGTAAAACTCAAGCAAGCCAACAGATGGGCAGGGGAGGCCATGTCGGCAGACCACCACTGACACTCCGGGAAGATCCTCTGACCTTGCCGAAAAGCGAGTGCTCTAATATGGCCACTCATGAAGCGCGAGAAGGCTGTTTGATATTTCCTAAGCTTGAGCTAGAAAGACCCACCCGGACTTCTTCCAAAGTACCATGGGTGGTAGGGAGGAGTTTTCCAAAGATGGTTTAGTTCTGTCTTCTTAAGGGAGTAAATCTCGCTAAAAGTAAGAGCCCCAAAAAGGCTCACGCACTCCTCAGCAGCGGTCCTGGCTACTTCGGCCCTTTCATTACCGTCAATCCCAACATGGGAAGGGATCCACTGAAAATGGATAGTGTGTCCAGAAGAAAGCCGGTTAAGAAGATCTAGGATGCCCAGGCTAGTCTGGCCCCCAATAATAGTCCAATTAGAGTGGTGCTGAATTGAAGCACGACTACAAGTTAAAATCCAGGCATCGTGAAATTGATCCTCAACTTGATACGCATATTGCAAGCCCCTCTTGATAGCAATAAGCTCTGATCTAAAATCCGAACAGAAATCCTGATTTTTAATCTTAAATTCCACAGCTCCGACTGGAGTTGGCATGTGCACTCCACTACCAGAAATGGTATAGTGGTTAGTGTCACGGGCATCCAAAGCGTGGGTTCTGCTTTGAAAAGGAAATAAAAGAAAAATGGATCTCGATGTAAGGCAAAAGAAATGGAAATAATAGAATTCAAGACGCGATATATTTTATTGATAAGTTTTCATTATCCAGTTTTTATATTCGTTCTTTCCAACTAAAGGTTAATAAATTTTTGTAATCATCAGCTCAAAAGCAATTTTTTTTGACTCCTGATCTTGATAAAAGTATGAGCGGGATGAGTATATTTTTTAGAAAAACAAATGTTGCAGAGTCTTTCGTGGGTATGTTTTTCAAATCAAGAAATTATAGAATGTACTGTAGTTATTGTTTAATTTAGCTATTTATTTTAGCTATTTTTTACGGAAGAGTGGTGGTGAAACATCAGATTCTGAGTTGCAAAGAGTATTCCCTCCACGAATTCTATTTCTATTCAACACCAATCATCTTAAGGTTTCTATTTTGTTGGCGACTGTTAAATGTATACTTCTTATTTAAAAGCTCAGCAATTTTCCCATTAATGCTTAATATGTTATATATTTTCTCTCTATTCTTTTTCTTGTTTTTTTTTCTTTCTTTTTTTTCGTTTAATTTTTTTTTACGTTTGAATTTAAGCTATTTACCTTTAAAAAAATAATTTCAAAGACTATTCAATTTTATTTTATCATTTCTCTACTTTCCGGCCGATGGGCGAGTGGCTAGGGCGCAGGTATTCCGTCCCATAGCTTGTGGGTTCAAGCCCCCCCCCCCCCCTTTAGCATACGTATTTGTAGCCGAATCGGCTTTAAACTGTAGGTCCCGCTCTAATTAGCCTTAGTGTAGCAAAAGTTGACCGTAGCGCCCTCAACCAACTCAACTCATTTTCCTATTTTGCGTTTGATGGGAGAAACTTGCGTGTGCTGTCGTCCTGTCCGAAATTATTTGCCTCTTGATATCAATGGTGGTAGGAGGAAAGAATTTAACCGCGGAAACGCATCATCTTGGTGATCTGCCACAAACCATACACTCCTCTCGTGGATGTGTTCCAAACGGGATTTTGAATAAAATTTGTGGAGAACCACTGTTAGTTTAGTTAAGACATCCTGCAACAAGCGGAATTAAAAATTTCGATCTGATCGATCACATCATCCAGAACTCTGCAGATATGACCATTAAGCTTTAGTTTGATAACATTACCTTTTGAAGCCCTGAGCTGTATTGTTCGTAAATTTGTTGCTCTTTCTAAATTTTTCGCTTTTCTATGCCTACATTCGTGAGGTAGTCTATTATAGTAAATCCTGATTGCGCTTAAAGGATAAGAAAATTTTGCATTTGTCGACCTTTCATTTGTCACCGTCTGAATTTCGAAAACAACTTTAGTATCCGTAATCTGTTTCTTAAGACAATTCATATTACTCAGTCAACTTTTAAGTCAGATTTAAATATTTTAAAATCATTTTAATAAGAGAGACAGTTATTTAAAGTTTTAAAGTTTTTTTAAAATTTTTCTAATCTTTTTGTTTATAATCTTTTTCTACATCCTCGTAGTACATCCGATTTATAAAAATCTGAAATCGCTTCTGCTCCATTTTTTAATGGGTGTTTTAGATCCTAAAACATTTGTCCCTAATTGAGGATTAGTGAACAGGAACACGCAACTTCAAATCCAAAATATAATTTAAAGGAATGGCTACATGTTTCGAACTAATTACTAGTTCATCGTCAGGCGAAGCAGTAGAAGGCTTTTAAGAATTGTTTAAAGGGAATATCACACCTAAAACTCCTCGGACGGAAGATGAGCTACTAATTTGCTTGATACATGTAGCCATAATCCCTTTAATTATACTGAGGAGGCACGTTGGCCCAGTTGGCTAGAGCAGCGGGCCAGTGATCTGAACGTCACTGGTTCGATGCTCGCCGCTGACAATTCCATCGCCGTGTACACTAATGGCGGCTGGTGCACGAAAAATCTGTCGGGGTTGCAATGTCCTCCAAGTTCTCAAATTTACCTCTGGAGGTGCGGGGTCAAGTGTTCCGGTGTCGTCCCTTGACTCGGTTCAAAGTTACGAGACCGGTCCTTTAGCCAAGTCGGACTCCGACCCTTGTGGTGCTATTAAAAACCGGAGCCGTACCACTCTCTGCTCAATAGCCTTAATGGATTTGACCCCATATACTGTCGGCCAAGGGGCATAACCCACAATTATACTGTGTATTTTAAGAAGTTATGTATCCCTGTTTGTTTTTTCTACAGATTTCCTGTGAGTCACGAGGAGGAGTTATTCAGAATATCTTGATTTTAAAGCTCATAAAAAGGCAGTGATACACCATAAAGAAAACAAGTGAAATTTAATATGAAGTATTAATTATATGTGGTTTGACTGGTTTTCAAGGCTTGAATTCCTTGATATTGGCTATTATATTATTATTTTGTTATGAAGAAATATCGTAATAAGACATGCAATTTGTATAACTCTTTTATGTGCAACACAGGCGAGTAAAAATTAACATACCGTTGAAGTCTGTATGATTATTATGATATGACTAGCTGAATACTCGTTCGTTACGGAGTACATTCAAATTAAATACAACGGTCAATGTATGCAATTAAGGCAAATATATATATATAAATCGTAATGGATATTTTCATAGACAAAATAATGCAGAAGAAAATATTCAAATTGAATACAACGGTCAATGTATGCAATTAATTTGTATGTTTAATATCCATAAAACATACTATTGTGAATTAAATTCTTAAAAGCTTTTAATAAATTAAATTACGTGATCAGCATTTAATAAATTAAATTCTAAACCTTTAATATTTAAAAATTGACCAAAAATCAGAAAAGGGAGGTAAATCTAATAGAACATACTAAAGAATATAGTAACAATTTGAGGAACTTTTCTTTTACTGTATGTTAATATTTTTTTGGATACTGTCCAATCATCTGTCGCATTAGAAAGAATTTTTTTTGTCTATTTCGTTGTTATGCACGTGGCGCAAAATTAAAAGAAAAGAAACCCTGTGATCGGAATTTAATAAATTAAATTCTAAAAATTAATTTTTAAAAATTCCCCAAAAATCAGAAAATGGAGGTAAAGATTCGAAAAATATTTCATTTTAAAGGAATTTTTATGAACTTTCTCGTGATATAATTTTTATAACCCTCAAATTATTATTTTAAATGCAAACTTTAATTGAATGTTACAAAAACAGCTTTTAAATTTAATTTAAATTTTTTTTTTCAAAAATATTTTAGTTCAAAAATTTTTTTAGTGCACCCCTACACTATAAGAAGAATCGCCATGCAAAATTTCAGCCCTTTAGGTCCAGCGGTTTGGTTTGTGCGTTATCTGTCAGTCAGTCAGTCAGTTACGGAACTGTTTTATATAAATAGATTATTATGGCAATGATGATCTCAGCACTGAAAATGTTTCGCTTGAAACTATTAATTATTGGGGCAAAGGTGATAAATGTTGAAGCATCTAGTGGGGGTAACAAGAAAATATTATTTTAACTACCTTTAAGTTCAATGAAAAAAAATATAACAGGAATTTAAATCTGAAATTATATTAGAAACATTTTAGAAACATGCCATACCTTCCGAAAACACTGTTGTCAAAGGAATTTTAACTAAAACCTCATTGTAAATTGAAGTCATGCACAGTGTACATTTTTGTGACCAATGAAATGCAAAATTCCATCCGTTCGACGGATGAATGAAAAGAAATCCGTTAGTTTCAAAGAAAATCGGAGCTATTCAGAGAAATTTTGGACATCCTCTGAAGCATTTCCTTTGGAATTTTCTGTGAACTTAAATATTGATAAAATTTAGGTGAAGGATATTTTTTCATGTATGGTACATTATTTGATACATTTTATTTTTTAAGGATTTAACATTTTACTTTGTACACTATTATATTTTTACATACTTTTTAATGTCCTGAAATTTAAGTATTTTATGTATTACTTCATTGCGCAATTTGAGCATGTTGCTCCATATTAGAATAAAAATGTAGAAATATCTTTTTGTCAAATGATTTTTATGTAAATCATTTATGACTAGTTTAAATACATACCCTATAAATGGTGACTTTCCGAATAATGCTAAATTACATCTAGAAAAGTAATCCGGTTACAGATATTTTTTGTATAAACTTTTAAGTTAATGTAATGAGCGATTCTAATCAGAAGCAATTTTATAAAATGACTGCAGCACTTTAAAATTCCGGTATCCACTTTTCATGATATTCTCTTCCCAGGCATCAAGCTAATTATAATGTTCTATCACCTAACTCTGAATTTTAGTTTGAAAGCCGGTGTAATTTTATTTGCACTACTAATTAATAACTTAATAAGCGCGAATAATTAATAAAGAACACTACCCGGTTTCTAGAATGTATCAGGGAAAACAAGCCATTGCTGAAAAATTTAATTCATACATACTCATAAAAATATTCTCTTAACAGCAAATTGTAAACCCTAAGGATGTAGAGCCCCATGAATACAGAGAATTGGGGTTGCTCGGGTTCTGGGTTGGAATTATTGACCCTCTCAGTTTGTGTTTACTACATTTTTCATGGTTTTACTTGGATACTATATGAATAAGATTCATTTCCTTGACTCAGATCCGGATGTCTTCTCTCCTTAGTATATCTTACTTCGGTTTAATAAAAAATTATGAATACGTCTACTCCGTATAGCAAACATTGCTGCCAAAACTAAGGTGCAATGGAGGATTTTTTTTTTTGTCTAAATAGCTTAGAATTGTACAGATTTTAAATCTTCTTAAAAAATTGTTAACTAGTTAAACATTACATCACTTATTAAACACTACTTATGCTATTAATTCGTGTGATAATTTGTCACACTCTCAAACACATATATTACCCATCATAAAATAGATAGAATTTATACAGAGGTTCTTTAGAAAAGTGTCATTTTATAAATGTTTTTGTAAACAAAACTTTGAAAATAATTTTAAAAATAAATAACAAATATCTTAAATAAATAAATTTCCTATTATTCCGCAAGGAGTGTAAAGAACATACATATTGATTTTTAAGCAGTTAAATGTCTTGAGACTTACTAGCAACAATGTCATTTTATCCAAAGAGTAACATAAGGAAGGTACTTACCTTCAAAACACAATTCCAATGCAATCAATTATAACTTCGCACTTTTTCGAACTGCACACTTCTCTAGAACGATGCAGACGATACTCTGTGATGGAGAGAGCCCCGTGAATCCCCCAGTAGATTCCGCTAACCCACTTTCGAACGCAAAGAAGTCGAACGTGCCCAAAGGCGGGAAAAAGAAACGAAGATCTAAAAACGAAGATCTACAGGTGCTGCGAGGTACTTGGCTAGTGGGTGGCACGACCATTATTGACCACGGTGCAATTCTGGAAAAAAAAAGTGATAATATTTCGATGACTTACACATTTATGAAATTTGATTATCCAGAAAAGAATAGTGTGCCATAAAATTTGGAATGAGACTAGAAGGCATGTTATGAGACACCCGAGGCCGATTCAATACCTTTTACTCGTGAAAGGATAAAAACGAGTGACGTAAATTTTAACATTTCTCAAGATGTGTTACTTGCGTCAGTGACTTACGTCTGGTATCTAGGGGAGTTTTATGCATCATTATTTTAGCTCAAAACTTATTGGAGTGTTTCTTTTGATACTATTGTTTATCACTTTTTTTCCATTTATGTATAATTTTTTTAACAGCATTATTATGAAATTTACCTAGAATTATTAAAACATCGTAATATTAAAACAAAACTGGTTTTAGATGGATGAAAAGTGATGTAGAAGTTTTTCACTTACTTCTTAATTGTGTTTTCTTTTGAGGATAAAGCAAGAATTTCGCTTTTGGTATATACCTTTTCACCAGGCCCTGATTTTCCATTAGGCCCAGTAGGCCCAGGCCTAAGGGCCCCCAAATGTTGGGGGGGGGGCCGAAATTTTTATTTTAAAAGAAAAAATTCTCAATTAATTTTTTTTAATTTTACCTTTTTTAATAGCAATATTTTTATATATCCTTTCAAATTTGATTGATTAGTTTATCATATGTATAGTTATATGTATAGTTCATCATATGTATCTTATAGTGTATATAAGGGATTAATAAGTTTCTCTGGTTGCATTGTATTGGTGTTTTAATGATGAAGTTAACATGTTGTATTGCTTTTTATTATTTGATAATGTTCTAGACTTCTACTCTTCAAATAGCCAATTCTTGGTAAAATGGTACTTTCACAATGATTCATGATTATTTTTTTTTTGTGCATCAATTTTGGAAATTTTACGCCCACATCAGTGTTAGGGGGCCCCCATCCCGAGTTGTGCCTATAGTCAAGAATTTTCTAAATCGGGCCCTGCTTTCCACAGGTTCTATAGATTTAGATATAGAGCATCTAGACTCCGAAATTGACTTTCGCAGTTCTAGCAGTAAAATCAAGAAATATTGAAAATTTATATTCATAGATTTTCTATAAATGCTACATTAAAATATATCTTAATACAATTTTACTGTATCATTTCAGATGTTTCGATTTTCTTTGTGATGCTTGTAACGCAATTGTTATTTAAGTATTCTTATGTATCTAATTATATGGAATGTTTATTTCAGTGAAACATACTGAAAATGAGAGCTAAATATGCATATGAATATATATAGTCAAAATTAGGATAACTAATGTTCATATTGTCAGAGATTGAAACGTCACGTAGAACAAACAAAAGGTAAATTAATGAATTATCATAAAAAGAAACGTCGATAAAATTATAGAGGCCTTCTGGATTTATAAATTTGATTTATCTCATTGTAATCTTGCCATCAATTTTTCTTGTAAATATCAAATATTAAAAAAAAAAAAAAAACAAACAAACAAAAAAAAAAAAAACCGCAGGGCGCCTTTTTTTTTTTTGAGACTATACTCTAAACCCAAAGAAAAACAACTGTACAGAGTGACTCGAAAAACTTTCCGGTGACATAAAAAAGGGAAAACTCAGGCATACAAATTTTTTTAGCTTTCATCTTAAGTTTGCGTGGTTTATTAAGGAAAACTATTCATAATGAAGATTTGAATCTCTTTTTTCATTGAAAGTAGATCGGTTTAGATCGGTTCTGGGTTTGAGTCCTGGGTTAGAAATTTGCTTTTCGAGTGTAATAAAATGTTGGAGTACGTAATGGCTGTGGAACCCATTAAAGATGAAGGATTTTGACTGAAGGTCAAAGGCCATCAAGTGTCATCGGTGGAGGAGAAAGTGAGGTTTTTAACAAGAGAGTATGACAAAGGTTAATTAAGTAGAGGTTAACATATTCACTAGAAAAGAAGGTGGTTCGGGATTTGATTCCAAAGGTAGAAAAATTGTTTTTCAAGTGTATGAGAAGAAAAAGAGTTTGAACATGTGTAGCAGAGTTGTCGTTAAGACTTAAACGGATAACTGATATCACTGAAATTCACATGAATGTATTAAGGGCCTTTTTTCTTACAAAATCAAAATATCGCTTTAACATGAAGGAACTGTGACTTATGCAAAAATACCATTGCAGTCGATGTGATTGTTAATACAAGAAAAGATCCTTTAAGTTCAATACAGATTTTAATGAGTATTTAAGACTGAAGCACTGTTTGGCGAAATAAAAAATTACATTCCCTAAAAATATTTTAATTATTTTTTAGAAGCAATTAATTATGACGACTATATAAAATTGCTTTTTCTGCCTTTTAAAAAAAAAGTGGTCAAATATGGCGGTTCACGACCCAACATCCCTTCTCTCAAAGCTTCAGTAATCCGCACCTCTGATCAAGTGAAGACTCCACTTTTTATTATCCCACAAACTGCATTTTGATGATACCCGAAACAATATAATTTTTATTCTTCTATGACTTTTCAGATCCAATTTTACATTATTTATTCTTTTTATATTGTCTTTTGTCTACTTAGAAAAACACACTCGAGAAGAATGTTCACCATGATTGAATCTAACGAATGTATTATTTTCGAATCTGATGACATTGAGGCAAGTGGCAATCATAACGTTTCAACTTTGGTTTTACTTTGTTTATAATCTTCGCCGTTTGAAATATTTTTTTCAGCAAGACGAGATACAAAGCATTTGAAACGTTTTGGGCCAAGCTTTTTTTTATATTCAATCGTAGTTTTGTTAAAATAAGAAAGAAGTCATAAGTATTTAGTTCAATATTTTATTCTTATTCCAATAAATTTCATTTTTTTTCATACACATTCAGCGTATCAGTATGTTAATCAGAAAACTGAGAAAAAAAAATAAAACATTTTTGCATACCGTTTACGCTAATATTTTTTACATTTTTTAAATACTTTTGAATAGTAAAAGAATTTTGATAACTGTTATTTGAGAGAAACTTTTTTTAAGATTGTAAAAATATTCAGAGCATCATCTCATTCATGCTTAGTCTATGAGGAAAAACACTTCTTCTCCTCCACTTTATTTTTCAGAACAACCAGTTATCTCCTTATTTCCTAAATATTTAATTTTTCAAAATCCATAATTTTAGATTTCACAGAATTTAACAATTTTCTACAATCATTTTTAAAATGTTTCCTTTTTTTTCGACTAATGAGAATTGTATAAGCCCAATTTCATTAAATGATACCTCTCTGTTTACGATTACTTGTTTGCTATTACATTTCAGGTGCATTCACTCCTTTTAACCTTTCCTTTTTTAAGGAGATAAGATGACACGTGATATGATAAATTTTAAGAAAATTACAATTTTATGAAAAATTACATACTTCTAAAATTTTAAATTAGTTTGTTTATTATCAAACTGTTCTTTCGAAAATTTGATTATTTTGTTAAGATGTACATTGGTATTATAATTTACTTATTCACTTACTTTTTCAAAAAATATTAATACCGTTTCGATGCCGAAAATCACACAGAGTTTAGGATTTATATTGCCCGAGCTGTAATTAGGAGATTCTTGGCGAAATGTTCGAATGATATACAGTCACTTGAAAGAGTATTGTCTTTAGGGAAAAAAATCCTTTAGTGAAATACCTTTAGTGATAAAGCCAATCCTTTAGTGAAAAAAAAAGGAGACAAATATTGCATTTAGTTTTAGCGCAATAATTGTCTCCTTTTTTTTCACTAAAGGATTGGCTTTTTTCACTAAAAGTATTTCACTAAAGCGCTAAAATATTGCGCTAAAACATTGCATCTAGACCGGCTGGTGCACGAAAAATCTGTCATGGCTGCAATGTCCTCCAAATTCTTAAATTTATCTCTGGAGATGCGGGGTCAAGTGTTTCCGGTCTCGTCACTTGACTCGGTTCAAAATTACGGGACCGGTTCATAGGGGGCGAAGCTGCCCACCTATATGGATCCCCCATAATAAAGAAGCCAGCATTATCGTGGTGTTAACAGACGAATGTCTGTTAAGGACAAGGCCTCCGCATTGGAAAAAAAAAATTGCATCTAATATCATGGGAACGTAGCTAAATATATAAAACTTAAAAGTGTCCTATTTATTTCTTTTCTTTTTATATAATTCATAGCTTTATAGATTTAGTACAATCCTAAGATTATGAACGTAATAAAATAAAAATAGTTTAAGGAGTAATATTTATTTTTTCTTCAGTAGTTTTTTAATAAATGATTATAAGCTTTTTATATTTTAGAGTGTTTTTGAAAGACTGTATTTCATCGATTAAGAAAACTATATTGTAACGCCCCAACATTCCTCTCTCTTTTCAGAATCGTTTCCTCGAAGGGATGACTTGTCTCTTCCTTGGTACAACTGTGCCCATAGTGATAATGTCGATCTACCCTGGCGTTATCAGATGTCATATGCGGTGTGGACTCATCCGTTTGACTCAGGCAATCCGAGGTAGAGCGTAATCTCTCGGTTTTTTATTAAAAGGCTAATGCAACCTTTCTTAAAGTAAAATTATTCCAAATCTTCTACGGTAAAGTAGGCCTAATGCAAAAATTCTATAGTAGTTTAATTCTTCTGCTATTAGCTCGACTGAGTATGTAACAGTAAGACCTACCTAATTCTTCTTTGGAAAGTTTTAAACCTCTTTAATAAGTCAAGATAAAATTCATCCAGAGAATTCAAAGCTATAATAATTGTATTACAATACATGATATAAAATCCAGATTTAGAAGAGAAATTTATAAAACTACCCAGAGAATTAATGAGCCGTTCAGCTTTCATCTACTTTCAGCAATTTTTGGATTAACCCGTTTAGACTGCTTTTGTTTGACAGAAAATAAGACGGAGTAGGGAATCCTGAGCATTCGAGAGCAATTCTTCAGCATACGGTGCAATTTATACATCACATATTTTACATAAATAACTTTAAAATTAAGCAACCTCCAGATAGCATAGTGTGACAAGGGAAGATAAACTAGTCCACTCAATTGAATAGAAAAATATTCTTTTTTAAGGTATTAATGATAAAATGAATAATTTTTAACAAAAAATCATGGTTTTGTGATATCTAGGAAGAATCTAATGATTTATCAACGCTCAAATGGTGAAAAGATAGCCCTAAGAAAATACTAAATGAATGATAATTACTCTGAGATTTTTTTTTCATTTTAAGAAATAAAAGTTTGGTTAATCCTTTTTAAAATTTCTTAAGGTTGTACATATTTCAATAAGATCAGTAAGATATCCATAAAAGCAATGAAAAGTATGAAATTGCTTTTCCTATGTGCATAAAGTTTGAGCTTTTATTTTATTTATTACTCTTTTTTATTCATTATAAAAAGATAATAAAATGATAATGAACTCTTTAATCAGCTTTCTATAATTTTTAAATTTCATCTCCACACTATCTAGAAATTTCTTTAGAATTCCAATGTGGATGTCAACACTCGATTCAAAACTCTCGACACCACAGTTAAAACTATTAAAAAATTAGAAGAAAATGTTTTGGGGTCCGGGAAGGAGGCTGCCTACCTGCGGGAGGAAGCTGGTATAAAGCATTTTAAGTTTCCTTTCAAATGCGTAAAAGGAAAATAAACCTTATACTACATTGTTTCATATGTTTGTAGCTTCTTCTCATTTCACATAATTTTTTAATTTAGCCACTCATTTTACAAGCAGTTGTCTCTGAGTGTCTACATAAGACAGTAAAAACGGTTCAAACATGTTCATTCTAGAAACTAAATAAAAGAAATAGTTAAAAAAATGAAAGACAGCTTTTTATTCTCGATGTATAACATTTAAATAATTTATGTATTGAAAAAACATATAAAAATATACTAAAAATGCTTGATATCATAGTATGATATTATAATAATACTATTATTTTGATAATAAATACTGTTATTGAATATTTTAGCAACATACATATTATAACAACTGCTTTGTTTGATTCGGTTATCTCCAAATTAATCTATTACTACACCTGATAACATAGCTGAATTCGCTTGTACGTCGTATCTTCAACGAATAACCGAATTTTATCCTGTTGAAATATAAAGATTAAATTCTCCAATCAGCACTTTCTAATTAAAAATTGTTCTCTTCATTTCTAATTATTTTACTTTAAAATCTTTGAATTAAATTCTCAAAATTTGCAATTCAAGGAAAAGTCTAATCTTATACCCATAAAGCTGAGTAAGTTTTCTGAATCGTTCGATTAAATCAAGAAATAGAACAAGTACATGAGAAGCATTTGGAAAAAAAATCAAATTGCAGTCAAACACTCTTCATTTTTCCAGATTCCCTTAACGAGAAAAAAATGTTATGATATCATTGCCTCAGATCTGAATTATAGTAGCTATAACTGTGAAAATAAGCAATCGACTGTGAAAAAAATAGTTTTTTTACCATATAGGTTACACAACACTTTCAAAACTCTCACAAGTTTCTCTCCTGCAATTATTAAGTCATTTTCTCGAAAAATGAATCCCAATCACACATTTGAGTTTTCGATTTTTAAGAAGTTTTCTCAATGCGTGGACGGATATGAATCCAAAAATATGTTTACATTTTAGAAATATATTCTGCTGCATATTTGTTTATATGTCCTAAAAATCATGAACATAATTTGTGACACATTATGAAATCACAAAATGTAACACAGTTTCTACATATGCAGGTTACTTTTTAAGAGACTGAAAAAGTTAACGGAATTCGCTCTACTAAAGCTTTTTATGGAACGTGAGACATACGCTTACAAGTTCGTCTAGGTTTTATGAAAAGGAAATCTGCTCTCGTCGTTGTTTTGGATTTTGGGGGAGGTAGTCAGGTAGAACATAACAAGACTTGCGTGCACTCTTCCATTCTGCCTAATAGAAATAGTTTTGTAAAGGAATAATAAATCCACCCCAGAAGTGTTTTCATTTCAAATCAATCTCACTGTAGTCTATAAAAATTTCATTTTAGCGTGTCTGTTTCACTATATATGTCACTTTTGTATTGTATAAAATATTTAAAACCTCTTTTTATTGCTATGAGAAGAAATTTTTTATTTCCAATGAAGAAAAAACAAATTCATGTCACATCTATGATATTATTTGAGTATCATATGAAACATGATGCATTAAATACGGTGAAATGTCACTGAATTCGCATCCTAACACTAGTTTTATAACTATAGCCAAAGATAAAACATTTAATTCAAGGAATGAATTCGTAACTCTAAAATTTAAGATCTTAAAATAACCGTATTTAACCATATGCTTAGGAAGGACAATAGAAAATTAAAAAAATTATTTCCACCTAAGAAAACAAATTTTTTATTGTAATAAAAAGGAATCACTTTTAATGTTTCTAAAACTGTTTTGACTCTGTTTCTACAGTTTTCCAAGCCTTACGTATAATAAATTATTTAGATTTCAAACTGGAAAAGCCCTATAGTTTAAAAATTACTTAAAATTAATTTTCCCAAATTTGATTTTGATTATTTTTATTGATACAAAAGTTGAGGTATGAATTAAATCTTATGATTCAGTATGCAAATTTCTGATCTCATGCTTAAAACATAATAACAATGGAAATAGACTATAAACTACTTGCATGGTTTATTTTATTTTAGAGTTATTAAGGTTCAGAGAAATTTCCTTGCAGTAATTAGAATTTTTGTCATTATATACTCGCTACAGTTTTTAAAACTCTTAAAAATTTATGGAATACTCAATAGAGTTTACTTATCAATACATAGTTTGCATAATTAAAAAATATTTATACCTTTTTATCTATGGTTTTTTTTAAAAATAACTCTTGATGTTGCCTTTGATCCTAATTTTCCTGTTTCTAGTTAAAAATAAAAAAAAACACACTCTTTAAATGATTATTCTTTTTGCTCAGTAATTATTTGAAAGGAAAAAATAGTTATATGAAGCTAGAACTATTTAAAAAGCACCAGTTGTTGAGTAGAATCATTAAATTTGAACATAAATTTAGGCTTAGGCAATAACTATGTTTTGGCATGTGTCACAAACGTGCACTTTTTGCTATCTTCAGTCAAGTATAAGAAATGAACATGCTTCATAAAGAATGTTCCTGACAAGGTAGGAGGGTCAGCACATTTTTCCAGATTCAGTTTCCGAGCCATTCTAGTCGTTTAAATGTAAGAAATATCGTACCAGATTATGGTGAGGCATAGTCACCTCCGTTATAACTGAAATATATTAATGTTCCCAAATTGGAAAATTTTCAATTATTTCCCTTTCGGTTCCCGAAATAGTCACAGATATTTTAGAATCTCATCAGAATACTAGAATTTTGAGGTATTACTGAATATGAGATATCAGTAAATGCAGTCCTATAAATTAAATATTTTTCAGTGCGTTGTTTAAGGCTAGGCGCTCACTGGCGATTATTTCAAAGCAACTTTTTAATCACAAAAATGAAACACATTGATTCTTTTGGTAAAGCGCCCATTGGCGATTTTTCAGTTGAGGCGACTAAAAAATTCCAACATGTTCGATTCTATGGGTGATGAAACTGTTGCCGGTGAAAATTGATCACGTTGGTTTAGATAGGACCGCGCTCACTGGTGATTATTTAGTTGCTTGCAATAGATCTGATCGAGGCAAATCATAGAGGGCGTGTTTGGCTAGTCCAGGGGTTGTCAACCTTTTTTACTAGGAGGGCATATTTCAGAAATTCGCAGTTTGGCGGGCACCGCTGGTTGAAGAGGAGGTAGGTAGGGTTAATATTTAAGCATGAAAAATATTAATGCGACATAAATTTTCAATATATAAATTCAAATTTTAATTTAAACAAAATAATTGTAAAATTGGTAATTAATGCGGTATCTGATATTGCAAATCTGCGGCCAACTCTTTGTAATGTGGCACATAAGTTCAATTCGCAGTTCTGAGGCATTTTTCCAAATGAGTGTTAGGGAGTCTTGATCGGTACTTTGATTTTCAGTATTTCCTATTGGGAAACAAAGATTCACAAGCATATGCCGACGCGCAAAGAGAGTTCAATTTCAGAGCAGGAAAGAAAGCTGACTCACAGAGAGGGGAGAGCGAACCTGTAGAGAGAGCAGGCTGCTCAGCTTTTGATTTTTACAGTTTCACGATTTAAAATTTTTTTTACTAAAATTATTGATTACAACTACGAGCGCTTGTTGTTTAAATAACTAAAATTTAGCTATTTGAACGGCGGGCACTTTAAAATTGTTTCGCGGCCACCGCGTTGCCTACCCCTGGGCTAGTCCGATTCCCGAGGAGTTGGCAACATATATTTTCTTTTATCTTTGCTCCCTTCGTTCAAGAAATTTAACGAAGATCAAAAATTCACTGCTCGAACCGAGATAATGAACGTTATGAGTCGTGTTCGTTTGTCGGGGAGTCACCACGATGAAACTCCGTTTAGAAACCCATTGTTTCGGGAGAAAAACGGTTGGAATAACAATTCATTATATTGCAACACTTCGCATTATCTTGGGCTATATTATTATTCAAGATTTTCTCCGGGGCAAATTGAAAACCCCTTGCAACCTGGAACTCCGACAAACAAGAGGCTTGGGATAGCGAGTCAGAAGCTTCATCCTTTTTATCTTTGTAATAAAATATATGTATATTAGTTTAAAACAAATTTACTTACAAAATTATTTACGAAAGAATGTTTGTAATATGTATTTTACTTCAATAAACTTGCAAATTTTCAAGAAAATCTTTTTACTTACCTTAAAGTCACAGCTAATCTTTCCTGCGGTGGTATAGCCAAACGTAATCTTGTATTTTGGTAAGAAATACTGGGCCAAACTAATAACAACAGGTTGTGGAAACTTTCAACGCTCATCCGAAAGTAGTAGAAAAATTTTGTTGGGTATACTCTTAAATCTTCAAATAATTTATAAAATTGCCCATCAAATAATCTCCTACTTATTATTGGATGGACCCAAAATCTTCTGTGGTTTTGTTTACCTTTTCGCCTTAGAGCGAGGGCACAAACACATGCAGCTTCCACGAAATCCAATTTCAGACTGAGTGCAAAGCAACTATTTAGTCGCCAGTGTGCGCTTGCCGAAGATATCCGGCAACTTTTAAGTGACTAAACTGTTTAATCTCCCAAATTAAAAGTTGACAGTGGGCCCCTGGCCTAAGAAGCGTTTTGATACACTGTTTAAAAAATAATTTTAGATTTTAGAATGCATCCGTCAATTCGTATTTACACTCGATGATTTAAAATCTCCTAAGAAAAAGAGAAATCTTCTTTTAAACTGAAATATAAAAATACAAGCGGTTTGCAATGATAGCAATTTATAGGCCATAAGACAGAAATAAGGATAACCAGTGGTTTGTCAGTTCTATATTTTTTTCATGATTTATGCGTGTGCAAATGATATGATAATACGAGGGTAACACTGAAATTTTTTAGACAGGGGAAGACGATACGCTCAAAAAAAATTATTGGCCGGATATTTAAATTTGAACACTTATGTCCGCAGACGATAATTTGTGACAACAACTTTCAATTTAGCTATCGTAGAATAACTTTTGAAAGCGGAGAAAAATGGAGTTGATTTGGCTATGATTTTCTTTGATTTTAAAGTGGGGAAAAATAAAGAAGAATACCTTCAACGTCTAGAAATACAGAGGCTGTTCGCACATTTTTTAGACGATTTTGGTAAGCGATAATAAAAAATCGTTTGCTGCAAAAGAAATAATTGCAATTGTACTATGTTTTTAAAAGTCAAAATTATCGTCTGCGGCTTGAAAGTTTTGTTTTTATTCAAAATGGCATTTTTAACAAAGCAGTGGTTCGAAGGCTACATTTATGCTCTTTCCGAAGAGAAATATGCATACTCCGTTATCCAAAAACGATGTGAGAGTCATGGTTTTGTGATATCTAAAGCGTCGATAGGTAATATCGTCAACAAGAAAGGAAAAAAACGTCAAATTGGAGCCTCAAGTGGGACAAAAATTCGAAACAAGTATCCAAGGAAAAAACGGACATCTTCGACTATTGCAAAGGTACGTTGTTTAATGTTAAAAGAAAATCTCCCTAGTCAAAGGACAGTTACAAAATCATTAAAATGCTCGGTGTCCACTGTAAACAAAATGATAAACGTTGATTTAAATCTTAAGAAAGCGAAAAAAACGCAATGTGCATCGTCTTCTTCCAAATCATATCGCTGAACGCAGGACACGCTGCAGAATTCTATACGAGAAACACTTATCCAAAGAAAAATGGAAAACAATTGTCACAATATATGAATCATGGGTGTATTTAATTGATTGCAACAAAAAAAGAGCCATTTATTATCATAAAAGAGGAGAAAAAAATTTAAGTACATGGTTCAAAGAATCGAAAGAAAGTTTTTCTAAGGGATTCATGATTGTTGCTGGTTTTTCTTATAATGGCTAGTTAGAAATAAAGAGAGTGGAAAACAATGTCAAGATTAACTCCAAATACTATCAGGAACATATTTTATCGCCAATTTTTCGGAATGAAATACCATCGCTTTACCCACAGTGCCATCAATCTGTGAGACTCCATCAGGACAAAGCTAGCAGTCACACATCAAAATCCACTGTAAATTTCCTAAAAGAAATGGAACAAAAAACTGGTATCAAGGCCATACCCTTCACTGATATCCCTACTAAATCTCCCGATGTATCACCTATGGATTTTTGTGCTTTCGGACTTTTAAAATCTGCATTATCCAAACGTCGTCCCAAAACCCTTACAGGACTCTGGAAAGCTGTTCAGGAGGAATGGGATAGAATACCTCTTCTGACACTTCAAAAGGCATTATTATCCTGGAAATTGCGGTGTCGAAAGATAGTTCAGAATAAGGGATGTCAAATAGAACATTTGAAACACAAGAATTTTATGTAATTTAGTTTTGTGAATACAATATACATCGTCTAAAAAATGTGTGAACAGCCTGTATACTGTGTAAAACTTCGCAATATGTTATTATAATTAATATTTTCCTTCCTAATAATAAAGTACATTTGTAAGCTTTTTTATGATTATATTGTTAACCGGGAAAAAACTGCTACATGACACAAACATGCTATTTATGCTGATATTTTTAAAAACAGTATTTTTGAACTGAGCGGCACAATATAAATTAGGTTTTTTCCGATTATTTATTGTTAGATTTATTTTTAAGAATATTGTAGGAGCTAGTATTGAATAATATAAGAAGTTTAAAGTGTACATTTGGAATTTTAAATCCCGAAAAATACTATACAGCATTTTTTTTTGGGGGGGGGGGGGAGGATTGAAAATTCCACGCTTCTAGTTTTTCATAAGATCTTTTTTAATTTATTTATTTATTTATTTATATCACTATATTTTTAGTATATGATGTTATTGATTTGATTTAGTTTTAGTATGTGAATGGGATAGAATACCTCTTCTGACACTTCAAAAGGCATTATTATCCTGGAAATTGCGGTGTCTAAAGATAGTTCAGAATAAGGGATGTCAAATAGAACATTTGAAACACAAGAATTTTATATAATTTAGTTTTGTGAATACAATATACATTGTCTAAAAAATGTGTGAACAGCCTCTGTAGCATATGGAAATGAAGCTCCATTTCGTGCCACTGTATACAGATGGTTTACAGAATTTAGAAGAGGTCGAAATTCTCTCCTGGATGAAGATCACACAGGAAGACCTTCGTCAGCTGTAGTCCCAGAAAATGTGTCAGCCGTACGAAAAATGTTAATCGATGGTAATCGCTGTACCTACCAAATGATACAGAAGGAACTTAACAATGGATACGTAGCTATACATAAAATTATTCATGAAGAACTGCGTATGAAAAGATCAAATTGTCGTTGGGTCCCCCATAATTTAACAGAACACCAAATAGCTGAGCGTGTCAGAATCAGTAAAGAAAACCTAAAATTACTTAATGATGATGGGCACCGCATTATTTCTAAAATCATAACTGGTGATGAGACATACATATCTTTTTTTCATGTTTCAACAAGTCAAGAAAGTAAACGAGTCTTTGAAGATGATCCCAAACCAACAATTTTGAAAAGAGAACGATCAATGAAAAAAGTAATGTATGCCGTGTTCTTCAGAAGTACATGGCTGATCAAAGCCATAAAGCAAGAGGGTCAGAAGACAGTTACAGCTAACTAGTACACGACTTAGTGTGTTCCAGAAATTCTTCAAGAGGTGAATGTTAGGCGACTCATGCTTCCCCATGACAATGCATCTTCTCATATAGCAAGGATTACAGTCGACTTTCTTGAACAACAACAACAACAACAACAAAAGTGATAAAACATCCACATTATTCTCCTGATCTTGCTATGTGAGACTTTTGGCTATTTTTCAATCTAAAAAAAAATTACGTGGGCGTCGTTTTCATTCCAAAGATGAAATTGATGATGTTATAAAAGCATATTTTTCCTTTTCCCGAAGAAATGCATGGCTTGAGGCATTTAATCTCTGGAAAATTCTCCTAGAAAAGTGCATTGATCTTAGAGAGAACACTCCTAAGAGTTGGTGAGATTAGCTTGTATCATCGTATATAGCCGTATCTCAAAAATTTCAATGTGACCCTCGTACGATGCTTTTGAAAAGCAAGAATATAAATCGGTACGATTTATTTTCTAGTTATAAAATTCAATTTATATTAAATATTTAAAGTAATACTACAGTCTGTTACCAAACAGGAATTCTTTTATGCTCAAACACTTTCCGACAATTTGCTGTTCTAATATGAACTTTTGTCGTAAAAAAGCATTTTCTGAGAATGAAAAACATTGAAGAAACCACAAGACTCCTTAAACGATAATAATCTGAAAAGCTCTTTTTGAATTTGTTTTTGGCCCATTTTAACAAGTAATACTTTGAAAAGCTCCCCAAAAGTTGATTCTTAAGATCAATCTAATTATAAAAACTGATTATTTTAAATCCTTTTCTGCATGGTTTATACATGGACATATACGAAAACAACACACTCAAAAGTGCATATAATTTGAATTGTGAAATAGGAATAACATTATCAAACGCTAGTGTGACTACTTTTAAAGTAAAATAAGGCATATGTATACATATATTCCATAAATAAGGGGTACAAGAATTTAACTATAATCCCTATGTCATGCAGAAAATGACTTTCGCATGAGGTACCAAAGAAGAATTACCAAAATAGAAGAGAAAAAGAAATAGAGAGTTGTATTTAATTGAATTATTATACAGAACTCTGCAATCGAATAAATAATATATATTTTTCTTTGATTCTCAAAATATTCCTTGCATTTGCTAGAATTTTCAAATGAACACGACGCGTATGTTCCCAAAAACTTCGTGCTTAGAGAAATTATGTTATTTAGAACGTGGATTCTCATAAGAAAAAAACCTAGGATGGGACATATTTCATGCTTTTTTTCCCCAGCCTACTTCTTGATTCAGAAAATCGGAACGAAAATACGACTCCAATCAATTTTCCGCGAATATATGCATATAAATATCTAGTTGGGACTGATTGTATAGAGTATCAAATAATTTATTCTGGAACAAGTCAGGTTTTACAAATTTCTATAATAAAATATTATTGGCAGGGAATTAGCATTTTCTCAACTGAATCTGTGTGGGGATTGCTTTGAAGAATTAAGAAAAAAAAAACTTCTCATGAAAAAGAGTAAAAAAAAAATCTTCTCAGATCTCCTCCATTTTTCAAAACAGTTCCCCAAAGATAAATAAAAGTATAACTCCTTTTAAAGTTTGATGAATACGTAATTCAATTTAATAACTCTTATTCAATGTATTTTACGCCGCTTTATAATATAATTTAGAAATTTTTATGAAGAGAGTTTTTTCCAAAGAAATATTTTAAAAGCTACTACGAAAAGAGTTGAAAATTACAGCCTCATGCCAAAACATTTAATTTTTAATATTATATATATATAATTTTTAATATTATATATATATATATATATATATATATATATATATATATATATATATATACACACACACGACACAACCGGATGCGAGATCACGTGACGTACTATGCCATGAATATTTCGATGTTTGTGATGAATAACTCATCAGGGAAGTCGTTGAAAATAATTTGGGTTTTAAATAGATAACAAATGAGTTAAAAGCATTTTGAATAAATATAATCTTTTTCAGAGATTTTTGTTACTAGATCAGTGTTTGAAGCGTTGTTCATTAAAAGCAAACACAATCATAATCCTGATATTTCATCGATGTAATATTAAGTTTTTCCCTTATATTACAAGGATTAAAATTTCAAACCAATTTTTTTAGAATTGAACAATTTACTGTCTGACTGCTAGACCGTACAATTCCATAATTACTTTACAGCCGGGTGTAAAAACCAAAATACTTAATAGTTTAATCTGTCTGAATACTTAAGATATCCCTAAATATTATTGATTAATAGGGTGATAGAATTATGTATCGCCTTATGTTGTAGGAATGAAAAGGTAAGGTGTTAAATGTCCATTTTTATCTAAAAATTTTATATTAAAATTAACCTTGGATTCATTAAGTTCATTTCGTAAACATTTTTTTTGTAAGAATTGTGGGAAAAAAGTTAAAGTTAACATGTCTGGAAATGAGCTCTGAATGAGTCGTCACAGAAATGGCAACATAGAAATATTGAAACAGCTGTAACGCTTGTGGGGTAAAATATGCAAAATATTCTATACATGTACCAATATGGGAATGTGTGACAAATCTATAGACACATAGCTCATTGGGTAAATAACATTCCTTATTGCACTCAATAACGTTTTATATTTTATTACAGTGTTGACTATCAGGAATTATTATTATTAATATTATTTTTATTTTACTTTTTATTTATTATTATTATTATTTTGCCATTCTACTTTTAAAAACAGAACCATCTTTGAAGTTTGTGAAGTATTGCACTGATAAATGTTGTTAGTAAACCAAAATAGGGCGAACAAGAAATGTAAAATCTCTAGACTACATGTTAATTGTAATAATTTCTCAGACTTATATTGAGTAGTTTTATGCTACACTGTCTAGCATATTTAGAGTTTCAAAAGCAGACTAGTAGTGGTTTGTTGTAGAGGAAGTGTTAGATTGAACTTCATGATCTTCACTCTTTCAGAATTTATCAGAGTTATTTTTGAAGACAGTGTTTAACTTATACATTTTATTACGTGTTAAAGCTTTATTTTATTTTTTTCTTCTTGCAATGACAAACTACCCCAGCAGAAAAGTAGCACAAAAATACGACCTTGTGACCACACATTTCTAGAAACGGGTCCAATCGTTGTCACACATACGCTAAAGTTTTTTTTATGCTTCTCATTTGAACAACATGGAATAAATAAAAGAAAGAGAAATACTTTGTATATGAACTCATTCTTGACGGGAGACGTGAAATGACGTCTTTTGTTTTCGAAGTCTTAGTAACGGGAGACAATAGTTCACGTCATCTACCATTGATGCTGTATCATGCAGTACACTTCATGCAAAAATTGACATTGGTTCTAAGGACTTAAGACTATATATTTCCATGTTTACGTGAAATGTTTTCACATTATGTTAAATCCTAAACTTTGAGTGAATATTTGTGGTATGCCCTAGGGAACTGTGTAATAGTAAAGCACTGGACGAACATATTTGAGGTTGGGCATTTCAATAGGTAACGTTTGGACCGAATATATTTGGGCTTGAGTAGTTGGTGACATTTATTGTATCCCTGAGCATGCATAGTGCTTGTTTCACGGATTTATCCGAAGCTAGATCCTGTACAGTTTGCTAATAAATTCGTCAACACAAGAAAGATCAGGGACTTTACAATGGGAGTTAGAACATAGTAAAACTGCGGGTGACGCCTCCAAAAGTGAATAATTTCAATGAGTGTTAAGAAAGGTAAAAACGAATAAAATCTCCCCAGTTTTCTTCATTCATAGCCATGACGTAAATAAAAGAAAAGATAATAACGGTAACATTCATAATGGTTTAAAATAATAGCGAGAAAGGCATACTGTTATGGACAAACACCGCAGTGGAGTCAAATTTTCGAAAAGGGGTGTTGATGAGCTTCATGGTCACATAACTGCAGGCTTCTTAAATTTTTGCCCAGAACATTATTAAAGAATTGAAAGAAATAAGGAGCTAAATATAGTTAATCTATTATTAAAATCTCTTTAATAGGAAAAAGATATATTTATAAATGACCTAGAGGAATTTATAGAAAATATCACCATAAGCCATAATATTTCGCTTACTAGCTTTTTGTACATAAATACATTATATACATAATCTCAGTTAACAAAAAAAATCTAACGAAACAAGAACAGTTAGGACTAACCCACGTACGAATTGGAGAAGTCTTTAAAATTGAAGTTATAACCTGAAAAAATTGACGCCACAATAGCCTTTTAAATCTAAATCAGATTTTATTAAACCAAATTTGAACTGTCATCTTATTCGAAATAGAAGATTTTTATTAGTGTTCCTGAACAAAATTCAGGTGATCTAGTTCCAAACTCAGCAAAGTTGATAACTAATTATACATAGGCGTAGCGTGCTTCTGACTTTAGAGGGGAGGGGGCACGAATTGAATTCAGTTAGGGCCCTCCTCAGCGCATTGACAGCCGGGCGGTCGTTAAAATATGAAATATAATGATTTTTTTAAATTGAAAAACAATAGAATTTATGTTTGAGTAGTATTCAAAAGTTATACAATGAGAAAAATAAATACAATATAAATAAAATGGGAAAAAATATACCATCGAAATTTTGTTATGGATCATATCATTGTTAAAAACTATGTTGAGGCTAAAGACATAATCGGAATCTTTAGTTTCACAGTTTGAAAAAGCGAGAAAAAACCAACCTTCTTAAAAGTTTTCTAGAATTTTCCGATTTTAACTGAACTTCTATTAACGTTTTAATTTATTTCATGTTAAGTTAGGGGGGGGGGGATGTGCCTCCCTCCCGACGCTACGCCTATGCTAATTAATATGACTGTTCTACATGGCTTTAAATGTGGCTTAGGTATAACTGGAATCATAGTAAAAATATTTTTTTAGAAATTATTTTCGGGTACTTGGCCAAGCATAGTTAAATTTAGAATTTTTTTCTTTTTAAGGCTTTACTAAATTTGCGAAGTCTAGGTAAATATAAACTATCATCTTCCGCAGAATTAAATCTGGAAACAGGATTTTATTACTTTTGCATACATAATGCATAATTTAATCCGACTCCAGAGAGTTTTGGAAGTTTACAAATTCCTTTTTATATGATGAATCAACATCCCACTGCTAGTTGAAATTACTCATTCCTGAAATTATGTATATGGGAATTTTCTCATCTTGATAATAAGAATTTCTGATAAAACTAAAAAAGACATATTTAAAAAAACTTTAAGGGAGGGGGATTAAAATATTATTTAATGGTAAATGTAAGGTGCTATACCCAACTGATGGAAACATTAAATTTTTTTATTTGTCTGTCTTAGGAATAAGAATTTTCTCCATTTCTTCAGCTCAGTAAATTTCTCTCTTGAAGTTAGCTGTTTTTTCCCGCAAATAAGTGATTTACATTCCTGCTATAATTTTTAATTAACAGTGTAAGTTATCTATTTGTTCAAAGAAACCAAATCAAGAAAACTGAAACTATTTCAATAACCTAATAAATGATGAATATATCACTTTTTAATTCAGTATCCGGTTGGAGGTTTGAGGCGTTTTAAACCTTAAGTCGATGAAACAGCCATTTCGTAACATGACATATCTCAGCAAATCCCGCATAATTATGCATTCACATTAAAATCCGACGGAAGATAATGAGAACAACTTGTCCCAAATCCTCTTCTCTCGAATCATCCATGACTATCTTTGTATTTGACGATTTTCAGCACTTCTTGGAGCCTCCACCAAAAGAATTGGACTCAATTTTTATTTCCGTAAGCATTCAATCGTTAAACGAGATCAATCGAAGCGTTTCTAAGTTGCAAATCGCATGGAAAAATGTCGTGGAATATTTGCACCATTTTGATTTGCTTTTGTTCTGTTCAGCAGCGATTATTTCATTCTTTCTGCTGCCATTCGATGACAGCAAAATTATGGGATTAATGGGGCATTTTATGGCAAGGACAAACAACTTTCACATCTATTATCATAGGCTGTAAGCTTTTAAAAAGACGAACGTGTTTCTGAAATTTTAATGAAGCAGGAAGAACATTCTAAATTAATTGTTACAGAACACTTAGAAATTTGTGTTTTCATGTTTCAAAATGATTGTTTTCTCGCTCAGATCCTTTCTGTTATTTTTTATGCCACAAAAAAGATACGTTAAGGTATATTGTTTCTTAATTTTTTCGCCACTGCCGTAAACATGCGATTCAATTTCGCATCAAAAGCATATGACCCAGACTGTGATTTTAGTCTCAAATAGTCATAGTTCATTATTTACGATCATAAGGATTATGTCATGTATTTCGAAACTTATTCAAAACAAACAGATCGAAACACAATGCATCCGCGTTAAAAGTCGTTTTTTACAAATGTCATCCATTAACCAAGAAACATGCGTCCTATTTTAAGCCAGATTGTATTTAATCTTATGCCGTTAGCGCAACTACTTCAGTTGCTGAGGAGCAGTTTTGATAAGAAGAATAAAAAAATAGCTTTCTTATTTACAAATAATTTCTTTAAAAATTTTTCATAACAATTATTCACCAAAAATACAATATATCATAACTTATCATACTTTATTCTATGATAAAGCACTTCCTCTGTATATAACGTAAGAATTCTAAATCCGAAATTTTTAGTCTTGAATGTACCTTTTATGTAATAAATACACTATTTGGATATCATTATCTCAAACATATCATTCGTTGGAAATAACTTCAACGAATATCAAATCTTCCTGTGTTAACACATGAAGCTTTTGTTATTTGATATTTTGTTTTGTTTATTTTAATCTCTGAAACGTTCTATGAGAATCATTAGCTTAGATTTCAAGTTTTAAAAAATTTCTCTGGACATAACAGGTTTTCTTTAGTCCACATGTTCTTTTTAATACAAACTATCTCGGAGGACTTTTGGACACAAATATTTAACGAATTCGTACAACTGAATTATTTAAAGGGTTCGGAAACTAACTGGAATTGGACCTGTATTACAGGAATGGCACTATTTGAACAACTACGACAAGTGCATTTAACACTTACTCATTACTGGGCCATTTTGATTTCAGAAATAATGAGCAATAGCGATTTTCTTACATAGAAAATATTTAAATATTTCTCGTTTTGGGGTATCTTGTTTTTGTGCCATTTAAATGTTTCTCAAGACGTTATTTTTCCAGTATGGGCCGTGGCGGCCTTGTGGTACAGCGCGCTGGTTTTCGGTGCTGAGGGTGCTCGGATCGAATCCTGGCGAAGCGCCACTAAAATGCCTCCGTTTGTGTCGTCCCTTCATAGGGAGCAATGCTGGTACGCCTATATGGCGCCCCCATAATAAAATGGCCAGCAAAACTGCGGTGAATTATAGGCAAATGTCTTCGTGACAAGTGCCTCCGCATTGAAAAAAAAAATGAATTAAAATTTCCAGTATTAATCCTTTCTTACCTTTCCTCCAATCAACCGTAATTTACCCCAGGTCTATAGGGAACAGTTCCTATTAAAAAGATCAATGTTATTGGAAAAATCATTCTTTTGTATTACATTCCTCTAATTTATTCATTTTATCCCTAAGTCATCCCTTTTTGAATGATATATTTGACACATATTTCCAAATCCACTGAAAATTATAAATTAAATAGAGCATGAAATGGATGGGACAAGTAACTTTCACACTTTCATCTAATTTGTAGAACTGCTTGTATGTTCCGTTACACTAAATCGAAAGAAAAAATTGCATAAACTTCGTTGAAAGTAAGCGACACAGTAATGAGAAAAAAATTTGTAATTTTTGAGTTTTGACAAACTTAATTATATTTGTGATAGGAAAAGAATCACTATAAATGTCAGTTAGTGACAGCTGATTTATGATAAAATTTCTTCTGTTTCATGCTTCGTTAACAAAACTTTTGTGACAACCCCTCTGAGCAGTTTCTGTTTGCGAATGCATAATTCATAAACGCATTTCTTAACGTGACTAGAGTAGCAATTGATCAGTCTTCGATTACTAGTCATTAGAAATTCCCTCTAATACTTGCTATTAATAAGAGGATGAACACTAGAAAATTTTTTAATCGCTGAAAGAAAATTCGTCTTCCATCTTAACATTTTTATGGAGGATTACCAATAAACCTCTTCAGATCTAGGTTGGTTAAAGGTGGAAAATACTGATGGATAATCAGGCGATTTTGTTCTGTACCATGTTATATAAGGAAGACATTTAAAAAAGATAGCTTTATGAAGGAACTTGGAATGAAAATGAAAGAAAGACAGTTGGAGGATTAAATTTTAAAATTACTTTCATGGCTTTTTCAATTGATTCAATTAAAGATAGAAATGATATGACTCTTTAATTGAATAGAAAAAATAATGATGAATAGAAAAATTATAAGAGAAAATCTATAAATTTTCTCTTTGCTAAAACTCAAGAGAGGTTTACTCGGAGAAAAAGTAATTCGTCTCAAACCTTATATTTTAGAGATTTTTCATCAAGCTGAACTTAGACGGCTAGTTCTAAAGGCAATTGCTTTTTTAGGCAGAAGTATATTCCTCAAGGAAGGCGAAAATTCATATATATTTGTTATATAAGACTCTTATTTCAATGTATGTTACATGTACGTTGTGAGTATTTGTAGTATTATAACAAATATTTCTTAATCACAGTACTTGTAAGTAATAACAGAAAACGGTATATTATTATTTTTTTATAAATACCTTAAAATACAATTTTTTTCCTATTCTTTTTCTGGTCTGTTAGCATTTCATTGTAGCAACGTTTGAAATGGCAGTAATATTTTAATTTCTTAGGTTGTTGTTGTTGCTTATGCCACTTGACCGACAGCAACATCAGATCAAGTCCCGAAGGCTATGGGCGATGAAGGCACGGCTTCTGTTTTGACTGTCACCACAAGGGTCGGAGTCCGACTTGGCCAAAGGACCAGTCCCGTAATTTTTGAACCGAGTCAAGTGACGAGACCAGAACACTTGACCCCGCACCTCCAGAGGTAAATTTGAGAACTTGGGGGACGTTGCAGCCACGATAGATTTTACGTGCACCAGCCGCCATTAGTGTACACGGCAGTGGATTTGTCAGCGACGAGCATCGAACCAGTGACTTTCAGATCACTAGCCGGCTGCTCTTGCCAACTGGGCTACTGCGCCCTAATTTCTTAGGTAAAAACATATGTAAAACGAATGTCTCCGAGTAATAAACTAGAATGTAAAGATTTACATCAAAACATTGTCGATCCGAATATATTGGTCAAGGTAAGCCATTACAAATGAAGAGCACATATTCAAAAGACTTCTCTTGGGTAACAGAGAGAATTATGCATTCTGTTCTTCATTTGCATAAATCGAGGATTAAAAACAGCATGGTGACTGCAGAGTACATCTCAAAAACAAATTACCTCTCCAATGGTTATTACAATTCTATATTAATAGCGGTAATAAGATTTCTATCCAAACTTTTGAAGCTACGAGTAATTTGTTTTTATCCTTGCCTAAATTAAAGAGAAACAAAGTATTCCCTACTACGTGACAAATTAGTGTTCTGAAGGTATCAAAAATGCAAGTGATGGACACTACGTGTTGCGATCGCTTGAAATTATTTTTGTTGAGAATAGTGACAGAAGACAAAACTTTTCTCTCGAACAAAAATGGTTTAAAACAATTTTTCATAACTATTAGTCTCGTATAATTTAAATTTTTATAATGAAATCTCATTATTTGCCTTTTTTTTTCAATTACATGCTGAAGCAAAAGCTGAAATAATTTGATTTCAACCTTTCTGGTATTCTTATAAGCGTGAATGAAAAGCAAGTGTGCTTATGTGTGAATAGCAGGATAGAGGTAAATTCTTTCTTTCTCGTTTATGTAGGAATAGAACGGAAATTGAATGAAAAAAAGGTTTCCTAATGTACAATATTTTAGAAGGGAAAAAGCTTCTGTTATCATGATATAATTTTTTTCGAGTATTATCCATGTGTTTTCTTGTAATTTTAAATCATTTCAATACAAAATATCCCATTATAAAACCACAACGCTTCTGTCATAATGCAAATTTATAGCAAATAAAATTCTTAATATATATCAGTGGCCCAGTAACCTTAAATACTCTCAGCTAAAGGTTTTTTTTTCTTATTCAGTAAGAGTGTAGTCTAGAAAACCTGTATACAAATGCACTTTTGATTTAACGGTTTTGTGAAATCTCCCATTTTTCTCCTCTAAATTAGCAAGCATAAATGCTCAGTATCTACGCATCAGTGAAATAGCTAAGCGTTATCCTACGTACTCTCTGAACCTAAATACCATATTAAATCGTCCTGAGTAGCCACAAATACCTGGTTGTGAGAGGAAATGGTTCCGGCAGGGCTGTTTAATCGCGTCAGGGAAAATCTTCTGAAAGTAGCTTCTCTGAGATTCAAGATTAGCTGCCCAAGCATCGCATTCAGTTCCGTCCCACTAAAATCAGCTTTAAAGCTCAATTCGGAAGAAATGTTTAAAGTGATTCTTAATGATGACGCCTTAGTTGCCAACTACTTGTACTGTTACCAAACAATAACGATCGCATTTTACAGTTTGACTCAATCAGTTTCTCATCCCTTTGCACGAGAGAGAACTGTACACAAGATTATAATGACATTTGCATTTAACTTTTATTCTTTAAAATTCGAATTCCACTTGTATGTTTAACTATTTCAAATAAAGAGCTCCAAGAATTCCGTAAAAGCAGATATAATTATGTATTTCATGTTCAATATGGTAATAGGTAATTCCCTTGTAATTTATTTTAAGGTATTTTAATGTTATCTCAGGATTTTCGCGAGATGTACAGAGAGAATTCAACTGGCCGGACGAGAAATAAACTTAGAAAAATATTTCTTTTTTTGGTTCAAAGTTACTTCAAAGTAATTTCTGAAATCGTGTTTTCAACAATCTATTTGCAATTTTTGTAGTTTGTGGTATGATAGGTTTTCAAGAAAAAATTTCTTTAATTACCTTCCTCACTTCAGAGGATTAATATCATTGAGTATGAAGATGAGGGCTCTCAGAGGGGCTGATTTGACTATTTCGGGTCAGAAAATTAAAAAGTAGACGAAAAGGTGGTGTCAACATCAATAATTGCTCCAGCACATAGCTGATACACCAAAAATAAATAAGTAAATAAAAACCTAACGTTAAAAATGTCGAAACTTCTCCAAAAATACGATATTTTAGTAAAAAATGCATATTGCGAGATAAAATTTAGCTTGAATCCGTAAGTCTTTAAATTTTCCATCTAAGTTCCGGTGCCTGTGAAAAAAAAAATTTCCCTCCCATGTTTCTATACAATAAACTGCAATCAATTTATTGTAACAGTGTTGGCATTTTAAATAATGAATGAATGCATGAATTATTTAATTAAATAGTCGGCGTAATTTAAATGTTCTCAAACATCATTAGGATGACTACTTCATATAATTATTGAATTGGACTTCCTATGAAATGAGCCAAGACGCTCTAGCGAAATTTGAGGTCTGTAATTCGACAGACACCAAAACCATCCGGATACAGCAGTAACCTGCAGATCAAGGAAAAGGAGAACACTGGCCCTGAACTTGCAACAATAATGCAGCCTGCGGTAACAAAAAAATTAATAAGGGAACTCTTCAGGTTGCCCCAGAAAAAACAATCGCGCCGACAAAAACAGAAGTGCGCGCACGTGAACAACTTTCGCAAGACCAACGAACGCCACGAGAATTGACAATTAGTCTCTTACAAGGGAAGGTTTCTTGACCCGAGAAAACGCCTCACCTTGGAGGATGTCGGTTAAAAATATTATTCTTTCCATATTCTTAGCCGGAGACGACGAGGAAGTAAAATAGGATCTGTCAATCTCATTGACGTGAAAATAGAGATGTAGAGCTATGGTAGATTCTGAGAGCAAGCAAATTTGTCAAAATTTTATCAGCTGATCTAAAAACATAAACTATCTATCCTGAAAAGGCTAAACAAACAACATGAACGTGGTATAGATTCTCCTAACGAATCTGTAGATCTTTATCTTGACAAACCAAACGATGGTTTAATACTAGAGGGCATTTTAAACCGAATGATAGCCGAAGGACTAAGGCTCTGGTCATTGGAACCAGAATATGTGGGTTCTAATTCAGCTGCAAACACTGGGGGTTGGAGACCATTCAGAATCGGCTTTAACGAGTAGTTCCTGGACAGTTTAACCCTCATGATATATATATATATATATATATATATATATATATATATATATATAAATTTTAAAAACCCACAAACTACAGACATTTTAGGTGAAAAAATATTTTATATTTTTAAAAGATAGAGCCAAGAAAATCCTGCAACTATTTTTGAATTTATTTTGACAGATAAAGAATGTAGACATATATTTAAAACATATCTGATTGCTTTAAAATTATTATATATACTCTTAATTATCGTTAAGAGCAAAATGATATATTCTGCTTCCACTCGATCCCTTAAAAAGACTTTGCAATATAACTTCATAATTGCTTATTAAACTTCTTTGTCTCTTTGGATCAGAAAAAATGACTCCCCATTTCAATGAAATTAAAGTAAAAGATATTAACACTATGCATCAACAGTCATTGTATCCAAACGTGGTATGATAATAGCTGAATATAGATATACAGATAAATATCTAAATATTTAATTAAAATCTCTAGAAAAATAAAATAATCATCTGCTGAATGTATGGATGTGATTGCTTTTTGACACAACACTAAAAATCGTGGTTTAAAAATTATTACTGATTGACTCAAAGTAGTTTCGATTTTCTTAAAACGTGAGCAGTATTTTGTTTTAATTTCCATTCTGCGAAAAATGCCTACTTGCACAAATAACTTGTGAGGAATAGAAATGAGCTGCCGTATATGATTCTGACTCTATTAGAAATTATCCTGTAACAGCAAGTCAAAGTGTATTCAAGTTTTCTTTTTAAAACAGTATAATGAGTATCGATAAAACATATTAAAGTGAAAAATCTAACTAAACAGTACAACTGACAGATTTAAAAAAAACAAAACAAAACATATATTGGTATTAACTTTAAGTGGCCCGGGTCATCTTATGGTTAGCGCTTCGAGATTCTGTGCTGGGGGTGCTCATATCTAATTCCGGCAAACACCACTGAAAGCCCTCCTGTCTACGCTGGTATTTTAAATCTGTAGGCCGGAAAGTCCGTGTAGTTTGTAGGGATGGAAGGAGGGCACGAGACCCCCCCCCCCCATTGTTGCCCCTGCAAGTGCTCAGTCTAATTTGAGGTGGCACCAGGGTGCAATGTTGGTTCTTCTATACAGTGCCCCCACTATAAGAAATCAGCAAATTTCAATTGGCGAATGTCGAGAGACACTGTGTCTATCGCGTTGGCAAAAAATTAAAAACAATCAAAAACGTTAACCTTGAAACGACCGGATTATTATGGAGTGAGGTTAAGGAAAATAAATGTGTTCACAGTTTGATTCTTTGTTTCTTCTTTTAAGTCTAAAAATGCGAAGAGAGGTATTCTTGATACAAACAACAATATAAAAATTAATCTCCCAAACATCCGGACGTAGAGTTTCACCGCATTCTAGGAGATCGAGCACATCAACCCCTAACCTAGCACTACAGAATGAAAAAATAAAAACTCTTTTAAGTTTGTTCTAGAAATGAAAACGATTGATAAAAAAACATCTAATACGCACAGTTTAGGGAATGACTTTCCCGAGAAAGAAACGTTTGTCGAATCCTTAATTAGGTTATCGCTGAAGGTTTTTTGACCTACAGAAACATCCCGAAACTCATTGTTTGTTGCCAGATAGATGTTCTACCTTGCCAGACGATAGGGAAACTGGTAAATGATAAGTTGTCAATTTGTTCTTCGATTTTTTTTAATAAAAGTTTTCTCGGTTGCTTTTTTTACTCCGCGTTGTGAATAGTTGAGACACATGTTCTGATAATAATGAGGAAAATAACAGTGATAGCATTTGGCAGGATGAATCGACGTTTTTGTAAATAAACTATCGTAAAGGCGTGTAAAACGTAGCGTAACTAACAAATGGGAGCTTATCTCTCTCAGAGCAGTTCGAGTTTTTGATTCCTTGCACCGATTAGGACTGAAAAAAGATGATTGCGTGTTGAAGCTTCAGAGTTTACAGCAATTTTAGTCGAAAGGCATAAACACTGTAACTCCTACTACAGTACTATGAAAACATTTAGAAGAAATTAAAATTTAATTTTAAGTAATACAAATGGCCAACTTTAAGATTCTAAAAACTGTCTAGAATCTAAAGATTCTAAATTTAAGATTCTAAAAACTTAATAAAGATTCTAAAAACTGTCTTGACTACAACTGTGCCGACACAGTTGATACAAACTGTATACAGTCGAACCCCGTTATAGCGAACCCGGTATATAACGAACTCACGGATATAACGAATGAAAATTTTGGTCCCGCCGTTTTCCTATTATACGTAATTTAATTAGTATTGTGTCAGTTTAATGTAATGGATTTTAGTCGATTTAATTCATTAATGATAATTTTTAATAGATTTTATCATTTTTTAATACATCATTCTTGAATACACATTACAATTAATGAGTTATACATTTTAAGAGCTCTAGCATTTTTCTTAACGGCTCGGATATAGCGAACCACCGGATAAAGCGATCAAAACCTTTGGTCCCTTGAAGTTTATTGCTTGAGAATGTAGCACAGGTAAAATATAGCCTACGGAAAGCAGATAAATTGAAACAGAAACAGTCTGTACTTAAATGAGTAGTTCATCCATTTCATCTACGTTGAAGTACACTCGCTCGTTGGAAAGTAAACAACCAGTTGAAAAGGAAACAACACGTAACAGGCAATCTCATAAACACGGAGTGACCTCTCCTAATCACTAGTCATCTGTCTCACTTGCATTCTTTCTGCTCTCTTCGCGGTTAGATAGATGCGTGTCACATCATCCAGATTAGGGACGGAATAGCCTTCTAAAACAGAATCATAAAGAGTCAGAGAATAAAAGAAGAAAGAATAGTAACATAATTTTGGTGACGTTAAAAGTGTAACAACAGGCCACATATATCCAGTTAACTGAAACAACCATGATTGTAAGTTTGGGAATCAGCTTGTTTTTGTGATAATTTCTGATTACTGATCGTAGAATTTTTGAAAAGATAGCAAAAGACAACAAAAAGAAGCAGAAAAATAACCTATATTTTTGGATATGCTTAAGATGGAGGAAAATGGCGAGCTTAAACATGCTCATTGATAATATTTTCCTCTTGCTTTGTATTCCCGGAAGAATTTTTAGAATTTCTCTAAATCAGAGACAAATTTTCCCAGATTTGCCTTTTCTAGGTTATAAATGAATTAATTTATTCTTATAGAACACCAATTATGCCCACACGATCCAACGAACCAACAATTATGCGCATACGATCGTGTATATATGCTCTCTTTTTCCTATGATTTACTCTTAAATATTCCCTAAATATTTTTCTGTGTTTCAAATTACAAATTTGCCTTTACGGAATTTGCATATACATACTGGTGTTCAAGCATAGAAATATTTTAATCCTGCAATAAAAAAAGAACACATAAGAAATTAATCAACAATAAAAGCTCGAACAAAAAAAATGTAAGTAATAAAAATTAAGACATGCTCATAAATATGTGAAATTAAAATAAATGTTATCAAAGTAATTAATAATAACTGAAACAGTAACAATTTTAAAAATGTTTTAATATCGCTGAATCTTCATCTTGTTTGAGAAATATTTTTGGGATCAGATTCTTATACGGTCATGAAATCTCAAACATAACATGTATTTATCTATACTTGATGTCAAGTTAAAATTAAATTTAAATACTATCAAAATTAATATACTATTAAAATACTATTAAAATTAAATTAAAATTAAATTAAAAACTTTGGAGCATTTTTCCTAAAATCTTCAATTATTTTCCCATACATGCATAACCCTAAATTTTGAAGAGATTTCTCATGATTCTCTGGGAGATAAAATTTCTTAGATTCAAGGAAAATTCCTGAAATCTAGGTAGACAGGTAGGTTGAATACCATGAGTTCTGCAGCGATCAAACCACGAGACATGCTGGACTTTTCTGGTTAGATTAATCTAACCAACGACTACGTTTTAAATGGGGCTATATACTTATGTCATGGATATTAATTAATTATGTTGATTAAGTTTAAAATACGAAATATGGCTCTTCTAAAAAACAGGCTTGTGTTCAGCACTTAAATGAATAAATCTTCATACATACTAAACTTTATTAAGTAATTATTATCTTTACCAGTCTTTATTAGTACAATTAGCAAAATCATTTCAAGAAAGATCTATTTTTATTTTTCTTTGTAAAAAAGTTCACTAAAAATAACTTTTAAAAGTCAGTTAACTTTTAAAAGTTATTTTGTAAAGTAAATAATACTTTTAAAAATAATTATTTATCAAATTAGCTATGTTCTTACCTTGTTAAGATTACCTTAATTATGCACGATAATAATTGCAACCTTTGTCGTTCGAACTCCAGATTAGAGCATCTGTAGTATCCCGTGCGACGATCCATTAGCCGTTGGTTAGCTTAAATTTGAAAATAAAAATAACCTGATTTTGCCGTCGCCATCTAATTTATTGATCTGAGTCAGAAATTCTGTTTGTACTTCATACAATTTCAAAGATACCATTATATTTTTTTTTTACTGCAATAGCAGTGTTTCCTTTTTTATTGATTGCTTTGAAGCCTATGTCACATTCTCATCGACACCTATGCTGGTTTGAGGGTTATAGGCTCGGTGCACACGAGCGATCCGGTGTCGTTGCGGCATCGTAGTTGCGATCAAGCAGTACATAGAGTTGAACTAACCGACTCACACGGACGACGGTCGCGTCGCCCGTGTGAGTTTTTATCTCAAAAACGGTACGAGATACGACAAAAAGTCAATTACAAAGTTGTTCAACATCATCGATTTAGTAAGAATAGATACCTTGCGCACATTAATACTCGAAACAGAATGTAAAAAATGAACATTTGTTTGGTCGTGATTTTTAAAACTACTAGCCGCTGCGCGACCAGTATGGTCGCTTTTCATTTTAGATTTTCTTTTACAAAACAACTCATCTGAAAGAAACATGTGTTACCATTACCTGTCATCATAAATATACGTTGTTAAGTGGTAGTGCGATCTCACCCCCCCAAAAAATTATAATCATTGCAAAATTCTCTATAAGGCTGATTCTAAAACATCGTGATTAAAAAATATGAATTTCCATTACTTCAGAACAGAGTTAAAGATAAGACTGAGAAACCCAACAACAAAGATTTTAAAAATTACATTCTTCTCTGTATGTAATATTTTTCAAAATTAAGATATCTACACTTTATCATGACATCAAATAAGAAATTGCTAGAGACAAATGTGTTTCACTAAAAAAAGAGTAAATATTCAGCAAGTACTAAAATATAATGTGGATTACATCACTCTCTATATGTACTATTGTTCACAATTCAGATATCTACACTTAATCATACCAAATAAAATATTGTTGGGAAAATGTCTTCACTTATAAAATGGAGTAAAAATTCAGCAAGTACTACTAAAAAAAGTGTAGACAATTAGCTCTTACTTACTATTAAGATATTATAATGCAATTATTAATATTTTACTACGATATTCCTCAAACTTCTTGAAATACACAGTTGAGTATTTCAGAAATAGGAGATACTACGGTGACAGAATCAAAAGAACGGACTCTAGATAAACCTACATACAACTGTCCATGACTACACACTGAATTTGATAGGTCTAGACATATTTTGTCAAAAGATTGTCACTTAGAAAAATCGATGGTACAAAAGAATAAATTATCTCGTGAATAAATTAAAATTTTTCACGTGTAAAATACAGCAATTAAATTGCACCAAATTACGTGCTATCGTCGAACCGCTACACACACGCGGTTAGCCACTAATGTTTACATCTGGTAGTTGCAGCCGTTGCCATTCTGATTGTAGAAATATCGCCGATTTTTGTGCCGCATACCTACGCGTTTTATATATATAGATGGCACCGTGAAAAGCGAACGAAGCTCGAAAAGACCACCTCACGGAGGTCCAGAGTGCAAATGTCTATAGCGGCTAATGGAGAGCATTTTCAGCAACATAAATAAATTATCCTGAAGATAGGGAAGTGTCTCATTTTTTTTCTTCCACACTTTATGACATGACAATTTTCGAAATCGTGACCAAACAAATGTTCATTTTTTACATTCTGTTTTAAGTATTAATGTGCGTAAGGATTCTTTTAATACTAAATCGATGATGCTGAACCACTTTGTAACTGACTTTTTTTCCCGTATCTCGTACCGTTTATGAGATTTAAAAACTCTAATTCCAAAATTTGCCGATAGATGGCGTTGTAAGTTGTCTCATCGAGTAGCGCATAGCCTTTTTACTTTTCTTACACCAACATTATGGCCTAAGCTGTAACCGTTTAGAAGTTAAGGGGGGTGAAACGGATATAAGTGGGAACCCAGTATAGCATATGTATGTGAAAGAATGTTGATACATCTACAACAGCGTACAATTCCATAGGATTAAGAGTACATATTCATTAAACTTTAATGTTCTTTTCTTTGGAATATAAGGGAGAGTGTTTCCTTTTTGTAAAGAAAGTCAGCAGCTGAAGCACTTAAATGTTATTCACTAGGATCTAAAATTTCCCTTTCAAAATATTGAATGCATCGCGTTTATGAAAACATTTACATGTATTTTTTGCCGTTGTCGTTTTTTCGCATTATATCACACATTTCACCAGACATTTAATTGCTTCCTTCAAAAGTCGTGAATACATTTTTCCATCCATACATCCATCAGTAAAAATGAGAAGTCATTCTGAACGTGTAACTTTTCTTTGTTCCGCACGATCACTAAATACGTCGGAATTAAAACCCATTAATGAGGGGGAAATCAGTTCACGCTTCTTGCGTTAACACGTGAAAGATGCATGCGACACTGTTGAAGTTATTCATTGGAATATTCAGATTGGTTTTTAAAGCCTGATTAAGCATTGTATTTATCACTATTTAAACACATTAAATTTTACGCATTTTATTCTTAGACTGCATCAGAGAAAAAGGATAATTGAACACTAAATTTGATCTCAAGTACGGAAATTTTATTTTATTTCGACTACTTTCAGAATAAGTTTCATCATCGCACAGAGCAATAATAAAGGTGTATCAAACAGAGAGGACGTTTTGAGATAATTCAGTGAATGGAAATTTTATTATTTAAAATATCCTAGCATTTAAACTTGTTTTAAGACGCTTTATCATGCATATTAACTTTACGCACATTAATTTTATAACATTAGACATATTTTCCAAATTAGATCATAGTTTAAATTATGCCTTTAAATTAAGAATCTAAAAGTATTTTTAATCTGACGTTATAGCTTTTGCATTCGTATAAAAGAGAAAATGTTCTACTCCATTCTTACCAAAATACCGCGACTTTACCATTGTTATAGAAACGGTAATTAAGAGCATTTTGATTCCCATAATAGATAGATATATTCCTTCCAAAAACACAATAGTGCCATTTATGTGCGTACACCTTAATTCGCCATCTTCAGTTACCTTAATTCATCATCCAGTCAGTAGTGGGTATCGCACCACAACCTTTGAATTTCGAAGGCCGAGAACTAACCACTCTACCAAAAGGCTCTGAAAACACTGAGACTCCTCTCCAAAATACTGTTAATTTCTTAGAGCCTCCATAATGAGAAGCGGTGAAAATGTCCAGATGACCAACCTCTACAATTCAGAGTCGGATGTCAATATCACAAAAACAATAAACATGTTAGAGAGGTTAAAAGAAAGTTACTAAAAACTATTGCAACCGCTAGCTATTATTATTGGAAAATTATTACTTATATTCTGTAGTAAGTCTGTAGTACTACGCAAAAATTATTTTGACATTGTTAATAAGAATGTTTTGTTCTTCACAGTCGCTGGAATATACGAAGTAATCGATTGGTCTGTGGTTAGTTATGAGTTCTATTTTGTTTCAATAAGGACTGTGGAGGAAATAAAACAGTTTGCTTAAATTATTTTGGAATTTTCATGTCTCCAGACAAATCTTATTTGAGGGGGTGAGAAGCCAAGGGATACAAGTGACTTAAAAAAATAGAGTTAAGTGCGGTTGTGGATAGTTAATAATTCAAGGTCAATATTCCATAGTCAATATTCAAGGATATATACTAGAACCATAATATAAGCATTATACAGACTTGAGAGTTTCAGGGAATTTATCAAAATCATTTATTTAACTTTAAACTGCGTTTTCACAAAATGGCGGAATTGTCACTTATACCCCGTGGCTTCTCATCCCCTCATTTGAAAAAAATAAATTTGAGGAAAATACATTCAAAATCTTACAGCATGTATGCACGTAATAATATTTTACTAATGCTGATTAAAATTATAAAGGACAACATGTTTCATTAACAATTATTTTAATGATTTGCATTTTTTTTTGTTGTCCCGTCGAGGCTTTTAAGGTTATCGATTTTTTTTTCTTTTTGTTAGGCAACGAGCAATGATTCTCAAACTTGCTAGTGCCTATTTAACTTGTTATTCGATACTATTATCCTATATACAGTATGGCTATTCAGATATATCAGACAAATTATCGAATGAAACCAAACAATCTGGAAACCTTACATTAAATCAAACGATACTTTCATTCCCTTTAAAGTACTTATTTAGGAGCTCCTTTTTTGCTGTATTTTACCAATGATGTTTCCTATCGTTTTTTGCATATATTTCCTATCGCTTTTTGCATATATTAGAAAAAACTCAAAGCAGTTAGAGAAAAGTGCTGTCTAATTTAGTTTCATTTGCGCGGCTTTTAGTCAATGATCAACATTTTCCTGCATTCAAAAAAGCTGCTTTATTTTTCTATCTGTGCTCTTCTTGTTTGTCAAACCGACTTTTCTTTTCTTTTAAAGACTGTTTGTAAGCATCATTGAGATTGACGTCTAGTGATGAAAGCTACAAAGACTTTCATGTCATCAATGTTACTCCAATTTCTATCGAGGTCAACCTACAAATGATTTGCGAGGCTCCTTTTGCCAGAAATACAGAAGGTCATTCTCACTTTATCACTTTATGGAAACGATTTTGATAGTTAAGTTTGATGTATAAATGCCATATTTTTTGCGGCGATTTGCTTCTATCTGATAGCCATGGTTCTTGACAATAGTTCCAGCTTGAAATTTCCATGAAAGTAAACTTTTTCTTAGTACTGTCATGTCAATTTTACCCCATTCCTCTTGGACCGTTCTCCAAAGTCCGTTCAGTGTTTTTGGATGCCGTTTTCCTAAGGCTCGTTTTAACAAGCCAAATTTCCATTTTTCAGCAGCTAGGTGTTTTTCATATAATTTTCTACAATTTGCTTTTCTTTTAGCAATATTCTTTGGCAAAAGCAGATGAACTTTAGGTTTGAACATATTTTTTATTTCAAATCTTTATGAAGGATTTTACTTACAGTGCCAGAAGACATTCCTATTTTCAATGCAATGGTTCTTTGAGTCGACAATTTTCTTTTAGGATCAAAGACTTCACTTTCTTGATATTTACCTGCGTTCGAACAGTCTTAGGATAAAGTTTCGTGGTCATGTTTCCTTTCTATTTTCAGATTGACGCTTTTTTCCTTTCAAATTCAATATATTATAATTACCATTTTTTGAAATGCCATAACAGCGATTTTTACACCGCTTTATAATTTGTTGATACGAGTATGTCTCCTTGGAAAGCACAGTTACGTAACCTTCGAGCCATCTATCAATTTTAGGAGCCATTTTCAAAATAAATCTTTTATTTTACATTCCAATCAAAAGAAAACAGTAGCAGACGATTATTCTGAAGTTGTCAAATTTTTATATCACAATGCAAACGACAAAAATAAAATACAAAATCGTTTCTATAAAGTACGAACGATCTTCTGTAGAGATTTCTTCTGTTGTCTCTGCATGAATTTCTTTTCTTCTTTTTATTGCCTTTAAGTGTGATTAAAATTTAAAATATAATGGCATCTGCTAAATTAAGTTATCTTTTGTTAGGTTACTGAGGAAGTGATCGATATTGGCGCATCCAGGAACAATGAGGTAAAGTTCAATCTATGTTATAAACAATCGACGCGAATAATAAAAACAGGGTAAACCAAATGTAATCCATATCTCCCCTCCCTTGAATAATAAAAAATCATCTCTGAAAATAGGCAAATAAGTTCAGGTGTCCATTCTTCATACAATATAACAGGTATCTGTGTTGTACTTTAAACTCCAAATTCAAGGAGGATTATTCATTTTTTGGATTATCTATGCACTTCAAAAGAGCAAAGTTAGAAATTTTATAGAGAGTGACTGAAAAACGGAGTAGTAGTTCTAAAAACGGATTGTAATAGACTTGTTACCGAAGAAAAATTACAAAACTATGTAAATTTTATTGTTATTCTTATTCAACTCCGTATATAAAACACTATAGTCTTACATTTAGTTCTTTTTAACACGGGACCATTCTAACTTAATCTTTTTGTTCCGTTTTCCAAGCAACTCGGAGTCTAATAGGTGCATTATAACAGAGATACTTCTGCAGCACAATTCATATTTTCGTGCTGCCATCTATTGCCGATGAACACGTTTAAAATGTAGTTCATCCCCAAGATAAATAAATAGTCTATTTAGATCAGTGGTTCCTAAGGGGCAGTCTGCGAGGTTAGGAGTGATTAAAAAAAAAAAATTGGTTTCAAAACGCCCGCGAATTTAAACAAATTTTTTTAAATTTGGAACAAAAAAATGTTAGCTCCCATTTTTTGTTGTTGTTCAAATTCTAAACGTTCCCGTATTTCTTCCGTTTTCTGATGTTTTGAGAATGAAAAAAATCCTTGTTCTGTTCAAAAATTGCTAATATACTTTCTATGACGTGGACTCACAGCGTCACAGCAATTTTACAGCCAGTAAAGCAAAAGCAAGCTGAAAATTCTCGTTAATTCTTATGTTTTCGTAGGCTTTTATGTTTGCTATTGAGTTTTCTTTTACGTTCAAATTGTTATTAAGTTTATTTATAACTTTTTATTAAAGTTGTTTATCAAAAATAGTTTTGAAAAGAAAAGATAAAACCTTTGTGCTCGAGGAATAAACAGGAAATCCAACGTAAATAAAGAACAAATAGCAGTAAGATGCAATTTTGCATACGGCCGTTTCGAAGCTTCGTATCGAAGCTTCGTCTTCGTATGCAAAATTGCATCTTACTGCTATTTGTGCTTTATTTACGTTGGATTTCTTGTTCAAAAATAGTTTGTTTATTCAGAAAATAAAACTTATTCTTGCCTCGAAAAGGATTGGTTGGGAGAGGATCTCCGACGAATTATATATTTTTTTTATTTTTGACAAGTTGTCCCTTATCTACAAATGGTTAGGAATCATTGATTTAGATTCATACATACAACAGTTCCTCAGCTTGTGAGACAAAAGTATTCACCGAACTAAAATTTCTCTACAGCAAATAGAGCGGAATCAGAAGTAATTCTGTACAGCTAAATTTGTATGGCAGCAAAAGTGTGGCAGCAACAAATAACCCTGTGAATTTTGAAATACATTAACTCATTTGAAGAGGGAAGGAGACAAATTTAATGAAACACTCATGCTGAGAGTGATGTACCTAAAAAAATGGCTTCAACCTTAAATTCTGAAGTTATTGGAAGTGGGAAAAGGTCAGGTGATACAAAAGGGAATTATAAGAGATCTCTTCCACGCCTAGTTCAGGCATTCTCTAATTTTAAAGGAAATTTATTGGAGCCTTCTTACTATCTTATCTATCTTCAAATCTAAAAAAAAAGAACTAAAAAATAGAGCATGGTATCTAGTAAGGAATGGTCTCAGGTATCGTCTTCTGTGTTAGCGTACGAATGTTAGATATTTTCTGTTTTTCATCATACAGAAAAGAATATCAACATATTTAGAAAGAGCATGGTTGAAGTTAATAATTCATTTAACTGAAAATTCTCCCTTTTTACTCTCAAGAACATATAGATCCCATTTATGTTGGGTAGAATAGTTAAATTTAGTCCTTATCAAATCACATTAATTGTTGGCTATTAGCAGTTTTGAGTAATTGCACTTAAAACAGTGGATGCAGCTAAAGATTTTCCATATAAGCAATGTTGTTGTAATTTTCCAATGTGGAGCATTTGTCAATTTGAAGACATTCGCCCTTTAACCGCGTTAATCGTTGGTCGCTTTCAATGAGGGCACCGTATAAGTGATCCAACACCACCCCCTGGTGCCACCTCAATTTTGACCGAGCATCACCAGGGGCGACATCTAGGGGGGGGGGCAATATTTTCATGAAAGAAAAGTACTTTGAAGATACATGTTTTAAGATAGTGATCTACATAAATATTGATAACAGTTAAAAACAAATTTAGGATTTTTTTTTTCTCCATAAGATTTTTTTAACTTTTGATTTAAGATATAGCCTATCTTTTAATTTAATAGTATACAAACGTTATAAGCAGACATTTTACTCCTTGCTCCGATTTTAAGACTGGCAATCGGTAGAAATGTTTGAAATGTGTCTGATGCTATATTATATTGGTTTTTATTCTAAGAGCTCCATATCTTCTCTGTGCTTGACGTAATGACTATTCACAGATAAAAGTAGTCAGACTTAGAAGTAAACAAAGAAAAGCCTTCATAAGATAAGCAGACTCTTTTGAGCTCGAAGAAATATTTCTCATACATCCCTTTCAAAATGTCTCTTTTACACCCATATGATTTTCATTCGCTTAATTTCTTAGTTAGAAAATCCAAGAAAATTCAAACTGACATGTTTAAAATTAATTATTTTTGAAACCTCAAATGATAAGAACCTTTCAGAACACAGCGTAGTAATGACGTTATTGCTCAGCTTTTCTTATCTGTCCTGCGATTAGATAGTATAGATAGTATTAGATAATGAATTTTTTTGTAAACTATTTCAGTGCAGCTCATTCATCTTTCAGAGGCTGTGCAGCTGAAAAACTTGGATTATTCAAGGTAAGAATCTTTTGTTGATTGGCAACAACTTTTAGGCTAACAAAGTTACGAAATCTTGTGAGACACAGTAATAAATTTCATAATTGAAGATTTTATACCTTTACGAATTTTTTAACTCAGATGGATAACTTTTACAATTTAAACGAGTCCAAAAAAATTCAGGTAGTTTCTTTTAACGAAAATACCGCGGGTTATTAACGTAGGATTACTTATCGTTGCTTACCTCTTTTGTATGTATATATGTATGTATGTGTTATGTATCTCTCTCTCTCTCTCTCTATCTATCTATCTATCTATATATATATATATATATATATATATATATATATATATATATATATATATATATATGTGTGTGTGTGTGTGTGTGTGTGTGCGCCAGCATTTTGATGCCTTTTGGTACTTTTCTGTTTAACTGTTTGCTGCTTGCCCAAGAGATACAGACTGGGTTTGGTGAGCTGCCAAAATTATAACTCGCGACGCAGGATATCTGAAATTTTTCTTTCCGCAGGATCGTTATGCAGAAACGTATTCCTACGCTGAAAATCAAAACAGCTGTTTTCGTACCGACAATTCATCAAATACGTTGAAAACATTTCGAATGAGTAGTCGCAAAAATGATTTTTGATATATGTATTACTAATGGTCTGATCAAATTACCATGCAGATTTGAAATAGCTAGTAGAATTAATTTTTCCATTAGACTACATTTTCCCTTAAAAAGACATGAAAGCTGCCGTTCTTATGACGATAAAAATAATTAGACTGAATGTTTCTGGATTTCGATGCATGCGTTTCTAGGTTACAGATGTTAAAAGGAGATGACAAAATGCAGGAAAAAAGGAGAGTCACACTCGTGCATTTTTGGCGTGGATTTCATGAACATTGGCATTTTTTATTCTTTATTAAATCAATGAATCCAATCTCATGATGGGAAACGCAACATTTGAGACGAATATAGAAAGAGATATAATGAAATATTTTTGAATTTCAAAATTTCAAAAGTGTATAGCACTTAACTGTAAATTTTACTTTTTTGAAATTGATAAATATTAATCAATGTAGTTGACAGACAGGAACTGATAAGTACTTTATTAAATGCAGGGGTATTTGATCAAAATGAGAGTAGCCTAAGTCAAGAATCTAAAAAATCAGTTGTTTCGCATTGCACTATTTTACATTACCTTAATTTGAAGAAATCTTTGTAAAATTGTAAAAGTTAGACCATTAGATTGAATTCCATGTTGCGTCCTCACACAGAATTCAGTTCGTGTTCAGACTCAAACCTTCAAATATCTCGAAACGAAAAATGTGTGACTTAGACCACTTTCATAATCACCGGCACAATTAAGACTCTTGGAAAATGACTCAAATATGAGAAATTTTTTAAAAAATGAATCAAAACGATTTTTTATTTCGAAATCTTCTCTAAAACAGTCTTATTTGTTAAATCCTATTTTACTTGCAAAATATGTACAAAGTTCTAATTTTGAGTGATCTTCATGTGTAAATCTAAATTACCGTCTCGAAATTTGATCCAATGTCCTTCCCATCGAACGTTTGATTTTTGTATGAAAAAACAAGCTGATGATTTGGTGTTTTGAAACGTTTAGCGATATTTATTAGAAAACGAGGAGCTGTATTTAATATTTATCACTACGTATGTTACAATAAGTTATTTTTTATTCACAATACCAACATATATAGAAAACTTGTGACAATATTTTATGCATTCTAAAGGGGATTATCTCACATCACCAGAGTAGCAGAATAGGATGTAACATCAAAATCGGATGATGAGAAGTTCTTGGTCCTAGCAATTAGTTACTACCAAATTAACAAAATAAGTTTAATATCAAAGTTTTGTTTAGTAGATATTAGAAATTTTAGATCCTAAGAGATTTGAGTTGACTTGCACTACTTTAACATTCCTTTATTTGTCTATAAACGGTTGCTATGACCTTTTGGATAAACATGGGTAAGCAAATGAAATTAGAAAACGAGAACATTTTGTGGATTATTGTTGTTTTTTCTGAAAATTAAGTCGACACTTTCACATATTGATAAAATTAATAATTTTGGGGTCTCTACAGGGCACGGTTTTTAGTAACCAGATTCTGAATGCGATAATTAAATAGGTATGAGGTACATAAGTTCGACAATTTTTTGTAAAAAAAATATTTATAATTTAAAACTGTTAACTGCATGCGCCATATTAATATGTGCATATCTGTTTTGAATCTTACAAGTGAGAATGTACTATATTATAAGACACAGCGAAAAGACTACACTCGCGTTACTGAGGATTAAATCCATGGATATGAGAGTTAAATTCCAAAATCTCCCTTCTTTGAAACGCTCAAACTACATGCTTAATTTCCTTTACATTTGTTATGCAGATTATTTTTTTAGCACAAAAATCTGATGCAAAATGATAAAATAAAACTTTTTTAGAATTTAGAAATATGTCTTATGAGAAGGCTTTGCAGAAAGAGGATTTGACACCCAAAATTGTCTACCATCCTGAATACAAAGAAACTGAAATCGAGAAATTCAGGAAGTTTGTGGAAGTTAGGTTTGATATAAAGCTCGGTAAGTATATTACGCTGATGCCATATTTCACGAGGCAATAAGAATTAAATCTCAATAAAAATTAGAAATTGTCAAGCCAAAAATACAAATTTGTTATGTGCTTAAATATATGAGTCATAGAAAATTGCTTTTCGGCAGAAAGGACGTATAAATGGAGACACGCTTAAAACGCTTGATGTTCCTTGAAACGTAGGCATTCAGATTAAAATTCCTATGCCAGTAATTTTCACTAAAAAGCTATTACGAAGAAATAGTTTTTGAATGAGAAGTTTAGCTCAGACAGCTAACTTTTTAAGAATTACTGACGTATGAGTGGAGTAGTATCAAGGCTTGCAGTCTTCATCAGACCTTTTTTTATTTCGGTAAAGGAAAAAGAACTTCATCTTATGCTATTTTGAAGCTATGAATTTGAAATTACTTTTTGAGAAATCTCAACACTATGTTTTACTAGTCAGCCATTTCCCTAAAATTTTTGTTTTTAACTAATTGAAATTTTTTGTTTTTAACTCAATTTTTCGAAAACGTGGAGATTGCTGGTTTTGATCCTACACGACTCATGATGAATCTTCTGAGAGGTCGAATCTGGAAGCTCTGTGTTAAGACGAGTTACGTCCTCTTGATTTTTTTCCCCATTTTTCCTAGCATTTAATGTAATTTTGCAGATCGATTTTTTTTCAAAATGTTGTAGTGGTAAATGGGAGCAGATAGGACTCTGAAGAACTAGAATATAGCGATTGTGTGTTTGCTGTCAAGAGTCAAACACTACTGTATGTTAATAAGAGTATGGGAGAATTCGGGTCATTGATTAAAAAATTCTCATGATGGGAGTTGATTTTAGAGTAAACGATAATTTTCTCCGAACAAAACTAGAAAACGGGAAAGATTTCTCCTCATTAAGCAAATATTCTGCCACCGCTAGCCGTGTACACAGATCATTCCATAGCCTTATATTTATAAAATTCTTCCAATTTTCATCCTTTTTTTAAACCCGAGTAGAGCATATCTGCTTGCATGGACAGATATGACCATGTTTTGCACAATATCACCGTCTGTTAAGGGGATGGTGGACTTCCAAATTACCAAAAAATCGAACAAAAATTAGAATTTTTTAAAATTTATAAAATATGTAAATATTGGAATAAAATGCATTTAAAATGTGTAGTGAAAAGTAAAAGGAAAAACTGGTGGCTTTAGAAAAGTAAGTATTAAAGGTAGTTGAAAAAACATCTATGAAATGGCTTTTTCTCAAAATGATGCATTTCCAGATTTGCAAGTCTTTGAAATGTTCCTTGCGTCGTAATTTTTGACGAAATTTTATTAAATTTATAATAAAAACTCCTAAAATACATCAAAATAAATTTATTTATCCATTTTAAGTTTCGACATCATTGCGATTATCAAACTGTAACTTAAGTGTAGAAATGTACAAAAATTTCACTAAAATTCAGATTATAATTATAAGCATAAAATATTTCCTAAAAATTAACTATGAAACGAAAGCACAAATTAATACATAAATCTGTTCAAAATGTATTTATAAGAAATATAAATGCAATATTGAGGGGGAAGTTAAAAGTTGGATCACAAGGGACATTTTAAAAAATTTAATTTCGATTTTTAAAATATAAATGTTTTAAAATAATTAAATTTTTTATAAAATTTTATAAGGTATTTAATATACACTGCTGGCCACCCAAATTGCAACACCAAGAAAGACAAGAGATATCACAACAAAATTTATTTTGTAGATAACATGTTGACCAAGTATCAAATGATTAAATTTATAGACTTCTGTGAAGTGTGGTTCCTGCCAAAATCAGTAGCCAGAGTAGCCGCCATTGTTGGAGATCGCCGTTGCCACACGCCTCGGCATTGATTCAAAGAGACTTTGGATGAGTTCTTGGGGTACAGCAGACCAAGCAGCTTCCACACGTTGCCAAAGTTGATCTGTTGTGGCAGCTGGGGATGGAATCTGGGTCAATCGTAGAGCAAACATGGACCACCTGTTTTCTATCGGCGAAAGATCCGGAGAGCGAGGCGGCCAGGGAAGCAATTCAATCTGGCGATTGACGAAGAACCGTTGCACAATGCGTGCCACGTGTGGTCGCGCATTATCCTGTTGAAATATGGCTGTGGGCAAGCCCTGAAGGTAAGGAAGGACAACTAGCTCCAACACCTCGGAGATGTAGCGCTGGCTGTTTAAAGTACCGGCAATGCGTACTAGAGGTGTGCGAGAGTGATATCCAATACCGCCCCATACCATAATACCCGGTGCAGGACCAATGTGGCGGTGCATAACGCAGCTGTTCAGCATCCTCTCTTCACGGTGTCTCCAGACTCGAATGCGACCATCGTGGTGTTGCAGACAGAAGCGTGACTCGTCAGTAAAGACAATTTCATTCCATTCTGCCGTCCACATCCTTCTGTCATCGCACCATTGGCGGCGGAGACGTCTGTGGGTCTGCGTCAAGGGTAGACAAAGCAATGGACGTCTTGCGGACAGACCACTCTGCTGTAAACGGCGTCGAATGGTACGCGCAGACACTGGATGATGCGTTATAGACTGCATGTGCTGTGCTATGGTTCGTGATGTGACTGAGCGATCCGTCACTGCCATGCGCACAATTTGCCTGTCATCACGTGAAGTGGTGCGCTGAGGTGGATGCGATCGAACACGCCGGTCCGTCGTACCCTCCTGCATCCAACGATCACATATCCGCATTACAGTTGTTTGGTTTCGTCCAACACGACTACCGATTTCCCTGAAAGATAATCCACAATCTCGGTAGGCCACTATCGTTCCTCTGTCGAACTCGGATACTTGATCAAAAGATGATCGCTGTTTTCGACGAGGCATAATTGATCGTTTTTTTTTATAAAAAACCACAAGAAAAACACAATTGCCGAACTTGAAATCGTCGAAATCTCCAAGCCTTAAATAGCGCTTTGAAGTGGCGCCACAGGCGCGCGTGATGTGCGTCTGCGCTGAAATTCTAATCATTTGCATATCTCACCTCCGCTAATGCATGTTGTAAATTTCATGTTATTTGCATGTTTCCTTCAGGGTGTTGCATTTACAGTGGCCAGCAGTGTAGTTATAATTTAATGAATATATATGAAAAATTTCATTTCTCTGATCTAAACATTTCAATAATCGCTTCGTAATGTCCACCATCGCCATAAGAGATACAGAAGCATATTCGATTAACATATGGGATCTATAGAGTGATAATAATGTGATAAAGCACGTACGAACTACTTCCTTATCGTAACATCTTATCATTTGTGTATGTGTTTACTTTGTTGATAATTCTAGATAATTCTAGAAAAGTCTCAAGGGCAATTCTTCAAGATTTCCGATAAATGTAAATATATCCTTTCTCAGATAAGTGAGTAAAGAATTAAAGTATGTTATAGAGGCAATAATACGTGTTATAAATATCTGTCTATTCTAAAAAAAAGTAACTCCCGCTGCCGCTGTCAAAAGCTTCTCACGCTATCTCCTCCGATACCGCTGGGGGTATGGGGTCGAGAGCGATACCAATGGATCCAGAAAAATTGGGGGACCAAAGAAAGACATGTCTCATCTTCGTCGGACCTAAGGTTTTTTTAAAATTTTATGCTTTGTGTGAAAATATTGATTTTTTCATCTTCAGATTACGATAACTCGCCAAAAAATGATCGTAGAATTTTGATCTTTTTACAGTCTAAGACTACAGATATTTCTCTTTCAAACTAGACCTCATTTGTTTAAAAATATTTTTAAACAGGCTAATATTTTCATCAAAAAATAAAACACAGTTTATCAAGAAATATCGTCCCCTAAGTGGATGTAATATCGATGCTCCTTGAGGTTTTATCTTACAAAGAAAATATTTACATCATCTGGAAGCTGAAAGCTTTCTTATTCATATGAACCTCATTTCAAGGCTATATCTTAAATATTCGATTTTTAATTGAATTTTAAAGCTGATAATTCAACAGTGATGAAACGCCCTTCGCATTAAGGGTGACAACAGTAAATGGATGGAAGCTGTTACATTGCCCGAGAATCACCCCTATGCATCTCGCTATTAGCCATAACAAAGAGCGAGCGTAGCCAGCCTAGGGGCGAAACCCCTAGTTAAAAACAAAAACAAACAAATGCACTTTAAAAATATTTTTTAATGAGCACTAAATTTAATATTTGGCACAGACAGTTCAAAGAAAGGTAAAATGCAGGGAATAAAAGGATTTTTAAGTACAAGAAAATCGTAAAAAAAAGTTTGTAAAATGTTATAAATTAACGAGTACTTTGGTACTAAATCCCTTTTATCTTTTCCATAGATAATTATTGGAAGCTTCACGAATGGAGTTGCCGAAACTACCCAGAATTTTGGGAATGTGTGTGGCATTACTTCGGAATTGTTCATTCTCAACCCTACGAAGAGGTAAACTGCAGCTGCTCTTTAACGATGTTGAAATAACGATTTCGGTAACACTGATTGGCGAGATAGTCTGCCGAATTCTCAACATCTGGCGTTCTGATGTAGGCACTGATGTAAAATGTGCTTTGTGATTTATCTGCGGAATGTATCATATTTCTTCCCACTCGAAAGCTAACTGACATTACCAACCAGGATTTGGAGAAAACCAGAAAAAAATTCTGACCAAGTTTTAAAAGACGCTGAATTAAAATTACCGAAGACTTTTGAACTTTTCTATATAAAACGAAAGTAAACATTTTAAGTTGTGTTGGAATTTATATTCTGCAGCAAACTATCCTAAGCGGCCAGAGGTAGTAAAAAAATTTCTGTTACCCTTAATAAGTCGGACCATAAATTCTTTTATTAATCCCTAAAAACAAGCATCGCGATGTTGAAGTATTTTTGTATTTTTGTCTGATTTCTGGGCCCTTATGGCAACAGTTAGAATCATGTTGAAACAATAATGCTAATAAGATATCGATTCAGAACAGTGCGTTCTAACTTTTTTTTTTTTTTTTGGGGGGGGGGGGGCACAAATTGAATTCAGTTAGGGCCCTCCTCAGCACACTGACTGCCGGACGGTCCTTAAAATATGAAAAATTATGATTTTTTAAAAATGAATAAAAATAGAATTGATGTTTTAGTAGTATTTAAAAGTCATACAATGAGAAAAATAAATATAATATAAATAAAATGAGAAAAAAATATAGCATCGAATTTTTGTTATGGATCATATCATCGTTAAAAACTATGTTAAGGCTAGAGGTACAATCGAAATCTTCAGTTTCACAGTTTGAAAAAGTGGGAAAAAACCAACTTTCTTAAAAGTTTCCTAGAATTTTCAGATTTTAACTGAACTTCTATTAACGTTTTAATATATCTCAAGTTAAGTTGGGGGGTGAGCACAGGCCCCCCCCCCCACGACGATACGCCTATGCGTCCAGGGGACTTAAAACAACATGAGTAATTATTGACAATATTAGTTCAAATAAACTACAGATAAAGACAGATTTAGAATTTATTACTTTGACATTAATGGGAAGACTGAGTTTGCCTAACCAAGAGAGTCCCTAACCAAGGAATCACAATTAGGCGTATATCAATGGCAATTTTCTTATGCTTGGAAAGCACGTGTGCCATGATATGCGTTCGGTCTGAGACTGAATTACAGTCCCGGTTTAGTGCAGTGTAAACAGAACCCTTACTGCCGCCCGAACTAGGGTCTTAAATTAGTGTTCTTTTTATCAAGTAGTCTAATCGGTTTCTGAGTTAAGAAATCGCGAGCGAGCGACTAAAATTGTCTTCGCGATCGACCGGTCGATCGCGATCGACTTGTTGGCCACCCCTGTTATATATGATTTAAGAGTGCATAAAATAAAAATTATTTTCAATTGTCGCCTTTATGAAATTCTTCATAATTTTATTCATTAATTTAAATGTATTGCGAATAATAATGATTACAAGGCAGATTGATGAAGGTAATAAACTTTGCCAAAAATCTGATAATCTGGTAAAACATCTAGTTATCTTGCTACGCATTTAAAAGCTTGTTGATCCGATTAAAATATTAAATAAAAGATTAATTACTTATAAATCTAACGGACTTTTTTCCAGGTATTTGACCGTAATCGGAGTTTCGAGAACATGGAGTGGTTCAAAGGGGCTAGACTTAACTACACTGAAAATATCTTTAAGTACAGAGATTCGCATGTGGCCATCATTGCAACAGGTTAGTTTAACATTTCCCCTTGCACTCCCTTTTATTTTCTTTATCTCTCACAGAAGATTCTGAACACATCCATCTTGTACCCTCTCAATAATGAAACACTTGGAAATTCCCTGTTTAACTCAGACACCTTTTTTAACGACTTATTCAAATTATCTCTGTCACAGATTGAATACTCTAAATTTGCGTTAAAATATTCGATACGGGAGATCCTGCATTAAATATTTTTTAAGCTAATTGTTCATAATTTTTATTTAAATAGTAAGTTTGTTTTGTATAACTCTTTTGTATCGATATTTTTGTAAGTTTTGATTCTATCAAAATCGAGCCTGATTTTTTCCTGAGAATAACAATAGTGCATGTGTTAGCAGCAATTAGTCACAACTGGAGTTATGTTTTCTGCATGTTCACAAAGTAAAAACAATTCATGCGGATATCGTAAATGACAATACTCAAATATAGCTCTTCCACTTTAGGGAAAAGCAGCACGCATTCTCAGGAAAGATGAGAAACTCGTGATTGTGTAATGCATTCATTTTTCACCATGCTTGACTTAGCTTCCCCTCCTATTTCTTTAACATAATCATCCATTTCGGCCTAAAGGCAAGTATTTACCTAAATTTAAAAAAAGATGAAGGGATAATGCAACGGACTTTTGTGTTATCCGATTTAAATGTTTTCTGTAGATTAAAAAAAATATCTGTTGTATAGATTGTTTTTACTAAAAACTTATATTCTGTGTTTGGCCTATTCAATTATATTCACAGCTGTGAACTGTAGTGAGATGTACCGGCATTCATAACTGAATGATTTTTTTAAGATTTTCACTTGTTAGTTTTAATGAATTCTAGCTTATAAAAATTCATAAAATATAACATTCATAAAAACTGAATCTATTAGTTATAAATTTAAGTTGAATAAATTGATATTCAAAACATAATAAAAAACTAATGAAAAAACTACTATAATGTTGAGTGTGATGATAGTATATCCCTTTCAGACAAAATGACGTACCGTAAGATGGTGTTACTTTGTAACGGATTTTAAATTTTTTCCTGTGCTAGCCGATCAGTTTTGAAAGCAGTCCAAAACAAACAATTGCAAAACATTGGTACATCCTTTCCTTAAGTAGTAATGTATTGCGCTAACCCGGATCTTAAATTACCTTTGAGAAATTAAAGTTAAAATGTGTCACAAAGTTGCCCCGCCAAGTGGGGCTACTTTGTGACATCTGTGTTTTCGCCTTGAAATCCAAGGGAAAAAATACTTGACACAAAGTTAGACAGTAAAACGCTTATCAAAAGCTTGATGCACAATTATATATACCTATTACAAATATTGAATAGTTTTATCTATATCTTTGACATCAAAGAGACCTCGGGTACCCAGGGCAGACATCAGTTCTTTGAGAAGATGAGGAAATTCATATTTCGGCACATTCTGCTCCTTCGGGTAGTTTTTTTCCAGATAGTCAATACTTCTATCTCTCCAGTGGTGTTTTAGAGGACGGAAAAATTTAACATCGAGCGGCTGGAAGAGGTGGGTCGACTTTGTTGGTAATTTTGTGACAGTGTCAATGTGTTACAAAGTAACCCCGTCACCTTTCCATATTTAGGTTATGTTCTCATACCTCTCGGAAATATCATTACACAAAAAGTTATATTGCTCCCCAATCTAACCAACATATTGATAATAAAAAATAATTACCTGTGGAAGTTGGTTTTATGAGGTGATAGCCTTTAACACACAAAGTTTCCGAAGTTTGAATCAATAGCTTGACAACGGGTTTTAACAATACACCGGCTAGCGAAGACAAATGGTGCGCAGAAGCTTCGGAAACTGGCCACTAAATGTCTCTGTATGTCGGACATGCTGTTGGCACTGTTCTTTGCCTTCCCCGTATCACAGTCTCGGCGCAAGATCCGAAATACGAAAAAATTACTTTGTGTACCAAAGTTACCCATGCAGTCACAACCCCGTCTTACGGAAATCACAATATACAAGATATTATTAATAATGTGATCTTTAAGCTAAATATACTATGACCCTGGGTAATCTTTCAAATATGTGGTAAAAACTACGAATCCACCCTAACAAAATATCGTATAAGGTGCCCAAAAATCCTCTTAGTAAAACAGCGGATATCATAGTTAAGAGATACGCTCCTAAATCAAATGGCAGGCGATAAAATAGCAACACACCGTTCTGAGCTCACCAATAAAACTTCAGGGCGTACTAAGATACTTGAATGAGAGTCAAAATTAACCGAAAATTAATGAAGTTGAATACTGTTAAAGTACCTATAATTAAAGGGAAAATATTTCTATTCGACAATTATGGTCAAAGTTACTGAAATGATAATCAACTCTTTTTAAATATTTTAAATAATGTAACTATCTTATCAGCCTAGAATAGTTTAAATAATCTAAATTAATTTTGTAAAATTAAAAAAGACATCATCAGGAGGTAAAAAATGTAATTATAAAAATTATTATTAGGACTACGTCGAAGATATCTATTATTCTTAGGACAACATATCCATGTCTGATCTTTGTTTTAACGTTGTGTTATTAAAGTTAATACTAACAATGCAAGTAGGCAATTATAATATTTCAATTTGAAGCCAACAATCACATGACTGATAATTATCTTATATAAGTACCTTTCATACATGTGTAATAGGTTTAAACCTATGACTTTCAAAGCAGAATCTATTTATTTGTACGCGTTGTTTTGCGGTATTTTTTTTAATATTGATTTGTGGTAACACATGTGATGTAATACAGAAATTTACTCGTTTCAAAACATGAATTCAACTAGACTCATTATATTAATGATAATTCTCGTATACTATTTAGGATTATATTTAAATCTAAGGTATTTATATTAAGTGGATTGTTTCTGCTATGTAACATTTCTTTACAGTTTGGTTCGGATTCTATGTTTATTTTCCAATTAATGAAAAATAGATATTATCATTAAACATAAATTCATGTTTTTTTCTTTATTTATTGGGGCGATAAGAATTAAGAATTATTAAGTTATTGACACATGGCACTCCGAATGTACGTATAATTTGCAATACGTCCTCGTGACGTATAATTTGCAATTTCCTAAGAACAAACAACACTGAGTATTATACCTGGTTACGTGTTATAGCTGTTGGTATAAAGCTACTGAAAGTGAACAGGATTCCGTAAAAGTGGTATTAAACCGAATTCCTGAAATTGAAGCACTAAACATTTCTCCATTTGAAATATATGTGCACTTAGATATCTTTTCATAGAAACTTTTGTTTTTAGATAAAAATGTTATACTTAAAAACTGATATCGCCGGTTGAAAAACGCAAAATATCCCTCTAAAGTGTTCGTACTCTGTTAAAACTCTAAATACATTCATCTGCAATAAAATAAAACAGTAAGTTAAATATATTATTTTGGATTAAAAGAATAAAGGGCAACGCTTAAAAATCGTTAAGTAAATGATTACAAAAGGTACCACACAGTTTCTCTCTATATATTTAATACACTCCGCACACACACACGTTATATATATATATATATACATACATATATATATATATATATATATATATATATATATATATATATATATATATATACGTAGGGGTAGAGTAAAACAGTGATTAAAGAAGTTCCTAAATCTCCCCCCCCCCCCCAAAAAAAAAAAAAAAAAAAATCGGTTTGTCACTAATTTGTAATCAATGGCTACGTGTATGCTGTTTTTTTTGGGGGGGGGGGGTGTAATTCCGTAGGGAGCGACGAGTGTCCGAATAAAAAAAATATCCTCATTGAGTTGTCTAAAATAATCTGCATATGGCTTCTAAGTATATAATAATTGGTGGATCCTTACAGAAAATAGGACGTGCGAAGTTCATTTCCCAGGGCAAATTGTTTTTCAAAAGCGAGGCGAAAATGCTTGAAATGAGAGTCCTCGTCTTCACGGTGTTCCCCGAGAAAGTTAATTGATTTCGACCGGGTGTGAGGAACCCTTTCTTTAATCGCTTTCAAATGGGTTAAACACGAGACTAATTAGTGAAGATCAATGGACTATAATAACAATGTATGTTTGGAATATGGGCGCGAATAGTGACGTTAGTAATTTTTGATATAATAAAATAATGTGGACAGGCTCCCGAAAAATGAAATGTATCATTTTAAATATTTTCAATTACAGACGCTGATGACAACGAGGAGCATGTAACTTACAGGGAAATGTATGAGGAGGTATGTCAGTACGCCATGTCGTTGAAGAATTCTGGTGTGAGGAAAGGAGATGTAGTTGGATGTGAGTACGTCGCTGTTGTTTACCTGCCATGGATGCAAAATTCATTTTGGAGTACCAATACTTTAACTAATGTGATCTGATCTCTCTCATTCACTACAGGTTATATGTCCAACAAGAAAGAAGCCGTGTTTGCTTTTCTTGCCACAGCCAGTTTAGGCGCCATTTGGGGAGGAGCTTTGCCTATTCTAGGAATTAAAGTTAGTGTTGATTATCAGTTACAGTCGAAACCATAAAATTGCTTATCTTTTAAATCTAATCCTTAAAAAATATTTTATTTTTATTTTCAAACACTATTCTTCAGTTATACAAGTAATGTATGAGCTTAAAGCTGCTATGTACTAAGAAAAAAAATCGCATTTCCCTTTTCCTCTTCTTGCAGACTCTTGTGGTGGGAGGAGTCCAGTTGACAGTTCGAGAATTCCACCCCCCTTAGGATTGACATTTTGAGCGATTGTAATGGCTCTCTCTCTATAAGGGGTTAAGCGCTGCTACCAAATTTTTTATTTAAAATATAATTTTGTCAACTATTTACAGGCACATAAATGCTGATAATCAAATAAAATTGGTATTGTCAGATAGCCTGAACTTTTCTACAAAGCGTTACAGGATTCATTTTATAAATTTCGTCCACCGAAGGAATTTATGAGCGTTTAAAACACACTATACCAGATTTTTCCATGAATAATTTAAATTTTAAAATATTAATTGCATCTTTTTTTAAAAAACGAAAAATGTACACAATTGCAAAATTTCTTTCAACAACTGCAAAATTTCGTACAATTTTTAAAAAAAAATCTTTGAATCCAAGTCGGCAATCCGTTGACAAATTTTCTCCATAGGTTAACATTGAGGTGAGCGAATCCAATGAGGTTAGTACATAGCAGCCTTAACACATTAAACTAAGTCAAACCGCATTTATGTTCAGATTATGTTCTATCTCAAACTTTAATGTACACAATATTTATACTATAGTATTCTGAGGAATTTAAATTTAAATCCTCCTCTTCTGTGTTTCGTAGGAGAACAGATTATTTTTAGCAAGTTGATTTCTTCCTTTTTTTACAAGTTGGGAGGGGGAAAGGAGAGCAATGATTTATGACATTTATAAATGTTCGTTTTACAATTAAAATAAAGTTTTCATTGCTATTCATGGACATGCAATGACCTAAATGAAAAACGTAAGACAACTTCATTAGGGGAGAGGAGAATTCCGACTTTACCCATTAGTTCAGTTTAACCTGTTTCTAATTTTCTATCTCATTTATTTAAGGTATCTATGGGAAGTGTTTAAAAGAGGAGTTTTTATTCTGTAACTACATTTCGGATTGAATGAATATATGATTACCTCGTGTCTATGAACTACATCTGTAAAAGGGATGTCACGTGAATGGAGGGCACCTGTATTGCATTGATCAAATGCCTAAAGAATTTTTATCTCGTAAATTTTATGAGTTTTGTACCTATTTCTTTTCTGTTTTTATTCATACATGGTTCTACTAATAGTACCTGTTTCGGATAAGTTATTTCAGGGATAAACATTTTTTATAGGTATTGTTATGAGGAATTACCCTTAGAGCTGGAATCTTTCGTTTAAACATCGTGTTCACCCAACACTAAGGATTTTACCAACACCGTTAAATGGAAAACAATTTATTAGCTCACACACAAGTATTCTGATGGACGTGTTATCTATCACTGGAATAGCAGCATCAGTTTAATTCCTTAATTTTAACCTTTGCTGGAAATGTATAGCTATGATGAAAACTCATTCGGTTATCCAACCAGACTCTATCATATCTCTTCGCACTTTGCTTATTATAATTTGACTGTGACGTGATTAGCTAAAAGAGGGACGGGAGTATATTACAGATACAAACGGTGGCTCAAAGGGTGGCAAAGGAATAAATACCGTAAGGAGATAATAGAAAAAAAAATCCGCGAGGACACATTATAATTAAACGGAAAAAAACATAGAAATTCTTTTATATTAAAGCCTTCTCTCATGTGTGAAATATCAAGTTATAATCCTATTAAAAGATTTTTTTGTTTCCAATTCACTGCCGCGTAGGAGTAGAGTGATTTACGACATTTATTATGGTTTTACTGGTCTGTCACTTTATGTTAATTTATTAATATTTTCTTCTTAGATCCTACGTTTCTTACGATGTTCTTTTTTGTTTATAAACGGACATTTTCAATCAGAAGACTATACCTAAAAGATTTAATCGAGAGATTTACCAATAAATTGTATACGCGAAATCTAATCATTAGAATTATAAAAGAATCCATTATAAAAGAACTTGACAGTAACACTTTATGAATCATTTAATAGTTTTTATTTTTCAAAAACCGATACGTTAGTTAACTGCACATGTTTTGTTAAATCGCTTTACAATTTTTTTTTTGCTCGAAAATATACTGATCCAGTCTGTCCCCCTGAATTATATTTGAATGAAATGAATTACTTCATTAGCTTAAATGTTAAATCCGTATTCTGTAATTTATTGCATTTTACTGCCACTGAACTTTGAGACTCGCAGGAGAGTATCAGTCGGTAATATGTTTTAGAATAAATAATTTTAATTAGTACAGACATTTATATAAGCAGTACTTGATCCTACAAAATTTCATAGAATTATGTACATAAGAAGTGAAGATACATATTCCTTTGAGTATTTTGCAATAAAATCTGCAACACAGTTTAGTCTAATTGAATTGCTTAAAAATTTAGTAACTAAGGTTCGTGCGCATGATTTTTATATATCTAGAGCTTTTTGTAGTGACTAGGCAATTTCATTTTTATCATTTATTAACTATCTACTCTGCTCTTCTTTTTTCAGTCAACACTTTCGAGGTTTCACCAAATTTCTCCTAGGGTCATTTTTACGTCAGGCAACTTCTCTCTTGATGGGAAAGATATCAAAATGCTAGATAAACTTCAAACTATTATCGAAGGTAAGCTGATTGAAATTTATTCAGAGAGAAAATAGAACGTTTAAAAATTTCTAGTTAGTAGTCAAGTATTTTGTTATTACGATTCCTCTTTATTTCTAGACATATAAGTCGGATGGCATTGATTGGTTGAAATCTTTCTGCATGTAAAATGTAAAAATGAAATTATAAAATATGTAAAAATAACTGACTAAACAGTTGTTAAAAGGACATAAAAGTAAAGTTATTTCTACCTGCCTGGAAATTCGTGGACTTTATTTAGGTCATTTATTCGTGCAGGTAAATAAAATTCTTGATCTTCGAATGGGGATATATCGGTATACTCACAACAAGTTCACAGTGTTTTAACTGTAGAAGGCGCAACAAGATATATTGATTGACCGATGCTGATAGAATCTGGCATTCTCTTTCTGATCTCTGGCAGTAATTTAAAGTTATTATCTGATATATATACGACTGTTGATTATATGACATGTAGTTCTCAACTCTCTCTGGACTAGAATCGTCCATTCCCGTCCAAACCAAATGTTTTACCTAATCTAGCATTTGTGGGTGGGCAGTAATCTAACGGTCTGAATTTGCATTTTTATCAGCAGTGGGATCTATGTAGTTACAACAAGTTCCTTAATTTTCTATTAATTTTTATGCTCATGGCAACGGTAGAATTGTAATACATTTTGTAAACTAGACTAACGTCAAGAGGCTTATAGAGAATTCAGCACTTCTACCCAGACTTGGGTGTATATAATTTGAAGTGGCACTCTAAATGAATTGGATACAAACACAGTTTATTCATCAAACAAAGTTTATTGATATCTTTGCACAATGAGCATACGTACTACTTGTACGTATATATAAATACAGCTTTCAAGAACAATATATTTTTCAATACTCACGAACAGTAAGTCAAACCAGCAGTTCTGCCACGTAAACTTTGGGCCCCCTAAGCACAAGCGCCGGTTAACACCTGGAGCTGCTTACCTCGTAGCTCCCTTAACTCGCTTATCTATCAACCTCCTTAATCAAGCTGCTTGGTATTTATACCAAGCGCGTATGCCGAAATTAGCATATCTCAAGCAGCTTCTTAATTTATTCACACAAAAGTTCGAATCTTATGTATACCTTTCAGGCTTCCCTTAAAATTTAAATGATTACAATTTAAAAGTAGAGAATGTTGTTACCTTAAGATGAAACTATTTCAGTTGTTGGCTCTCATTCCTTTTCAGGTCTACCGACGGTGGAGAAAGTGATATACGTGCCCTCCAAAACTCAAGGTGTCATCGAAAATATTGCTCATATACCTAAATGGTATGGAACAGATAAAATATTTTAGTTTTTTCCTAACTCTATATAAATATGTTAACCAAAAAATTTATATAGATTCCAAAAAACTTTAAAGTTGTTTTTAAGAAAATGATAAGGTTCAGTATTTCCGCACCTAATTATTCCAATTTCGAATCTAAAAAATACTTCTTGTTGTTTTAACGACTATAAAACATAAAGATTACAGCGGTTAAAGTCGCAGACTCATCAGTTTGGCATTTTTCAGCTCTAACAAAATATAAAACAATATAAAATTCTTTACAAAGTGTAATTAGTCATTTGTAAGAGTGGAATTAATGTTAAAAGCTATCAGTATTATATCCACAGCTTTTTCTAATAACATTTTTACATGTAATCTCCTTTTTTCTAAGGCTAAAACAGCAGCCGTTTAAGTACTAACAGAACATATTTCTTTCCATCTTATTTACAAAAACTTCTCTATGGAAAATCCCATGGACACAACATCTTTTACAGGAACTAAGCCTAAGTGTCATATGAAGATCCACTAGAAATCTCTTGGATGATTGTGTAGTTTATAGTATTTTGTTGTGTTGTGTTTTGAAGAGTATATTTCTAGAGTACAGCATTATTCTGTCATATAAGCCTCTTCATACATGACGCACTCTATTTTACGGAGATGAATAGAAGCATTTCGCTAATGACCTGTTCTTTTACAGTTGCCTTTTGAGTGAATTCTTAGAGGAAGCTCGGAAGAAATACAGATGTAGCCCTTGGGAACTTGAATATGAACAACTGCCCTTTGACTATCCTCTAAATATCAGCTTTACATCTGGCACCACAGGTCAGCCGAAGGCACTCATACACTCCACGGGTGTAAGTGTAAATTTTTCTGCTCTATTTAAATATATTTAATGTTTTAAAATAATGGAAATTTTTCAAACCGAAAAAATAGCTAGCCTGGGACAAAAAAGCACTTTAATAACACATATGAATACTAGAAATGTAAATTTTGAATTATTTATCTCGAGATATATTCTCTTCGAGTGACCTCCACTGTTGTCAGCCAGAACTTGCATTTTACAGAGTGTGGGCTCTATTGCAGTGTGAAAAATGACAAAATATATGTTTCTAGAGTGTCGTGTTAGAATAATCTTTATAAGATATTAATTTTATCTTTATAGATTACTTTTCAGGCATCCCATGAGCCAATAGCAGCCTACTGATTATGTTATCAGTGTAAAATTGCGGTGCTCATTCCTGCTTTACTCGTCAGCCAATATATGGAGGAGACTCGTCTTGCTTGAAAACCAACTCATCGATTTCCTTGAAATATTTTCACTGATAATTTCTCATCCATTTCTCAGGTTAAGTTTGTTCCCTCTTCGAGGTTTTCACAGATAGAAATCCAATCCTCGTGAGATTATATTTTCTTAATCTATCTGCTGGCATCAAAATTCTTTTAAACCCTTATTGTTTTCAAAAATCTCTCGCTGTATTTCAGGTGAATACCTTCCAAATCAATGAAACAGCCTCACGGTGCTTTACATTATCTTCCCTCCTGGTCTGTTTTGACCGTGTGATTAAACTGAGGTCGAAGTTATAGAATGTTTTTTGTATAGAAGGCCTTTAACTTGTGAATTTTAACTGTGAACCACATTATTTATTTTAGACTTATAAATTAAATAGTGACATTTTTATATTCGCACTGCACCTACATTAAATTCCCTAAATATGTTATAAAATTTAATTTCAGGCTTTTTTCGCAAGTTTGAAAGATTACGGTCTCCACGAGAACTTAACAAGGAAGGACGTCTTGATCAATTTTTCTCCGGTACGTTTTTAAAATCTCTGCTCTTTTGATACATAGTCCTGTATATTAATACACTGCTTGACAATTGCTAAGGAACAGTCACATTTTTCCGAATATTTCATAATATACATTGATTGAAGAAATGAAACTTCGAACATATTTAGTAGAGATACTGTGCATTATTTATTATGCAAAATGGTACAGATTACGCCACATGAAAAAAGAAGAAAACGAAAAACAAAACAGATGCTCTTGGAGCATTTCCAAACAGCCCCGAAAAATGGGTCTTCCTGCCAGAAAGAAAGTTATGAGTACCTCAGTAAGGTATGTGACCTCCTCGGACACTATTGCACATTTTGGATCTGTTTTTCATGTTGTCAACTAAAGTATTGAGGAGTCCTTGGGGGATATTGTCCTACTCCTCTCTCAAGGCGATTTTCAGTTCTTGCATGGTCCGGGGGGGGGCAAGTTCTTTGAGAAACACGTCTGGCAAGAGCATCCCAGGCATGCTCTATAAGATTTAGGTCAGGAGAGTAAGCAGGCCATGTCATACGTTCAGTATTTTCACTTTCTAGTGTGTCCGATACTTCAGCGGTCCTGTGTGGGCGTGCATTGTCGTCCATAAACAGAACATCTGGACTTACCGCACCCCTAAAAAGACGAACATGATCCAGAATAATTTCTCTGCAATTCCGCTGCTATGTAACGGTACCTCTCTCAAAGATGTGAAGCGGTGTTTTACCATTGTGCATAATGCCTGCCCCACCATCACGCCTTGGCCATACCGATGACGTTCCTGAACATTCTGTGGTGCATAACGTGTTCCCCCTCTCTCTCCACAATAACTGGTGGCCAGAATCACTTGTCACAGTGAAACGGGATTCGTCAGAGGACATGACTCAGGACCACTCTTGCTGACCCCAACCAATATGTTCTTTGCACCAACGTAATCTTTCTCGACGATGGCGTGGTTGAAGTGGGATGCATTGAACAGGATTCCGTGCATACAAACCAACCTGATTTAATTGCCTAGAAATGGTTCTGGCTGATATATTTGTACTGGTCGCGGTTGAAAAGTCTGCAGCTATCTGACTGGGAGTGAGATGGCTGTTCCTTTTCGCCACTAGGGATACATATCGATCCTCTTGAGGTGTGGTGTTCCTTCCACGACCACCGGCATGCTTTCGCATAGAATTTTCACCTTCAGCGGCCTTTTTAAATCGCTATATGACACTTTTTGCCACTCCCATTACCCTGGCCATAGTAGTGACACTTTGTCTTGCTTCGAACCGTCCAACTGCTCGTGCACCATCGTACGCACTCAAATGTTGTCTTGCAGACATTTTGCACTTAATTATAGCCACACCACACTGATTTTCACAGAAATAACTTCCAGCAACCTACGGCACTATTTTCGTCAAACACCTAACTGCATGAACTTTCGAATGAATAAAGAGTTTTCGTGCACTGCCTTTTATACAGATAACAGGTCCTGCCCTATTACACCCTCTGCATTTCATTTTACTGTTATTAGTCTGCTGTCGGGAACGCTAGTTTGAAAAAACCAGTTGTTCCTTAGTAATTGTCAAGCAGTGTATAATGCATTCATTACAGTGCGTGCATATACTCTCAAAAGTATATTTAGACTGAACGGTTTTATCCGTTCTGAGTATCGAAAGCATTCGTGCAACGCCGACTTTCTAATAAAAACTGTATTGTGAATAAGTTGAGCATGAAATTTAGATTTAGGCAACATAATTTTTTAAATATAAGAAGCCGCAGACCGATAATTTTTGAGGAAGTAAATAAAGTATTCATATTCTAGAAATAATGTCGATTGCTTTTGGTGCGTTGTTCAATAACTTGCGCTGATAATTTTTGTAACACGTTGTGAGGTATTGAATCCAACTTAACCGTTCCTCCAGTTAAAAATAGCCAGCCGTTTATGTTAGACAATTTGAAGAAGAAACAAACGCGAATGCAAATGAGCAGCTCTTTTCTACTAGAGGGGAAACCCCGTGGATAGCGTAAACGCGCGATAGTCAGGCGAGGGACGCCACAAAGCGAGGTCGGACAGAGGTGAGCAACGAACGGAAAATTTGAAGAAGAAAAAGAATAGTTTTGCCGTGCAGTTCAAGTGCAGCAGTTGGACATTGCCAAGCTCATCGAAGGCTTTTGGAGTTAGCTATCGTTCCAGCGATCTGGTGATCACCTTTCAAGCAACTGAAGTCTAATGCAGAAAGGTTAATTTATAACTAGTGGCGTGGATGATTTCTAGCACGGTTTCCGTAATATAGCTACCGGGACCAACAAGCGCGTCAAATTTCACGTTGCCTGCTAGCAATGAGTACTGTGATTATGCTTCCTAATTGTTAATGCAAATAGATTTTAGTTAAGAAACCTCGTCGTGTATCTCGTTTGAGGTGAGTTCATTGTTTAATTAATATATATATATACAGTCGAACCTCCATATATCGAAGTAGCAAAATGCGCAAAAAAAATTAGATATATAGAAATTTCGATATATAGAATCTTATCATAATTCTCCTAAAAATAAAATTTAAAGCTAATTTTCGTATGCGAAACTCCATTTCTAATTTATATGCGAATCCCATTAAATGAAAGTTAATAACTAGAAAATGAATTAATGTGAAAGATTTATTGATTACTACATATCATAAAAAAACAATAATGCAGACAGTGGTTACAATGATCGCAGTTACATTCTTTAAAAAAAAAACTACGAATATCTTGCTGAACAGTTAGTTTTGTGGAAAGTTCAAAGAAATGTTCGTATTTATTCAGTCCACTAAAAACTTCATCAGGGACATTATCCTCGAATTGAAGTCCACGACGTATTGTTTCAAATTCCAAAAATTGGGAGATTTTATTCTAAAGTGAAATAAAATCTCCTAATTTGGCTTGAAAAAAATTTCGATATATAGAAACAATTTTTCTATGTAATGAACATGGAGATTTGCTAAGAGTTCGATATATAGAAAATTTCGATATAGGGAAGTTCGATATATGGAGGTTCGACTGTATATATATATATATGTGTATATATATATATATATATATATATATATATATATATATATATATATATATATATATATATATATGTGTATATATATATATGTATATTACATTACCTCAAAGTAAGGTAAAAACAAGTGAACTTCACAACGTTGCACTTATTCCCAACTACGATGCTGTGTAGATTTGATACAGAATAATGAATTGGTCGAAAATATCTTGGAACAAAGGAAATCCCTTTTTGTGAGAGGGAGTTGATTTTAAATCACTGCGAATCATTTAAAATTTATGATTAAATTGTGGTTTTTAGCTGGATGAACAAGTTAAGCGGAGCAGTTAATTAACTGTAGATATCAGGCTGCAAAAAGATTATCATTTCAGCCTCACTGATTAACCATCTCTCCTCAATTGTATCGACAGGCGGTTTACGCCGGACAGTCACGGAAGAAAATTACAGCAACAAGTTTTTCTTCTTACTTTAGGACTGGAAAATGGAGAAGTGGCTGCATCTACAGTTCCATATACTCGAAGACAGGGTTTTAATGATATTGAGACGAATAAAATTCTTCACCAGTGAGATAAATGGGAAAATGCGACTTCCTTTCTCAAAATAGTACTGAGCTGAAAACTCTGAAATTGGGAAAAAAGATATTTTTTCCGCATGACCGGGAATTCAACGTTTATGAGTCGGGGGTGGGGGGAGATGAATGGAGAATAATAAATAAACCTAGATGAAAAGATGCATCCAATCATTTCCTTTCCATCTGTGAAACCTTGGGAATTTACTCATAATTATAGTGGAGTTATGAATTATCAAGTTGTAGAGACATGCCAGTTATAAACTGCAGTCCAGTAAGATAAAAATAGATGTTTGTGGTTATTTCTAAACTCCCAATAACAGTCTCGAGTGTACAACCTAAATATCTGGTAATAACTTTCTAACACGATATCTGCAAATTTCTTTCATCCACCAATCCAATTTAAAATTTGTAAGTTCCTGTAAAACAAAATTAGATCTAAGTGTAACAAAGGAAAGTTAAAATCTACTCTTATTCAAGAATATATTTATTGCAGTGACATAGAATCCTATCGAATCGAAGGCAAGAAACACTTCAAGTGGCTATTCGGGAAAAATGGTATTTAATTTAAAATTTAATTATAAAATGATAGTGTAGAAATCTTAAATAATGTAGTGTAAGAAAACTTTTTATATTAGGCATAATATAAGGCCTAAATTTATGTCATTTGTACTTCTTTAATAACTCGACAGCTCGGGTTGGGCCTGAGCCTTTTTTAGAAGCTTATTCAAGGATGAATTGTTGCTAGTCAGTCTATTAGTTCTTCAGACTGGCTAACAACAGTTCAGATTTCAAAATTGCGAAGTCCTTTTCGGGAAAATTTGCTCATCTCAGTCTGGATTTATCTCTTGTCGAATACCAATTGGCTTAGACAAAAATATTCTCTGTGGGTTCTGTCCTGATTTGTATTAAATGGCTAGCGCCTTTTAATCTTGGAGTCATGATGTAGTTGATGACACAGGCTGCTTATACGCACGGTAGGGCTCCAGGTAAGATCATCTGTTCCACATGCCATTCACCAGGACTTCCCCAAAAACGCAGTATTTTTCATTCAAATATTACGAGGACTTCTTTTTTTCAAAGTCATTGGCCATTTTTCCCATGAATAAGTTAGTCTTTTGTCTACCAAAATTTTAGTTTTTGTTTTTATAAAACTGGATTTTAGATATTTTTTAGCCCATTAAAATATCTATTTGCAAAAGGGAATCATTTATACATATGTGTATCTTTTTTAAAGTCGATTTTACATAGAATAGTAAAAGCAGTAAAGTGTGTTTTATAAAACAAATTAAATTAGAAATAGTATAATTTAGATTCGTAAAAATTAAGATTTTTTAACATACACTCTTAGACGGAAAAAGAACACGATGCACCAAGGAGTTATCCGAATGGTACAAAATTCGATAGATGTTTTTTATAATAAATTAAAAAAAATTACAATTTGAGAAAAATTGGATGATTTATTCAAGAGAAAGAGCTTCAGTGAAAGTTTCGGCCGTTCGGTGAAAGTGAAAAAGTCAATAACGTGTTGGTCCACTTCTGGCCCTTATGCAAACAATTATTCGACTAAGTATTGATTGATAGAGGTAACGGATGTCCTCCTGCGGGGAATCGTGTCAATTTCTGTCCAATTGGCGCGTTAGATCGTCAAAATCCCGAACTGGTAGGAGGGCCCTGCCCATAATGCTCCAAACGTGCTCAATGGGGGAAAGATCAGGCAACCTTGCTGGCCAAGGTAGCGTTGGACAAGCACGGAGACAAGCAGTAGAAATTCTTGACGTGTGCGGGCGGGCATTATCTTGCTGAAATGTAAGCCCAGGAGGGCGTGATATGAAGGACAACACAACGGGGCGTAGAATATCGTTGACGTACCGCTGTGCTGTAAGTGTGCCGCGGATGATAACCAAAGAGGTCCTGCTATGAAATGAAATGGCACCCCAGACCTCCTGGTTGTCAGCCCATATGGCGGAATACAGTCAGGTTGGTATCCCACCGCTGTCTCCAGACACGTATTCGCTGGTGATCGGGGCTCAGTTCGAAGTGGGACTCATGACTGAAGACAACTCTACTTCAGTCAGTGACATTCCAGGTCCAATGTGCCCGACTCCACTGAAAACGGGCTTGTCGGTTTACAGAGGTCAGTGGTAGTCGGCGCAAGGGGCGCCGTCAGCTCAGCCCCTTTCTCTGACTAGCCGTGGCGGTCACTGAAGCACCAGTTGCACGTACGATCGATGATAATGGTGAATCTGGGGCTGTGAGTACCGCTCTGACGATTGCTCGGTCCTCACGTTCTGTCGTTTCTCTAGGCCTACCGCTTCCTTCTTGACTCTGTGTTCGGTGTTCGGCCATGGTTCACCCACTCCTGCCAAAATCGTCTAATAGTGGCATCACTCCTATCCAAATGTCGAGTGATTCGCCGATTAGACCAACCGGCTTCTTTGAGCCCGACTACACGTCCTCTCTCAAATGCTGACATCTACGCATATTATTCGCACACCTGTATGTGAGGCATAGTTACTGTCTACCTGAGTACACCGAATGAAATTCGCAAAGAACTTATGACCTGGAATCGAAATTTCTCCTCTTTAATATCCTGCCTCTTTAATATTTTTAATATACTGAGATGCACTGCAGCGTCCCATGTTCATTCATTGGCTGCCAAAATTTAAAATTTTACATTTTCCGTCGAAACCTGTATGCATATCAATTTGTGTCCAATTTGCATTACCCCCTCTTGGTGTGTCGTTTTTCTTGTGTCTAAGAGTGTATTTATCTGCTTGCAAATACTTTCTATACTCTCTGTGAATGCTGAAGTGAGGCTGAAAAGTGTCAAGAATATTTCGGTTTAGCTTATTAGTACGGGAAAATAGTTTACATTTGTGAAATGGTTTTTATATAATTATCTCTTTTAGTCAAGATTTCTTGATTAAGTTTACTGTCTAAAATAGGTTGGATGGATATCATGGAATATGCTCGTGAATACCTTGCACCTGGGAATGACGCTCTGCATGTACGAGGGTTTCCCCTTCGAGGAGTCACCGACAAGATTGTGGGATATCGTGGACAGGCTGGGCATCACGTCACTCAACATATGGACAAGCACGGTTGAGGAAATAGAAGTAAAAGGACATCTGCCAAGTCAGTATTCGATTTCTATGCCGAGTCAAATGCGATGTTTCGAAAGCAGAGTTATCGATATTTACTAAAAAATAGTACTTATTGGCCATGTGGCAGGTAGCGAGCATTTATAACTAATATCGAATTCTAGAAATGAGGCAGTGTGTTCTGTAATAAGTTCTATTTCTTATTTGCATGTTACCAGAAGTGATTTGAGGTGTATTCAGACAATGAACATAACTTTTTTGAGCTATTTGTTTTTCTGCATCGGTTAAAGTCAGGAGGACAAAAGATATCTTATATTACTCAAGTAAAAACCTTTATTTTAAAATTTTCCGGCATAAAAGACGAAAATCAAGAGGTATTGGTAGAATAATGAATTTACATCACGAATGCAGAATACCCACAACTTAATATTTTTCCTCATTTGAATCAGAAAACTCTTTTGTTTAATGCCTATGTCCAAGAATTTATAACCTGAAATATTATTTTTTTAGTTGAAGCTTGAACAACACAATTCTAAAACGATAGATTTCTCGATAGAAACACGCAAGAGCGCATGCACTATTAATTTATCTTATTATTCATTTATTTATTTTTACAGCCGAAAAGCACAGTCTAAAATCTCTCTTGCAAATATTTCCGATGGGCAGCATCATGAAGCCTCACACTTATGATTTCTGTCACAGATTAAAGCCTGGTGTTTTTGCGCAGTCTGCATATGGTAATGAAATTATATCCCTAGAAATTACCTTAAGTTAAGCATATTTTATATTTATGTGTTCATCAGAAAAATTATGACTGTATTAAAGAACATTTTTTTATCAAATGTTACCTACAGTCATACCGTATTTTAGCTTCTTATTTAAGCTGTGCATTTAGTAACTAATGTTTAGTACTTAAATTGCTATATTTTTTCTATATAGTATTAAGTAGATCAATAATTAAACTTTCTATTACAACTATTGAAACTCTTATTGCTTATAATAACTGTTATGAAATAAGGATATTAGTAAGAATTAATGGATGTATTGTATGTTTTAGTTTACGTTCACATGTACATCCTTTTCTTTAAGGCACGACAGAAGTGTATGGGCTTATAGGTGGAATTGACGCTAATCTTCCAGTTTATGAAGGTGAAATTCATTGCTTCTCTTTAGGAATGGACGTCAAATGCCTGGATGAGAATGGTAGGCTTCTCTTGCCTCTCTTCTTTCGCTTAATACTGCATAGTTTAAGAAAAAACACAATCATAAACCGAAATTTCAGACCCATGGCATTTGTCTTTGGACATTTTATTAACATAATTTAGCTCATCGTTTTATACAATAACATTATTAAGAGTATGAACATTTTGATTACTTATACTGCCATGCGTCACATTTTGAAAAACTGAAACTTATTTTTTCCTACTAAGCAAATTTTAGACTTTATTAGCGAGTCTCTTTTGCTAACGTTATAAGGAAATTTTAACGAATCAAGTTCCCAAAGTGAAATAAAATTCTTTTTCTTTACCTTATGCATGTTGAGTTTCAAGTTTTGAAAAATCATTATTCAATCTTAAAGCTGAATATGGAACACGCATATTGTCTAAATCAGTATACCATATTATATGTTACAATTAATGTATTTTTCGAGTCTAGCAGTTATCTTCATATTTTTCTATTAGAAGCTGATAGAGAGTTAATTAAAAAATTTTCTCAATATTTTGAAAATATCTTGAAAAATATTATGAGCTTAAGTGGTATTAATTTGTTAAAGGAACCTGTTTCTAAAATTTCTGGCAGAAAATGGATTATATTACTAAGGTAAGGGTTGGGTAAAATTCTCCTGCGTAGGCAGGACACTATTGCAGGATAAACTGCTAAGGGGGCATAAGGGAATTCCCTCCATTAAGGGGAAACAATATTAGATTGGTTTTGTTTGGAGCTGGGAAAGTATACTCTTTGTATAGTTGAAATCATGGGAGAATTTTTTAAAATCGTTAAAGGTATAAGAACCTTTTGGAAATATCGGGAATGGTTGAATAATGGTCTTCGCATCTCTGCTCTTTCAACGGAGCATACCTTGCTGTTAGGAAATCTTATTTGCTTTTATTTTACCCAATACACATGATAGTTGGATTATTTTGAGTTTATTGTAGGTTATTAGTAGAAAAATACCATTTCAGAATTTGAAAACCTTTTAAAATTTAAGTCATTCAAAAGGGTTATTTTATACATTTGAATTACAAATAGCCTTTATAAACTTTGAATCCTAAATATTTAAAATTGTTATAAGATATAAATAAACAAGTTTGGATTTCACAGTTTTAAAAAAATCTGTGATGTTATACCTATTCTTATATTTGTTTCAGGTAAAGATGTAGTAGGTAAAAGGGGTTATTTAGTGATTGCAAATCCTTATCCTGCGATGCCTATCAACCTCCTTAATGACGAAAACAAGCAAAAAGTACATGAAATATATCTTAGTCAGCATTCAGGTAAGCAGAATTTTAAAATATAAATGAAAGTTTTTGTTTTGGCTTTCCTTTCTTGTTACATCAAAAAATTTCAAGTAGATGCCTACTTATTTTCAAAGTGTTTAGACTCGACTCCTGTATATATTCATGCAGTTCTCCCTTCTCTTTTCCAAAAAAAAATACACATAAAATTTTTTTTAATTAGATAGTAAGCTAGTAAGATAGTTCCTATGCGTTCCTATGCGTCCAGAAATTAGAATACTCCAATGTAAAAATAAACCCGGTTAAAATTTTTTGCCTGCAAGTCTATTTGTAAACTCGCTGACTCATATCAGAAGATGTTATGTTAATATTACGCGCTCTCAAGTGTTTTTAATATGAGCAGATTAGAATTGAGGGAAAAGCGAAGTAGCCCTTAAAAAGTTCATAAATGTTTCTAATAGATAATAAATAATACAGGGTGGCTAATAAATACTGTAACACTCCAAAAAATAAGAGTTAATTTTAATCGTTTGGAAAAACAATTTATCTATCTATTTGTGTGATTGGCAACTTTTTGTAAACGCAGACAATTTTTGTTTAAAGTAAAACATGTAGAATATTTTTAAAGATGGAAGCCAAAAGGTTAATGGTTAAACAGCTTTTTGATCTCGGATTTTCTGCAGGTAAAATATTTAAGCAATTAAAATGCCTTGGTTTTAATAGGACGTTTATATATAGGACTATAAATCGATTATTGGATACCAATAGCTGTAAAGATCGACCAAGGTCCGGTCGTCCACGCACTGTTCGTACAAAAGAACGTATCAAAAGAATTCGTGAAAAGATACGAAGAAATCCACAACGTTCTGCAAATAAAATGGCTGCAGAAGAGAACATCAGTCGCAGAACTATGCAACTTATCATTAATGAAGACCTGGGTTTTCGCCCTTATCGCAAAAGAAAAGTTCAAGGTTTGACTACTGCACAAATAGTAAAAAGGTTACAAAGATGTAAGAAATTGCTGAACCGGCACGGTAGCAAAAGTGCTAAAAAAATAATTTTCTCTTATGAGAAGCTGTTTTGTACAGAACAAAGTTATAATGCTAAAAATGATGTTGTATATTCAGCAACCTTCGAGGATATACCTGAAAATCTTTGAACTGTTAAACGCTTTCAGAACAAGAATTCTGTTATGGTTTGGGCTGCAGTATCACACAATGGAAAACTGCCTCTGAAATTCATCGATAAAGGGGTAAAAATCAATGCTGAATATTACAAACAGGAAGTATTGGCTACACGTTTATTACCACATGCTAACAGATTGTATCCCAAAAAGAATTGGATATTTCAGCAAGATTCTGCACCGTCCCACCGATCCAAAACAACACAGGAATGGCTCCATGCCAATTGCCCGAAGTTTATCAAGCAAGAAGATTGGCCACCTTCTTCACCAGATCTAAATCCTTTAGACTATTGCATTTGGGGGATTTTAGAGTCTAAAGTAAATGCTAAGCAGCACAGAAGTTTGGACTCCCTCAAAGCTTCCATACGGAGTGAATGGTACAAATTACCTCATAAAATGATTCGTGCCGCAATAGGACAGTGGCGTAAGAGATTATCTTTAGTAATCGATAAAGATGGCGGTCGATTCGAGTAAAATTATTTCATGGTAAACTTTCATGTATGATGTTCATAATATTGTTGTATTTTTCATTTTCTATTTCATCTGTGTGTAATTAAATGATTCGATATTTGTCACAGTATTTATTAGCCACCCTGTAGAAAACGTTAAGCAGTAAGAAATTTCATCAGCTAGCAGGTATACTCCCACAAAGCCTTAAATTTGTTATGACTTATTGTCGTGTTGCCTGTCTTAAACATTTATTTTGGGCGTGATTCGTAAATTATTTTGGTTAGTACAAATTATTTTATTTTTAGAAATTAGTTGGGTGCGTTGTGTTTTTAAGATTTATTTGGTTGAATACAACCCAAAGCTCAAGACAATTTGGCAAACGAACAGGTCAAACAAACTTTGCTTCTAAACCTTCCTTTAGATCAAATACAAAAACAGAGATGACTGACTCCAAAGTAACAAAATAAGATTAATTTATTTACAACATTATCTATTTACAATTTAACTCAAAAACCGAATCACCAAATCTTAGTACACAGTTTACACATTTTACTAATCTTTTAGCATTTCTCCTCAATTCATATCGAATGACATGTATTTAATTAAACCTACACCTTTTGGATTCAGGGAGCATAAATTTATTTATTTTACCTAAGGCAACGAACTACTCTCTCTCGAAATCTATATTTTAAAAACAAACATTGATTCCGCACTAAATCATTCAAATTTTCGAGGTTGGGTCTGAACAAGACAAAAATGATTTGACACTCACTCGATTGGATGCTAACCGCACTGGAACACGGGTGATGATCTCATCATCGGGCTTGGGATCTCCTTTCTTTCTCGGGTAGCATGCACTCAAAATCTTTATACGGTTGTAGGCATCTATCGTCTGCTTCTTCCGCTCCTTTCATCTACGGGAGGACTCAATCGGAACACCAACGGGATATCGCCATTCTCTCCACCTCTATTCTCAAATTATTTATCGGTGAAGGTAGCAACCATATTTTCGTCATCAGCAAAAACAAATTTTAGTCTCAGGATCAGGAGGCTCTCATCTCGGCACGCCTCAACCGAATTTCTGCTCCTCTAAACGACATCTTTCTTTGGGAAACTCCCCAGGCAAGATCAAATTTTTCTCGATAGTTAAGATAACCACACTTCATCACCTGCGATGCTAAGCACCGGGAAAAGGGAACCCGGGCCTGCATGCAGAAGAGAATTTTTTTAAAAAAAACTCTAAGTCTTCTATTTATTTTATTTTTTCACAACAAACTCCACGCCTTCTCATGACTCCTAAACCATTCAGGAAAGCTTTCAAAAATCCACCACTTATCATCAATTTTCATTTCTTTGATTGGATAATCCTATAACCTATGCACGCCTTCCTTGCGTCACAAACAGACCACCCAAAGTCCAGTCCACGTGTTTTGCGGTCTACCTCCCAAACAGACCCAATAAATTTGTTTACAATAGGGTATTTTACTTTAACGTCAAACTCTGGTGCCATCTCCTTATCTGCGTCTGCAATCAACCTACCCCCACCGCGCACCGCCGCTTTTAAATTGGCTAAGGCATAAAGGCGACTGTCCCGTCCTCTAATCAAAGGCGGCTGTCAGACTCTCGTCTCCCATTCCTAAGTGGAATTGATGAACGTGTGTAATAGCGTCTTCAATAAGCATCAAAAGAAGCGCAAACAGGTGTTGAGAGCCATACACCTTGGGAGACTCTTGACAATAGCAGGTAGCGAACTCATTTAGAATGATTAAGGAAACACAGCGGCGCACGTCACCTAAGGTAGGAACGGTGGACAATGAAACCGACAATAGGTGGTCTGCGTACGCGGATAAAAAAGGCCGATTGTCGTTCGAGAAAGGGAGGAGGAGGCATAAAAGACAGACGCAAGTAACGAACGAAAAGAATAGATTCGAACTGTTGAAGGGTCAACACGCGTACGGCAGACGGGGAGCTCGAGGGACTTTGAAAGAATGAGCCCAGCTCTCAGGAGTATGTTTAACGTTCGTCGGAACGAAACTTTGTAAAAATAACGTATTTAACCAAGATTTTAATATGTTAATAAACCTCATGAAATAAGAGTTGACTCTACAATTATAATTCCTTCTACATGACAATGATTTGTCGGATCACGACAATAAAGGTTAACATTGGCGTAGTCGAATTAAAGAACATGGGAGGACCCCAGCGATACGGAAGGTATCAGAAAAAGATGATCTAGAGTACGAGAGTGGTGATAGATCTTCAAGGAGACGCAGTTTCAAGAGAAGTTGGATTCCGAACGAGTCTACTGGGCACGACTTCAGCGACAGATATTTACTCGGCAACTGGTCAAGAAACGGGAGCAGAATCCTTGGCCAGGAGAAAATCAAGGTCGGAGTAAAGTGTGCATCAACGACGTGGTTATATACTGAACTCTCTTGAACTGTGATCAAAGGGCGGCAGCGGAGAAAGATTAGAGTGACAGTTTTTCATCGAGGTGAAAAAGGGGTAAGTGATTCTATCTTTTCTCACTGTGTATGAGATAGCGGTAGTAATTAGTTGAAGGAATCTAATTATTTTTGATAAATTTTGAAGTGTTGATTCATGTGTAGAATGATGGAAGTAATTTGTTGAGTTATTGAATGTTGGTAAATGGAATAATAATTTAAAAGTGAAAAAGTGTTATTTTGTATAACGGGAAATGTGTACAAGTGTTCGTACTAGTTATTAGTGGAAGTGATTTATAATTGTAGTAGTTAAATGCTCTTAGAATTATCATAATTGTGGAGGTAAATAGTTCAAGATAAGTATAGTTGGTTAAATTTGGTTATAGTTGTAAAAGTGAATTTGTACTTGTTTGCTGCATTTGTAATTAAGTGGTATAAGCTAAAAATGGCATTCATAGGGAAGGGGCGGAAAGCCGATTTAATTTTGTTAGCTACAGAGTTAACAGGGATTTGTCCGTCTTCGGAGAACAGGACATACACTGATCTTAAGGAAATGATATTAGGAAGTGAGAAATATGAGGAAGAGTCCGCTAAGGAACGGTTATTTGCCATAATTAATGAGAGATTAGAACGAGAAAAAAGTGAAGAGAGGGATAGACAAAGGGAAATTGAAAAACAGGAGATAGATAGACAGGAAAGAGAGAAACAAAGAGAAATAATGTTAAAATTGAAAGAATTAGAAGTTAAAGAATTGAGGATGAGGGCAGCTAAAAGACTTTCAAGTTTTAGGGTCAGAGAAAGTATTGGAAGGGTTAATAATAATTTCGAAGGAGTGTTGAAAGAGGAAAAAAGGGTTATTCTTGAACCACTAGTTAACACAGATAAGGTATGTGCCAAAATTGACCGGAAAAAGAAGGATAAAAGATGTTTTGTCTGTAATAGTAAAGACCATTTGAAATATCAGTGCCCCAAAAGAGTTCAAAATCTCAGAAATAGAGGGGATCAGAGGGGAGATAAATTTGAGATGGGATTTAACAGAGGCGAAATTATTCAACCTGAGAATAAAATTGAAACCAAACAGGAAAGAGAAGTGAGGGATGTAATTACTCAAGGAAAGGAGGTCCTTGAAGGGGTAGCATGTTCCCAAAGGCATTTGAGTAACAGTATAGATCAGATATTAGATGAGGAGTTGATTATTCCTCCTAATATGTTCGAAATTGTAAGGGATACAGAGGAGGAGATGGCTAGTCCCCCGAATAGATTTGAAAGCGCAAGAGACACAGGTGAGGAGATGAACTATAAGGGAGGAGGTAGTGAATTATGTCCTAATGAGAATTTAGATGAGACAGAGGAGGAGATGATTATTCCCCTTAATATGTTTGAGATGGGAAGTCAGACGAAAGGTGAGGAGATGTACTATGAGGGAGGAGGTAATGAATTAAGTCTCAGTGAGAATTTAGATGAGGTGAGAGAAATGGATAAAATTTTGGATGGGGAATTAAGTCTCAGTGAGAATTTAGATGAGGTGAGAGAAATTGATAAAATTTTGGATGGGGAATTAAGTCTCAGTGAGAATTTAGATGAGGTGAGAGAAATGGATAAAATTTTGGATGGGGAATTAAGTCTCAATGAGAATTTAGATGAGGTGCGAGAAATTGATAAAATTTTGGATGGGGAATTAAGTCTCAATGAGAATTTAGATGAGATGCGAGAAATTGATAAAATTTTGGATAGGGAATTAAGTCTCAATGAGAATTCGGATGAGGTGCGAGAAATGGGATTTTCAACGGAAAACAAGAGGAAAGATCAAATTGATATGTTAAGGAATAAAGGGTTAGAGGAAACTAATAATGAGAATGGAAATAATCAAAGGGAAACACGAAACGAAGAATTAAGTGCTCAGGGAAGCCCCAGCGATACGGGTAGGAAACAGACGCAAAGTATGGGAGGAAAGACTTCCGCAGAAAAGGGTGATTTTGTACCGACACTAGATCACAAATTCACAAATTCAAAATTGAACAACAATCATTCAATTCAGTCAATGAGAGATAGTGAAATAATAAAGCCAAAAACCCGTTCGTATTTATTTAGGGTCCCGTAAAATCGCAGAGAGAATCACAAATTTAAGTAATTCCCAAAGAATCCCGGGAAACTCATGTAATTGTGTAATTTATAAATGTTCTAAAATTGATTTAAGTTGCTCTCGAAGAATTCATTGAAAATTTAATTAAATGTGTATTTTGGTAATTGCATTGATAACTAATGTTGAATCCTAAGAAAAACGGATGAAATTTGTAAATATAATGGTATGATGAATTTAAGTGTATGATATTTATTTTTTATTGTTTTGTTGTATGAACACTTGGTTTATGTTTTTTTTTAAGTGAAGAACTAAATTAATGTTAAGTATTCCCTAGAGATTTGGGGAAGTTTCATTAAAATATGTAAGTTTAACTGGTTAAGATTAAGCCAGGAAATTCCTAATGAGTTTGAAAAAAAAAAAGAATCAAAAGTGTAATTATCTTAGAAATTCTTGCTTTAAAGATAAGTGATTTGTAGTCAAATAATTTGTTGGTGTTTGGTTTAAAGTAAAGAAATGAGCAAGAATTATAATATTAATTTTGTGTCAAGGCTAAGTGTGAAAAGTAATTTTTGGTACCTGTAAATGTTGTGGCTATCTCATATGCAGATGAAAACATGGAATCAATTACTTGTAAAAATGTGTTATTATTGTAGCTACAAAGCGTCCCCGTCACAAGTTAAAAAGCGCAGTTATTACCCCATGGGTGTGCTTCATTATCCTCTGATCAACAGGGACTGTTGTTCAAACGTGAAAACGTCTCAAGGGACTGTTTTCACTTCTAAAGGAAGGGGCGTATGTCAGACTCTCGTCTCCCATTCCTAAGTGGAATTGATGAACGTGTGTAATAGCGTCTTCAATAAGCATCAAAAGAAGCGCAAACAGGTGTTGAGAGCCATACACCTTGGGAGACTCTTGACAATAGCAGGTAGCGAACTCATTTAGAATGATTAAGGAAACACAGCGGCGCACGTCACCTAAGGTAGGAACGGTGGACAATGAAACCGACAATAGGTGGTCTGCGTACGCGGATAAAAAAGGCCGATTGTCGTTCGAGAAAGGGAGGAGGAGGCATAAAAGACAGACGCAAGTAACGAACGGAAAGAATAGATTCGAACTGTTGAAGGGTCAACACGCGTACGGCAGACGGGGAGCTCGAGGGACTTTGAAAGAATGAGCCCAGCTCTCAGGAGTATGTTTAACGTTCGTCGGAACGAAACTTTGTAAAAAATAACGTATTTAACCAAGATTTTAATATGTTAATAAACCTCATGAAATAAGAGTTGACTCTACAATTATAATTCCTTCTACATGACAATGATTTGTCGGATCACGACTATAAAGGTTAACAGCGGCTTCCTAACTTACTAACCAAAATGTGATGAAAACAGCCTTCGATCACTTTATCTCTCTAAAAAATTTAATTTTTCTTTAAAATCGAAAGCGCTTCATCACACTTATTTTTGCAAACTCTTTCGTTCTTAAAACTGCTTAAATTAACAAATCAGTTTTCTCCCTGTCTGAAACTTGCGTCATTTTCAACCATTATAGAGTATTTTTTACGATTACATAAAATAAGAATTCTATTTATCTGCTTTCCAAATCCTGTTTTGAATTTAAAAGTAATTAATAAATAATTCTTACCCTAATCGGAATTATTTATTCTTACTAAGTCCCACAATCTGTACAAGGGAAAAGTTTGTATGAAAAAAATATGACACAATCTGTGAGCACAAACATACTTATCGTACCATAAAAAAATACTCATTGTTGAACTTTTAGATTATTGCAGAGAATCATTCCTAAATTCACCAACGGTTAGACGTGACCGATTATGTAAGGGCATTTGCTTATGGCACCAGAAGTTGTGGGTTGGAGTACCGTGGCAGAAATGGGTATCTGTTAAGCATAAGATTTTCAATGTAAGTCCCAATCTGCTTGTATGTCGAGGAACAAAGAAATGGTAGTATCCTTCCAGTACTGACCAGTCCACATAGAAATATTTGTTGTAGAAAAAAGACTCCAACTAGGTATTATAAAAATCTATTCTCCTTTTTCCCCACTTCTTGATATCCCATCTTGCTGCTAGGGAAGATATTTTATTCACAGGGGATAAAAACGTCTGGAAAAGGAAAATAAAGGCGATAAATCTATGAAAGATGGAAGTTATAAAGTCATTCATCAAAGATATTAGGGAAAGTTCTTTGTCTTTCAGAGGGTGTTATAGCTATTGCAATTCCAAAAGCTTGTAATGTAGAATCTGAATATCAGCAATTGTATATTTAACAGTCGAGTAAAATTCATTTGTTAGAATTTCGAACTGTACAAGAGATTTTTCTCCAATATCACATTTTGGACAAGAATCGTAGATAATCATGCATTTCCTGGTAGCTCATTTCAAAAATGTCAAACCGAGTTCAACGTAAATGGACATTTGTTATGTGGATTTTCCGATCCTTCGTTATTTGAAACACAAATGAAAGTATCTAAAATACTATTAATGTAAGATAAAAGCATGTAACGTTAGTAAATACTCGATAAGGGCAACGATTTTAATTTATTTCAGGTTACTGGAGTGTAGGTGATGATGTATGGATAAATCCTGTTACTAGAGGTTTTGTTGTGTACGGAAGATGGTAAGTTATTCCCGATATCATGCTCAATCGTGCCAGTTGTCCCAATTTTTTTCTCTACAGAATACTGTCAAAAGTGGCTGTTGTTTTACTGTAATACAACCAATCTGTGAGAGTATAGAAAAACTTTTACTTCCCATTAAGAGTACAAAAGGCTCAAATTCGAGTTTCTACGCAAATTCATCTCCAGTAGCAGAAAAATTGAAGCCTAAATAGTAAGGATTGGCTTACTGTTTAAAGTGAAACGCTATTTTTTTTTCTATACCCTCATTGGTTTCACTGGTTGTGGTGAAAAATTATTTCTCCATCTATGAGTTGGTGTTCTCCCTAAGCGACAATAAAGTTCTAAATAATCCATGTTCTTTTATGATTATGCATAAGTCTTGAGTCTTAATCCTTTACGCCTATGAGATCATTCGAATCTCTTTTAAAACCAGCTAACCAGCGTACAAAGTCGTTGATAAATCTTGCAAAACATTTAACTATCTCTAGCTCACTATATATGTTTTTGCTGTATTTATTAATGTGCTATAAATGCTTTTTAATGTTACATTAACCCGTGATGATATTCATTTTATATTTCAGTGATGATACTTTAAATCCTAAAGGGGCAAGATTCAACTGTTCAGAAATTTACTTTGCTCGTAAGTCTTTATTTGGTCAAGAGGGATTTCCAAGCATTTTCTCAGTTCATGATTTTGTCGCCCAAAATTTTCAAGTTCTTTAACAGTGAGTTCCTTAATATTTCAGTGGCTAAGTTTCCGGGTATTCTGGACACAGTCTGCGTTGCCCAGTACAACAAAGAAAGGGACGAGAGGGTGGTCTTGTTTGTTAAGATGGAACCCGGTAAAGTGTTGACGGAGGAAGTGAAGGAAGAAATTCGAAGGGTAATAGAAACGAACCTCACTTACGAACACGTGCCTGATGTTATCATGCAAGCGCCCGGCATCCCGGTAAGCTGAATGCAGGGGTTGGAAATGATCACTTGACCTTGTATTACCCTTTTTTACTTGCTATTAGAGTTGGAAAACGAATATCAATGTAGCCATTATTAGCCCCAGGTTATTTTATTTAATTTTTCACTCACCCCTTTAAAAGCATTTCAGTAATAATTGGCTGCCTCTACGTGACAACCACTTAAAAAAGAATTTTATATTACCAAAACAGACCCGAGGAAAATCCTATTGGCAGAGCGTTGGGCTTTGGACTTTGGCTGCAGCCCCAGCCCCTTGAAACTCAGTTACAATCCAGGCAAATGCCATTTAATACTTTGTGTCTATCACGGATACGGACACGTTAAATCCGTAGACTGGGAAGTCCTTCAACGAAGTCAGCTGGTGGGGGAAGGTACGAGCCCTCTAGATGTCCCCCCCCCCTGGGGTTGCTCAGTTAAAACTGAGTTGGGACTAGGGGGTTATGTTGACTCCCCTGTATGGTGTTCCCAGATAAGAAGTAAATAATTTCGGCTGTATATTTTGACAAGTGCCTCCGCATTTAAAAAAAAAGAAGAGAGAGAATAACATAGCTGCATAAATATAGTCGTATTTAACACTTTAAGGATTTTAATATTAAATGAAAAGTTTGCATGCATTATTTCTTTCTTAAATGTTAAAATTAAGAAAAAAGAGAATCATTCATGTAGATCTCCAATGTAGCGAACTATTTATTTCAGTGAATAAAGTAATAAAATACGTGGTCCCATTGAAAGCAACCAACTATTCTCGCGGTTAATGTGTGAAATTCTTCATTGACAAGAACCCCGCATTGGAAAACAAGATCAGCAACATAAAATGAAAGACATTATCTGTAGTAATAAGCTATTGTGCATATAATAAAAGTCGAAGTATAATTGCTTATCCATCTCATATTTATTCATTTTACATTCGATTGGACTCTGTTTTAAGTTCCTCTCTATTTCATCAGGTACGTGAATACCTCGGTTGATTTAAAATTACAGCCGTGCATGTTATATGTATATGTATGTGTATGTATGTATGTGTGTGTGTATGTGTATGTGTGAGTGTGTATATATATTGCAATTTCGAACAATTTTACATCACGGGGGAAAGAAAAGGAACTCCCCTTCATACCACTCAAGATATTTCTTGTTTTTGAAATGCTGTCATCGGTCATTTCAGACACAAATTTCACAAGTCAGAAATCGAATTTGATTGAAAAATGCATGTTGTAAGGTAAACTTTACAGAATGGAACAACCCCCCCCCCCCCAAAAAAAAAAAAAAGTAGATTTTCGATTGACTTTTCAGCATCTTCATGCGGGGGTGAAATTTTTGGCAAATTGCCCTTTCCGCTGTAGAGAAACGAGTCCTTTACTTCAAAACACAAATAAACTATCATTAGAGCGCTCGAGAACTGCCCCTTTGATTACATTACTGAACTTTATTAGCTTGTGATTTTGAAAATCTCGGTATTTTGTAAAGTTAAATCGTCTATACTTAAAATGGAATTAAGATTTCAGTTGTATAAAATAAAATTTAAAAAAATATATTAGGGAGGGGAAAATTCGCTGAGAAGCATAAAATAATATAAACCATTATCCTCAATCTATACTGACAGTTCCTTTACTTTGACAATTTTTGTAATGAATAACCCTTTTCATGCCTTACAGGACTGGACCTTTCAGGTATTAAAATTTTGCCATTAACTATTAGAATTTCCCGAAATAATCTGATGTATTTCTTTGCATTTTCAGTACAACCTGACTGGGAAAAAGTTGAATCTTTTAGTAAAGAAGCTCGTTAACAAAATGCCTGTCTCAAACGAGGAGTTTGTAATCAATCCTGAATCTATCGATTTCTACAAAAAGGTCGATTTAGGAGATTTCTAATTCTCCATGTATATGAACTGTATTTCTAAGTTATCATTCATGCACAAATAGTTTTATTGGGAGATTATTTCCCCCTGTATAGCATTTATGTAGCCTTTTTTTATTCAAATACATGTTTATCTTCTTAAATCTTTCCAGCCTGATTTTTTCCTGATTTTCTTTAAACTTCCCGATTGTTAATACAAGGTGCGACCATAAGTAACCGAGCAAATCAAAAGATCAAACGATAAAATAAAAAAAGTGAAAGAATAATCACTTGGCTAGAAAGAGTGACATCTCAACTCTTGTTAAAGCCAGTTTAAATTGGTTATTTAGTCGTTTGCATATCAAAACACCGTAGTAATTTTCATTTACTAAGCAGGCATTGCACAAAAATTTTCTTTTCTTCGGAATGGAACAACGTTGTAACATTAAATTTTGCTACGAATTAGGTAAATCTACTACCGAAACTTTAGAGATGATTCGAACAGTATATATAGTGATGCATAGTTATCAAGAACACAAGTGTATGAGTGGTACAACCGCTTTAAATGTGGGCGAGAAAGCATTGAAGATGAACCAAATGCTATACAGAAGTCCTTCAACTTCAAAGAATGAGGAAAATGTGGAGAAAATTCGTTCTTTAGTAAAAGCTGATAGACGTGTAACAACTCAGCAACTTTCACACATGCTTGGGATAAGCAAAGAAAGCTGTAGATTAATTTAATTGAAAATCTGAAAATGAAAAAAGTTTGTGCTTTATTTGTGCCTCGGATTTTGACAGAACAGCAAAAAGAAGACAGAAAAGCTTGCTGTGAAGATTTGCTGACTACTGCGCAACAGGACAACAATTTCTTAAAGTGTATTATAGCAGGAGATGAGACCTGGTGTCTACAATACGACCCATAAACTAAAAGATAGTACACAAGTGCATAGTGGAAAGGACCGCCTCCTCCCATACAAAAAAAAAAAAAAACCCACGGATGTCAAAATCAAAGACTAAGGTGATGCTGATTGCATTTTTTGATTACAAAGGACTTATTCAACACAAATTTGTTCCTGAAAATCAACCAATTAATCAGTATATTTACAAGGAGGTGCTTTTTCGATTAAGAAACAGGATAAGGCAAGTTAGGAATGAACTGTTTGATTCTGGGCAATGGTTTCTTTTACACGATAATGCTAGGCCCCATACAGCAATTTCTGTACAACAATATCGTGCTAAGCATTCAATTACAGTGATTAATCACCCACCACATTCTCCCGACTTATCGCCAGCTGATTTTTTTTCCTTTTTTTAAGCTTAAGATGGCCATGAAAGGACAGAGATTTGAAAACGTCTCAGATATTAAATCAAATGTTACGCGTATTTTGCAAACGGTTAGTTCCAACTCCTATAAACTGTGTTTCGATGACTTGAAGAAACGTTGGAAGAATTGTATAGACTCTTCTGGCAATTATTTTGAAGGAGATAAATTTATTTGAAGGTGAGTAATATTTCTCTTATTTATAAAAAATCGTCCGGTTACTCTATGGGCGCACCTTGTATTTTGCCAATGAACAACTCTTACTGAAATTATAATTTAATAGGGTAACTAGTTCTCCGTATTAAAATAAGAATTACTAATTAGTCCTTTTAGTCAATTTTGATTCATATACGAAAAATCATCCATTTAAATTTAAAAAAATATTATCTACAACTTTATTTTTCTTCTAAAGAAAGCTCTAGAGGAGTTGAAGTATTTTGGGTACAGTGGAAATCTCAGGTTTCTTGGAAAGAATTTTCATTCATAAGAGTCGTTCATAAAGGGTGGTAAAGACCGAAATCTCATCGATTCTGTTTTATTTAATCTATCTAATAGTCACATAGTATAATTATAAGTTAGTTTTTTGCAAAGAAAATAAATTCAGCTATGTGACAAAACTATACTTAAATTTAAAATTTTTCCGAATCGATGTATCATATTATAGATCATTTTTCATTGTATTATTCCATCATCTTCTTCCGAAGAGGAAATAGAAACTCCAAATAGAAAAATTAAGGCTATTATATCTAAAATAGGAGAATAGGAAGACGTAATAAATTACTAATAATATACTGAAGTTGAAGGATCTCCAAACTTGTATAATCATTTTACACCATACTTTACACCCTGAACACTTTGCAACATTTCGCTTAAGGGGACTGGGACGTCAAATACCTTCAAAAAATTTATTTTTGAATTTGTGGCTTAAAAAATAGAGCAGATTCTACAGATTACAAAAATATATAATTTATGTACTTTTTGACACTCTAACAACAATTATTAGCAACTTAAAAATGTAAACATACATTTAAATCCCATATAATGGGAAAGTGTTTTTTGCGTTTTTCTCAAAATATGATTTTTTCATGTAATGGTACACTTTCTGCAAAATCTGTTGCAAGTACATCTCTGAAATTTTAAAAGTCAATAGAATAAGTGCTGTTGTATCAATATGACCTATTTTTTATTTTTAAACCTTAAGATATTTTTGTAAATGGTGAAAATGTATGACAAAAATATGCAAATTTCTGATAAGTGAAATTTAAAATTTTTTAAAATTTTTTAAAAAAGTGTAACAAAGACTTAAATGGGTTCACTATATAAAATAAACTGTGTATAATCATCACACAAGATTTCAAGGTAAGATTTTCACTAAATTTTTGAAAAAGTGTTACAAAGTGAATACCTCAAAAATTTCAGGGGGAAAAGTATTTTTGTTTATATTGTTATTTTAAATTTACTTTTCAATCCAAAAATAAATTTTTTTTATCTTAAAATATTCATAAAGGTCTTACTAAATTAACATAAAAAAATCATAATGATACATGCATATTTGTATAAGATATGGGCTTTAAAAGAATAGCCCAAATTTCCAACTTCTTAGTTGTCGAAGACGTCCCAGTCCCCCTTAAAAGCTGCATATTTAACATTTAAATTGAATTGCAGGGTAACTTGGAGAAAACGTACTTTCAAACCTTTCAAATGTAAATGGAAGACATTTTAATGAGGAAAATTTAACATATTTAGATACTGTGGATTTTTTGTTTAGTGCACTCTTTTTACTAACAGGCATATTACACGTCCATATTACACTATGAGTCCCATGCAAGTTTATTGCACAAATACGAAAATCGGAGCCTACTTTGGGAAAAAAATTTGAAGGGATATCAAGAGTTATTAGATTTGAAGACAGAAAAGCTCGACAAAGAGTATAATTTAATAACAGCATTATTGGCAAAAGGGAAATTCTGCTCTAAATGGGTGGAAAATTTGTCTTATTTACAACCCCAATAAATGTAAGTTTTAAATTTGTATAACGCTAAATTTAATAATATGCACTGAATTTAATAAATAATCAAACAATATAAAGGCTGATTAATGATTGTTTACATAACTAAGTAAGATTATTTTGTAATGATTATATGTTATGTTTTTCATAGAAAGGGTACTTAAACATAAGACTAGGCTTAAAAAGGGTACAAATTTAATATCTTACTTTAGCTAATTCGGTTATTGAATTCGTACTATTGAATCGAAACATTGCACTATCTTAAAATTTACATTTATTGTCAAAAGAAGGAAGGCTCAATAATATGTTAAAGTTTCTTGATTCTATTTGATACATTATTATTAACACCTCCTCGAGCAAATTCTTTCAAATAGCATTTTTAGAGTCTTGTCTCAGAGTTTACGGCTTCCACGCAGTGTGCTCGGGTTCGATTCCCGACAATGCGTACCGTCAATAAGCGTTTGACTCAATAAATTAACCGTAATATATGACTGAATAAACAAATGTGCTCGAGGCACTGCGTTTGTGACGAAAAAACAATACATATAAATATTTCAAAATTTCATAAAATGCTTCAAAAATCCAAAAAATATATCAAGCAAGAATTTCAAAATCTGTATCATGAATATAAATGAGTCATAAAGCATGAACGGCAAACAAATTACAATCGCTTTAATCAGCGATCCGGACACCCTGAGGTGGTTCAAAGGGGCTTATTCTTGTGATCGCATTCCCGTATTTTGGGAGAGATCGGCAATGGTTATAAATTTGGACGATTGGACAAAATCCGATTCCCACTGGATTATAGAGAACGAAGGCATTATAAAAATTTTCGATTCGTTTGGAAGGCATCCACGTTTATATATTGGGAAAAAATATTCTGCATTTCGTTTCCTACTATGAAAACTTCATCTATAACAAAGTAAATTTTCAAGATCCTTCCATGATGGTCTGCGACGTGTACTGCATGTTTTATACTTGGATAAAAAGTAAGGGTATAACTCTGTGTGAAATCTAATTCATTCTCGCACAAAAGGAATCCAGAGATTACCATATGCTTCCAGAAATGCAGAGATGGACGTAAAACCGGAAGCAAGAAGTAATATTAAATAAATAAATAAATAAATAAATAAATATATATATATATATATACATATATATATATATATATATATATATATATATATATATATATATATATATATATATATATATATATATATATATATGTATATTAATTAATATGGTAGCACTAGCATAGTATAATATAGTATATAGTACAGTATAGTCTAATCAAGTATATTATAATGTATAGTATTGTATAGTATATTATAGTACAGTTTAGTTTAATTTAGTTCAGTTGGATGCTTCAAAATGCTGTAGGCCTTTTCTATGTTGGGACCAGAAGAGATAAACCCAGTGTGGAGTACGATCGTAAAACTTAAAGTTGGCCTCGATTTAAAATACATTTGTATATAACTAGGAATGAAATAACCTTTGAAATTTCACTAAAACTAAGAGATGAAATTAGATTATTAAAAACCAATATAAATTGAAATTTGAATTAAAATCCCAGTGATTTAATCTAAATTATAATCTAAATCAGTGGTGCCCAAACTGTGGGTCGCGAAAAAAATTGGAGGGGTTCGGATAGTTTAAAGTATATTTGTATCATCAAATTATTTAATTAAAAGTATGCTTTAAATTTCCTGTAACATATTTATAATATTTTTATTTATATATTCCTATATAATACGATATTGTTGTATAAAAATATATGATATGACAGTGTTATATAAGGTATCAAACAGTTTTGCAACGCTATACTTACGTTGCTTACATTCGCTTCTACCTAGTTGCGTGAGAATGGCTTTTCAAAATGAGTGTCTGTAATCCCTGCAACGATTGAGTCTTAACCCGGAAGATGATGCAAAAGGAGTAATCTCAAATATTTCAATTAATATTGAACAAACATTATTCGAAGTCCAGGCTCTAGAGGAAGAGAGTCGTGTATCAATTTCAGATACTTTTTTGAGTCTTTCATGACAACCACCTTACTAACATTGAACCTTTGCGCTGAACCATGCCTGACCGCAAAACAAGGAAGGGACATTTTTTCACATTTTCTTCTTTTTTTGGTAAGTATGAAAGTAAGTAAGATATAGAGCAACATCGTTCTAGTCTCCACAAAGACATTGACGTAGAAAATCCACGGTTACCAAAAGAACTTCGTATGCCAGTCCAAACAAGGCAGAAAAACGTACTTCAGAGCGACCACTACACTAACCAGATACTGCTTCTATACTGAATCGGGCACAGAGCCCAAGAGGAAAACAACTAATTGTAACAGTGAGACACGAAGAAGTCAGCAAATATATGAAAATTATTTTCAAGATACAGTAGTTGGTTGTTAGTTGGTCACGAGGGCTACAGTAAGCTTTTGCTGCACAAGAGTTAATTAGACCGGGACCTACAGTTTAAAGTCTATTCCGAACGACTACAAACATCCATGCCAAGAAAGGGACACCATCGTCCGTCTGTTCTTTGTTCAAACCCGAAACATAGTACATACAAATAAAACAAATAGAGAATTCCGCACGCTAATGACAAAACAATGGCAAAATATAATCTGACTGGCCTCGCTATATTCTTTTCATCTCAGCCCTATCTATATAGGTTATACGAGTAAGAACACCCTCAAAATATTTTAACATATCAATAGATAAAACTTTTTTAAAAAAAATCGTAATAATATTGTACAAACCAGGCCTATCATACAAGAATATTAAAAACTATACGAGGAGTGGCTATTAAATGATTATAAACTTCTTGGTTATTAAATAATTAATATTGAGCGCCCGGTAGGCGCTATACCTCTTGGAGTGGGGAACGCATTTGCAGATCATTATTTATATTGTTGTTATTTATATGTTGACATCATCATTTATATTATTGTTATTTATATGTTGACATCATCATTTATATTGTTGTAAGGAATTGACAGTAAATCAAAGGTGTGCATTCCGAGTCCATAGTGTCGCTCCATGTAGAGCAATTTCAGTTCCTGGGAAGTGGGAATAACTGGTGGTAACATAGGAATTAACATTTTCTGTGTAATTGTTTGCTTCTTGGATTCAAATCCCCCCCCTCCATGCAAACAGCTTGTTTTTACCATTGCTTCGTTCTGTATGCTTTACATCTGAGGTTATTACTGAAATTACATCTGCTGCAATAAGATTACTTGAAAAAAAAACAGCGATTCTGACTTATTAGTCCAGTAACCTAGTACATTGTAAGTTGCATCAAGGGGGGGGGTAGCAGGTTTCTTTTTTTTATCTTGTATGGGATGTGACTGTGATGCAAAATCCAAGTTTTCGACCTCGGCAGCCGCCCGGATCACTTTTGATTATCCCAAAACTGCAAAAATTTCGCACTTTTTTCGGTTTTTCCCCATTTTGACCATGAAGGAGCACATTTTCGACAAAAACTATACTACACATTTTTAAACTAAATTAACTTTGCTACAATTTGAGACCAGAATGGGCTCGGTAGACCTAATAGTTTCCGAGATACAGCTTTTCAAATTTTGGCAAATTTTCGAAACTTTAAAATTTTAAGCTAATTTTCATGTTTCATCAAATGCAATTGTCTTTATATCTTCAATAACCTGTCTGATATGAGTCAGTGAAGTTAACATTTATTCAATTTAACATTTTGAAGGGGGTGGGGGATGGGGGAGGAGAGGGAAGATTTTGTGGGAGGGGGGGTCACTATTCACAACCAGACGACTGAAATTGAAATACAACATTTATTTAAGAAACATTTACATCAAGTGTATACAAAAAGTGTAAATGGAGTGAATGAAAGTGTAAACGAAATGTGAATTAAAGGTGTTTCCTCCTCTTCGAAGGACCAGGGTGAAGTAAATCCGCCAATCCGCCTCCTTCAGTGCCATATTCATCGTCCTGAACCTCATAAAATGGAATGAAAATATTTATTTGTTGAATATCCCAAGGTAAAACCTTGTCAAAAAGTCCTAATATAAATGCAACACACATCTTGGTAAGTATTAATTGATAGAAATAATGGTATCTATAACATGTGGGTAAGTATTAAATAATAGAAATAATGGTAACTTTCAACAAACATACGAGTGGAAGTACACCTGATATTGTTCCTCGACTCGTTCAGTAGCATCTCCGGCGAGTTGACTGACTGGACAGTCGAACAGACTATCCATCTCGTTGTTGTCGTCGTCGAGCTCGCCCAAATCGGGGCTGTTGACATTGACGTCTACCGTAATATGAGGCAGGTTTTCGCAGGACTGGCCATTACAGGTTCCGCAGACAACTGAACACTTGCATACAACCGAAACCTGCTTTCCTACAGCTGCAAGCTTTTCTGCATCCCTTCTTGCAACTGCAGGAAATCATGTTCAGTAGGTTTGAGGGGGCTCTTCCCTCGACATCATCTTTGGCGAAAGGCCTCGGTCTGTACAACCCATCCCCTTTCGAACGGATTCTTTTTGTAACCCAGTCACTGCTGCACCTGGTGGTATGTGCGAAATGAATGCAGCTTTGCAGCATCTTGCGGGGGAAGCAGTCTGGTCAGGTTGAAACTGATTTTGGCTGTAGCCTTTCTGAAGAGCTGGTAGCGCAGGTCGTTGAGGATTTAACTGGACCTTTCACCCCCGTACAGCTCAATAAGGATTTTCTCCCCGGTTTCAGCTACTTGGGCAGGTGTCGCAGCTGTATTAGAAAAAACTGCAGCTTTCTCTTTAAGGTCTACATGTTTCTGTAGTATATGAAGCAACTTGAGTTTCCCCTGGACAAAGAAGCACGAGGTGGAATCACAGCCGCTGAAGGCGTGAGTGAAAGTGATGAGCTGAATGTCTGCAGATGTTGAGGTGGTTAAGTAGAAGACTTCTGGCGTTTTACCTCTTCCACACTTCTAAAGGTATACGGTACCTTGTGTGGGATCCCTGAGACCGGTCAGGATGACCAACAAGTCTACGTCCCCTCCTGCAATAACCACAACCTGAAATTCATAGGCCTTTCTGATAGCTGCAGTGATGATTAGCATGTCAGCATCTTCTTCAGCCTGAAAAATCTCAATGTGTTTGGCTTCAAATTTTCCCTTCAGCATCTGGTTGAATCTTAATTTGATTTTATCATTGGATAAAAAATTTTCTTGGGAAACACCAGGAGTTGTTACTTCCTCAAATATCACCCCAGGAGATGAATGTGCCTGAGCTCGGCGATTACGTTGAGAGCTCTTTGTTCTCTTTTGGTCAGGCTCTGTTGGGAAACCATCGAACACTACAGCTATGTTCTGACCGTACCGTGCCTCGAGATATTTTATATATCGGACAGCTATCAACTCAAAGAGGAGTGCTTGGGCCACACCACTTTGTGAAGGAGATGACCACCATCTACAATCACAAATTTTGTTTTTCCTCATGACTCATCAATATTGACTGGTTGGAATGCTGCATAGAAAGATGACTTATTGCCCTTCCTCATTCCCTCTTGAGTAAATAGAGACATCGGGAATGGTGAAAGCTCGTACGGGGAGAAGTTCTTCAAATCTTCATCCGATTGTTTCAAAACGCATATCCTGTGAAACAGTGTGAGTGGATCGATAGTCACTTGTCTGTTATCAACAGTAACAGTATGAGCAGTAGAGGAAGGAGACACAACTTTGGTTTTACTCTCGAATTTGACGTTTTGGAAATTTTGTCTTACAATCTTAAACATTGCTTTTTCCCAATATCACGGGCCATATGACAGTTGACCCCTTTCTCTCCTACAAGTCCACTGCTTAAGGACATGATCACATCCGTTTTACGAAATGGAGGATACTTCAAAAACAAATCGCACATCTTCATTGTACCAGCTTCATCTCGAATAATTCGCGATGGTCTCATTTCTACGTGCTGCTCAGTTGTTTGCGAGTTCACATTGAAGAAATCCTCAAACGCTGCACATATGTTCTGTAGGTGGATCATCCCCAATGCCCATTGGGTAAGGAAAGTTTTAGTTATGCCACGGCCCAAAGGTCAAACCTCCATAGCGTTTCATTGAGCACATCAGCACCTGTTCAATGGTCATGTCTGACCATACACCTGACCAGAACTTTTGTGAACGCCTGATGGTGAGAATCCATCAGCCGCAAATAGTGAATATTCAGGGGTATCCATCTTAACGGAAAGGAAAATTCTACAGGGATTGTTCCCAAACATCGCAAAATAAAATTAAGTACTTTAATTTATTTATATCAAAAGATAGAAATAATTATTTTAGAGAATTATTTTAATAATTAACGATATTATTGATTACTACGAAAATATAAAAAGAAAGTATAATCAAACCATTGAAAAGAATGCGAAAAAAAAAAAACTAGAAGATTCAAAAGAATCTTAATTCTTGAAAAATGAGCTTAAAACCTTTTTGGGTTTTTGTATTGACATCTGTTGATTTAAATACTATTAATATGGGACAAATTAATTGTAAACATGAAAATTAGCTTAAAATTTTAAAGTTTAGAAAATTTGCCAAAATTTGAAAAGCTGTATCTCGGAAACTATTAGGTCTACCGAGCCCATTCAGGTCTCAAACTGTAGCAAATGTATTCTAGTTTAAAAATGTGTATTTATGGTTTTTGTCGAAAATGTACTCCTTCATGGTCAAAATCGGGAAAAACCGAAAAAAGTGCGAAATTTTTGCAGTTTTTGGGATATTCAAAAGTGATCCGGGGGGCTGCCGAGGTCGAAAACTTGGATTTTGCATCTCAGTCCCATCCCATACAAGAAAAAAAAACGAAACCTACTACCCCCACTTGATGCAACTTAGGCCCCTCTTTTCATGACAAGGTTACTGGACTATATAGTCAATTATTCTTCAATACAAAAATACTACCGCCATCTGTTGGAGAGAGATATTTAAACAACTTTTATATAATGAAAAAGACATCAGCTCTAAAAGAATTCCGAAATAGTACAAAATTCTATGCACTTTATTTATTGTAATTTAGATCGTTGACTAAGATTGGAAGGCTGATTCAGAATTAACGGTGATTGTAATTTTACCTTTGTATTTCCTAATATCAGGTAGCTTTACAAAAGGTAATAAAAATTATTTCACATAATATACGATGAAATATGCTTTTAAGAAATTTTCCGTATCTCTTATACTTTTTTTTGCAAGTTTATGGATGAAGTTAGGATTTTTTTCTCCCAATAAGTAAATAAATGGAGGTTGACTAAGACCTTTAAATTTCTTATGATAATTACACAAAAGACTGTGTCCTAGGTGTCGTAAAGGTGTTTACGAAAAAATAAGCGTTTATGTTGTGCATATATTTTTATCATATTAATTTCTTTATTTGAAATTATGTGTTACATTACAATAAAATATGTATATCCATTACAATAAAAATAAATATTTAGGAAAGAAATTTTGTTTTCAAAATTTACAGAGTAGCATAAAGTTTGTTCTTTGAATAATAGATGCCGCCACTGAAGACGGCTGCATCAAATCACTGTAATATTTTTTTCAATGCAACAGGCACTCGCTGTAAAAAATTGCAAGTTCTACAGAGTTCACACTTCTTCAATTTTGTCTTGTACGGGCAGGCGATGAATACTACCGATGATAAGAAATAGATTTTCGCTATCATATGGTTAATTTTTTTTTAATGCCTGAAAAAAATTATGGCACACATAACTTAACCAAAGAATCACGAAACAGGTCAGCAGGTTTGTCCTGTTGAAATTATTAATTAATAAATGCAATCTCATTAAACAATTATCTAACAATCCTGGACTAATAAATATTACTCCTACATTAAACGTAGTATTATAACAAACGCATAAATTTGAAAGTGTTTTATGATACTCCAACATGCATGATATCAGATCAATTGGACAATTGATGAACAGGAAATTTAACAACTTGATAGATTTATTTGAACGTGCCTTAAGCATCAGTGCGATTTTATGTACTATTGTGCCCGGGTTCAGCTCTCGACGCCTTTGTTTAAAATTACGCTTGAGTAAATGTTTTGTGACGTAGTATCATGATGTATAACTGGCCGCATGCATTGCATGGTGGTAAAAGTATCGAATTTCCAACGCTAGGATCCAGTTTTAAATTTCAGATTAGGCATGGACGTTACAGAGTTGTCCTCTCATAGGGAGAAACGTTTGTTCACCTGTAAGGTGCTTCCATAATAAAGAAGGCAACAGAGATCGCAGTGTGCATGGGCTAAGGTCTTTAGGATTTGTTTTGTTACACTCCTACACTGTAAATATGAAATGCTGTTTCAGAGGGTAATGTTTCTGGGTAGTGAATTGACCTGTTTTGGGTATCCCATATTTGCATCTTAAACATGATTTCGTACCCTTCTATTTATACTTCCACTTCTGTAATATACCTAAAACAGCATACATGCCCTGATACTAAATCATCCAGACAGTTTACCGACATATATATATATATATAATATATATATATATATATATATATATATATATATATATATATATATATATATATATATATATATATATATATATATATATAACGGTTCTACTTGTCATATATTTGAACTACATAGTGCAGTCGTATTTGGAGGCCAAGAATGATAATACTTTACTTCATAGCTAAATCCTTTATTAACATCCAACTCTAAAGAACTCAAGCTCAATTAACAATTATTTCGTCGTTTGCCTCGACTTCCCACCCTGTAATGTACAACCTTTCAGAAACGTGTTCTCCCAGGTTCTGCTTGTACTATTTAATCCCTGTAGCTTAGCAGCGCTGGATGGTATGCCAGGGTTATATAACCAACTACAGTGGTCTGAAAGGTGCTTCTATCTGCTTAATTTCACGTTAACTATTTTGTTCCCCATTTAGGTAAGTTCAAATCGTGACAACTTCTCTCCCTGAAATGAAGGCTTGCACACACAGCAGGGCTCTTCCCAGATATCAAGTCCTTAGAAGAGAACCAATTGAAATTTTAATCGTAAAAGTCTAAATTATAATAGATTAAATTAACCCCAATTAGATCTAATCCCCCCCCATGCACCTAACTGAAATGAGTTGAGGTTTGGTTACATCTTACATATGTCTCCAATCGAGACCAAAGATTAATGGCAATGCAATGCCAAGATGAAAACAAAAACTTGGACATTATTACACATAAAAAATATTATTACATCACTTATTTGAAAATATCACTAAATAAAAACACTAAAAATGTCAATTATAAGAAAACATCAAATGTAGAAGATATCATGAAGTTTCAATATAAAATTTATCAAAGAAGAATTTCTCATCTGAGTCCTCATACTCGTGTTGTAATATATTAAGTCTTTACTACAGTCTTTAAGTAGTAAAAAGTCTGAGTCCACAGTTAAAATTCTCAGAGTCCTTATCAATATGTTATTCTATTTTTAACATCATCGTACACAATATTGAGTACACAATAACAATATAGTAATGAAATGAAAATGTTTAGAGTTCACAGATTACTCCAATGAAGTTTGCAAAATGCAGGTTCAAACAACTTTAAATTAAAACATATTATCATAAACTAAAATTAAAACATATTATCATAATCCTTCACACTTGATCTCAAGGAAAAATAGGTTACAAATTCCACACTTTATTCCTCGATATCAAACAATTATATCACTAAAATTCACTGAATATACTAAAACATATCCATAATAAATTTTTATCATAATGTAAATCAAAACAAACATTGCACATAAAATCAAATAAAAATAAAAACAAAAAAACTGTCACCAGCTCCGAAGAAACCAGAATATGCAGAAAAATTACTCACAAGGTTCTCAATATCATATAAATTTTGACGAAATGTTTACAAATCTCTTGATTTTTATAACAATTAACGAAATTAAAATTTTCAAAATTTTTCACATTTTAATACATTATTACCTTTCTGTCCCCCGAAGAAAAAACGCAAAATGCTGGATGAAATTTTCTTAATCTCGTAGAATAAACAATATCAGAGTTTTTACCAATTTTGATTCGGTTTATCGATTTGAAAGTATTATTCAGTTAATTTAGAATAAATCATGAAATAAGTCTTTCAAACTCATAAAACTGTAACCAAATTCTAAACAAAAACTCGCACATGAACAAAAAGATATAATTCAGCAGTCTAAATAAATCCACTGAAATTGAAAATGTTCGACGTTAATCAACAACAAACAAATTAGAAAGAGTTGTCAAAAAAAGTTAAAAGTCCAAATCGTCTAGTTGTACCAAAGTTTTCACACTCTTCAGTGAAACTGGGGTGGGTAAATTCAGTGTCAAAATTGCAGTTTTATATTGCTCCCAACATTACACTGATTTTACTTTAGATTCTGACGTCACCGTCTCAATTAACATTTTATTTTTACATCAAAACGTCATTACGAAATTCAGAAATCTTAGATTTATTTCAATTACAAAATTTAAATCATAAATATTAGTTTACTTTTAGAAACTTATAAATCTCAATTTTTTTCCTATCAAAATTCAAATAAATTAGAAAATGAAATCTTCAGCATAGTTAAATTTTTAAAATATTCAGTTATGTCCTTATCTAAATTTGTTTAATCGTTTAAATTTTCTTCCGAAGTCCTTGACGCTATCCTAGTCAAGTAACCTAGTACATCGTAAGTTGCATCAAGTGGGGGTAGTAGGTTTCTTTTGGAACGAAGTTCTTTTACGCGGCTTACAGTAGAGTGAACTGGCAGGAATCGTCACGTAACGAAAAAGCGTTATGTTCCCTTCATAAGAGCTTTTTCTCAAGGACTCTGTGGCTGAATGGTTATCGCATCGGACTAGTTTTTGCATCGGAATGGTTCGCATCGGAGGTCCCCGGTTCAAATCCCCGCACAAGCGCTACGGGCAATTTTAAAACCCTTCACTGCACACTGTATCAAATTTGATACATAAGTTATTTCCCCCCTTTATATTCAAAAGCAATATTTTTTATCCACTTGTGCACCTTGTATTAATTTTGAAACATCATAGCAAAGCTTTTAATCACTGTTAGTTACATTTTCGTAGGATAGATGGCAGCAGGAATACAACTGCGATCTCAGTAAAAGATAGCCGTTCAATTCATACCAGACCTGCCTTAGTATTTGCTATATTTTCAGTATTTTAAAGTCAGTTTACATCTTTGAAAGTTTTATAAATATATTTTAGAGGTACGAAGCTTTTATAATTATTAATAAAATACTTCTTTAATCTTTTATAAAAAATTCAAGTATGATTTCAATTTTATGTATCAAAAATGATACATGGTGTGCTTACGCCATTTTTTTAAGGAAATGGAGGGAAGAAAGTTTTTAACACAGAAAGAAATTGAGGAACTTATGAACAGATCGTGGATTCTCATAGTGAAGATGGATCTGATTCAGAAAGCGATGGCAGCACAGGTGATCCTAATTATAAACCAAACAAAGTTTGTGATGAAATTTTTTATGGTAGTAGTGATTCGGAAGATGAGGTATCATTACTTCATAATAGCGATGTTCTTGATCTGCCTAATGATGGGAACATGCCAAAAACTAATAGAAATAATACAGGGAGAACAAAGCCTGCAATCAACTGGAAGAAAACTAATTTACTTCTAAATGATGATCAAATTTTATTCCGAGGTGACGAGAATCTCGCTTCTGAAATTATGAATTTAAACACACCTCTAAATTTTTTTAGTTATCTTTTTGCAGAAGATTTGATTGAGCATATAGTTCAAAAAACAAATTTATTCAGTGTGCAAAAAAGCCCAGAAAAGTGTGTCAATGTAACGAATTTAGAAATTAAACAATACATTGGTATTTGTATAATGATGTCTATTGTACATGTACCAAACACTAGTGCATATTGGTCACCTGCCATAGGCAATGATGTAATAAAAGAATGTATGTCATTAAAACGCTTTGAAAAGATAAGAGAATTTCTACATTTTAATGACAACAGTAAACAACCACCACATGATGACCCTCAGCATGATCGTTTATATAAACTTCGACCAGTTGTAAATGCTTTATTTGAAAGATTTTATACCGTACCTATGGAATCGCGCCTTTCTGTTTAAACTTATTTATTGTTTGTTATTGTTTTAATTCACACGGGATTTATATTGTGTGATTAATTTATTTTTGTTGGTGATTAAATAATAAAATTAATCCGATTAAAAATTATGCTAGGTAGCATCTAAATCTAAATAATTAATTTATATATTAAAATTTTTCATTTTAATAAAAATAACTAATTTATATATTAAAAATTTTAATTTTAATAAAATAGAGAGAGAGAGAGAGAGAGAGAGAGAGAGAGAGAGAGAGAGAGAGAGAGAGAGTTGGAGTTGGTTGAATAAAAGAGGGCTGCGCTTTTTGGCATGACAAAAGTACACTAATATAATCAATAGAAATCTACATATTAAATCACGTTTAGAGTTGAAAAAATAATGTAAGGAACTTCGTTCCTGACGTTGGTCCCCCGACCGCACAATTTTTTTTTCTTGTATGGGATGTGACTGAGATGCAAAATCCAAGTTTTCGACCCCGGCAGCTCCCCGGATCACCTTTGAAAATCCCTAAAACTGCAAAATTTTCGCACTTTTTTCGGTTTTTCCCCATTTTGACCATGAAGAAGCACGTTTTCGGCAAAAACTGTAATACGCAGTTTTAAACTAGATTAAATTAAACTAGATAAAGGCATTATTCTCCAACTCAAGTTTGTCTAGCCGCATGATGGCTGATGATTCAAGCGCAGTGGTTTCCTTGTAACTAGCTGAAAACCCTACGGATGCCAGCATTTCAACAAGATGTTTTGACCCAAACTTATGATATAAATTCGTGCCAATGCGATGTAATAATGAAGACAGAAACGAACGGAGCCGCACCGATGATATTATCGAATGTGCGAGAGATACACACTTCGTATAATAACCCCCCAGAATGCCTCGTTATGTGTGAGGATCAAAGTTTCCAAGAACAGTTTGAGTGACTCAGGAATTACAGATTTTACGCTACTCAAGAAGTCAGTTGAGGGCGCGTAGGCAGCTGTGTCATAAACTTACGATTGAATGTCTTCCCGAATGATATCAGCAGCTGCCTTCATAACTGACAACCTTTCAGCTGGAGGACTTAATTTACTGGTTTCTTCATACCAGGCCTTTGTGTCCATTATTCTTGAAGCAGACAAATGTTTTTTTAAATGCAATGTCCGTGATGAGTATGTGGACCCCATACTTGTCAAACAGTCTTTTTTTATGGTTCGAGTATCAGGTTTTTCTCCTATCAGGTCGACAAGTAGGGAAAGTGAAAACTGACACTCATCTGTATGCTCTTCAAGATAAGCAGAAATGACCCCATGGCTTCATCAACGGCAGAATGCCGACGACCACCGCTTGGAAGTCCTTTGGGTGGTGTTTTATACAGCATCCTTTGGCAAAACAGATAGTATCTCGCGTCGAGTGCTACCAAATCAGTCTCCTCTGAAATTCTTTCCTTTATTTTCATCGCCCATTCGTCACCTCTTCGTTCAGCTGCTTTCAGTATGTTTGAGTTCAAGTTCTTCTCAACAGTGATCACATTATTTATTTATTTCTGGCGGTTTCTTCTTCTGAGCTTCAATGAATTCTTTCGTTATAACTTTTCCACATACGAAACACTGCTCTCTGAAGTTGAACTTCTCAGTGGAAGCCTTTGTTGGTCTTGTCACATATGTGTCTCCACGTTTAACAGTTGCTTTGATCAACTGAGGATTATTGTAACGGCATTCTGGCATGCTGTATGTACATAAATCTCAGTCAAACGTTTCAATAAATGTTCATTTTACCTATTTTTCAATGCAGCACTGGACGCTTGTAGGGTTTTAATTCCTTTTTCTTTCACCAACACTATTTCACCTTCATTTAAACTCTCACTACATATAAAACACGTAGAACTCGCGGACAATCCCGGCTTCGACATAGCGAGAATTTCGGATCTCAACGGCACAGATAACTAATTTCAAGTACACTATATTAATGAGTGAATCAACCGCATGTTACCTTCGGGTCTTTGCTATCAACTGAGCGGAGAGACGAGGAGGGAGTTTTGACAGGAACGGAAACGGTGGGGGAGGAACCTCTTTCTTTTTGTTGACCGCTGGTTTACTAGGGGAAAGAGGGAACGCAATAAAGTGAACACAGCTCAAGTTACTAGGGTTGTTTTCATGCAGAAGTAAGTGGTAGGGTGGTTGTTAAAGGGGTGGAAGAGACAAAACGGGTAGAAAGGTGGTGTTGGGTGGGGGGGGATTCACATTATAATTATTAGGATTACCCGTCGGACGGGTTTGTAACCAGTTGCGCCGTGTGCGTGGCTCCATTCAATTACATAGGTTGCGACTCATTACGGACTGGTTTGTGATTTGAGTCAGTTATCAGTTTCTTTTGAGTTGCTCCGTGTGCAGACGGCCTTAAAGTTCATAGAAGACTAAAAAGTTCTTGACACGATTACGGAACAAAAAATTCTTGGCAGAAAAGTCTGGACGACACACATTCACTGGAAACAGAACTGCTTGCTTCCTCAGAAGGTTTCACTCGGAAGGTTTTTTAATTTTTATATTAAACTTTTTTTACATAAAGTTAATATTTCCCAAGTTATTTGCAAAAACACAAAAAAGCCCTCAAAATCTCTAAACAAGTCAAGGAGATTATTGCGTTCAAAATCAGAGATGTCCATGCCATCAAAAATTATTTTTGCTAAAGCTGCTTGGGTAAATAAATGACTTAGGACTGTTATAGCGTATGCATGACCAGACAACATTTTTTTCTACTGACGTAGGTGTATACATGAAAGTTAGTATTTATTTTAACCCACTTCCAGCCATTATGTACCCAGTGCAGTCTAGGTATGACATAAAAAGATAGAATACACCAAGCCTCGCAATACAACCTGAAAACAATGGATTAGATGTTGCTGCAACTATCTCTCGAGCTTTGATATGCAGAGGTTTGACAAACGTGAGTATGAAAAACTTTTTGAGCACATGCGCGTGTCATCCCCCCATCGCGATGTGGATGACCCGCGCATCCGCGTCCCACGTGTGATTGTTCGCTCCTTTCAAAGTCAACCATCTTTGTTCATGTTAGACTTATAAAAAAATGTAAACAATATTTTTGTACATAATTTAATGCTGTTCAATTTTTGTATTCAATTTTTTTTCATAAAATCCATATTTCTCAAGTTACTTGCAAAAAAAAAAAAGTTTTAGGTAGTCTCTTCTAACGAAACTACCGAGAGTTATTAACGTAGGATTACTCATCGTTTCTTACCTCTTTTCTTTCTTTCTTTTTTTTTTTGACGTATTTTGGTACTTTTCTGTTTAACTGTTTACTGCTATTGGGTTTGGCGCGTTGCCAAAATTATAACTCGCGACGGACTCTGTATTTTTTCTTTCCAGAGGACCGTTATTGAGGAACGTAATCCTACGTTAAAACCAAAAAAGTATACACATTTTCCTAGATGGCGGCGAAAGCTCAAAGTCTAATCGGTGGAGACTTTTAGTATGTTCATTAGCATGCTTAAACAAACATCTCCACCAATTTTCAAAACTTTCATATTTTTTTTAAGCCATTTGTCAAAATCGGGTCTATTTTGACTGGGTATATGTGCTTGGTCTGTTAATAAACAGTATGTTTTTAGCATTGTTACTAATTTTCCGGATTACAACTTGGGAACGGCAGATAATTAATACCTGTTAGGTATTCATCATTATCTCACTCAACAATAGTAACTAAATATTAAAATAAAATTTCGGTTAAATTCACTAAGCAGTTACTTTAATTCAACAAAGCCTTGGCGACTCCCCAGAAAACCTTTTTGGCCCACAGGCTGAGAATCACCGATATAGATCATCATCATTCCATTGATCTATTTCTTCCTCAGAACTGCTGTAAATTAATTTCTTTTTCTTGGGGACCTTTCTTTTCTTTTTAAATACACTTTTTGAGTTTTCAGCTCACGAATATATTTCTTCTTACTTTTTTAACGTAGGATTACGTTCCTCCATACTCAGTCTCGCCATACATATACGCCAAACCCAGCCTGTATCGCTTGGACAAGCAGTAAACAGTTAAACAGAAAAGTGCCAAAATGCGTCAAAATTTTGACATACATATATGTATATATATATATATATATACTTATATGTATACGTACATATATATAGATGCATAGATACATAACACATACATACATATATACATACAAAAGCCGTAAGCAATGATAAGTAATCCTACGTTAATAACCCGCGGTAGTTTCGTTGGAAGAGACTACCTGAAATTTTTTTGGTATACTCTGATTTTCGTTTTTCTAATATCTGTAGTTCTTCTTTCAATGGAGTTGCTGCTAAAATTTGTGAGTGTTGTCTACTGCTTAATTTTTGTCACTTCGGATTGCTATGTCGCATGTGTGTATGAATGTGTATCTACGTAAGTACGTATGTTTGATTTTGTTTCTGATATGAATCCTCTATTGGGATTCATATGAAAACAGACGAAATAATCTTTGGCTTTTCAGTCTAGAGACTGAAATTATTTCCATGACATGTATTACCTATGGCATTTACTGCAAAAATGTCACTCAATTCTCAGTTGAAGTTATATGTCCAGGAAAAAATTATTTAAAAAAAATTAAGGAAAAATTTTGATTCTAGTATGTGAAGGTACACATTAATTTCATTATAATATAATATAAACATATGTAAGAAAAACACAAGAAGTCACCAATATTTAATGAAAATATATATGGATGTAAATATCCACAAATTAATGCCTGGTTATTTTCTTAATGAATGAACGAACAGGTAATTTAAATGAGATTCTCTCTTGAAATTTTTATTATTTTTCATACTTATTGTCTTTTCCGAGAATGTAAGAATGAACACTGATATCAGTATTTTTAAAAGAAATGATAGTAGTCAATGGATTTTTAAAATATATCTACATACAGTTTCATTTAAAAATTTATTATGTTGAAAATTGATTATATTCTATGAAAATCTTGAAAATATTTTAAGTGTTTATTTAGATCCATATTAATGTAAACCTTGCAGAAAACTATCTGTCTAAGTATGAATAATTTTAAAACGTTAATTAGATGCAAGAACTACGATTAATACATTCTAGGATTAGGGTCACCTGTTTCAGGGTATAATACTTCTGTTTAACGGATTTACCTATTTTAGGGTGTAACACTTCTGGGTAGCGATATCGCTTGTTTTAATTCGTATCTAGACCAACCAGAGGTATGTTTAGCACCTAGCCAATTGAGTAAATTGTCCTTTTTCATTCAGGCAGGGCACTATACCTAGAACAGAGTCGTCATTTCCGACCTGTTTCAGGTACAAAATAGGGGTACACAGAACGGGTAGACTATAAACAGAGTCATTACACCCTGAAACAGGTAGGTTTTTTAATCTGATTCAGCATTGCATTTTTACAGTTTAGTCGCAAAGGTAAGTGATAATTTATGCAGATGTATAGTCAACAGGATAAGCGAAAATTCCCATATTTGTTATACTATAAAGCTTTTATATAACAAATATAGGAATTTTCGCTTATTTTAATTTTATTGTGAGTTGCTAAAATTGAATAAGATTATATAAAAGAAATATAAAATTTGAATAAGATTAAATAAATTTAAATAAGATTATAAGATTGAAAGATTATATTTAGAGAAAAAAGTGAAGAAAAAAAATAAGGGAAAAATTCGAAACGTATATTTATTAAATGAATAATAGCTAAAGTTTAAATATGCAAATGGTATTAGCACATGGTATATAGGCATACGGATAAGAAAGTTGGTAGACATGTTTGAAACAACTATTTATAAGATATAATATAGAAATTAAGGGGTAAAGAACAAACGAAAAGAATAAGCTAAGATTAGATTTGAATAAATTAATAAATATTATATGCGGAGAAAATATAGATTAAGGATATAGATACTAAAGGTATAGAATAAATAAAATAATAATATTGGAAATATTCGGAAACAAAATAAAGTATTGAGAAAGCTTGGAAGTGATTTAAATAAGATTATAAATAGATTATAGACAAATGGCGTAAAATTTAAAGGTTAAAATACTGGATTAACAAAGTTGTGTAATATACATGAATGTTAAACAAGGTACATGATATAAATTCAAAGTTTAAAATGAAAGTTGCATATAGTATAGACAATTGAGATATAAATTAAAGGAAACAGACTACTTATATTGAAGAAACTCGCTGATAGATGTTTAGTTGAAGTCTAATCCTTGAATAGGGACGCATGTATTTATATTCCATGCTGGCTTGAAAATTGAGACTTATGATCTTCATTAAGCAGTCAATGACAGCAAGATAGTGCGGTACTGATATAGAAGGTAAATTAATGTTGATGGACTGAAGTTTAGTTGAATGATGAAAAGATAAATACATAAAATTTTAAAGTATTAATATAAGAATATTGTAAAATATGAAAATGCAAATGAAATTAGCTATTTAAGTTTATTTCCCTTCTTAACAAATGTTCTTAAATGTAAATGAAATGATTTGTAATTGAAGTGCATTATATTTCTTGTAGTTGACTAGTAGTAATGTATATGTGTAAAAGTATTTAGTAATTTATCAGTGTAACTAGTGTAAAAAACTCTTGAAAGACATCAGTGTGAAATTATATTGTTGACTACTAACTATTGTTGCGATTTAGCAATGGTATTAGCACAGGATATACCGTATCACCAAAAGGTAGGGACAGCGAAATTTCTTGAATATAAAGCTTTTATTTCAATATATGTTACGTGTACGTTGTGAGCATTTGTAGTATTATAGGAAAGATTTCTTAATTACAATACTTGTCACTAATAACAGAAAACTGTATTTTTTTTTAAATTTATAAAACCTTAAAATAAGAATATTTGTTTCATACTATTTTTCTGGTTTGTCCGTATTTCACTGTTGTAACATTTGAAACGGCAATAACATTTTAATTTCTTAAGTAAAAACATACGTAAAACGAATGTCTCCGAGTATTAAAGTCGAATATAAAGATTTAAATCAAAATATTATGGCTCCAAGTATATTGGTCAAGGTAAGTCATTACTTATGAAGGGCACATATTCAAAGATTTCTCTTTGAAAACAAAGGTATTGAGAATTATGCATTCTGTTCTTCATTTACAGAAACGGATAATTAAAAATAGCATGGTTATAATGAAGAGTACATCTCAAAAACAAATTTCCTTTCCAGTGGTTATTGCAATTCAAACTTTATATAACAAATATAGGAATTTTCGCTTATTGGGATTTTATTGTGAGTTGCTAAAATTGAATAAGATTATATAAAAGAAATATAAAATTTGAATAAGATTAAATAAATTTTAATAAGATTATAAGATTGAAAGATTATATTTAGAGAAAAAAGTGAAGAAAAAAAATAAGGGAAAAATTCGAAACGTATATTTACTAAATGAATAATAGCTAAAGTTTAAATATGCAAATGGTATTAGCACATGGTATATAGGCATACGGATAAGAAAGTTGGTAGACATGTTTGAAAAAACTATTTATAAGATATAGTATAGAAATTAAGGGGTAAAGAACAAACGAAAAGAATAAGCTAAGATTAGATTTGAATAAATTAATAAATATTATATGCGGAGAAAATATAGATTAAGGATATAGATACTAAAGGTATAGAATAAATAAAATAATAATATTGGAAATATTCGGAAACAAAATAAAGTTTCCGAATATATAAAGATCCGATTGGTATAAAGATTTCTGTCCAAAACTCATCAAGCTGGTAGAACTTCAATATTATCGTTGCGTAAATTAAGCGAAACAAGTCTTCCCCGCCGCGTGACAAATTAGTACTCTGAAAAGATCAAAAATGCAAATAATGGATACATACGTGTCACGATCTCTTGAAATTATTTCTGTTAAATAAACATTTTCTCTAGAACAAAAATCGTTTAAAACAATTTTTCATAACTTTTAGACTCGTATAATTTAAATTTTTATATTAAAATCTCATTATTTCCCTTTTTTCAATCACATGCGAAAACAAAAGCTGAAATAATTTTGATTCAGCCTTTCTGTCATTCTTATAAGCTTGAATGAAAACCAAGTGTGCGTATGTGCGAACAGGGGCAGAGAGGGCAATAAATGCTTTCTCCTTTATGTAGGAATAGAACGGAAATTAACCGAAAAAAAGGTTTCCTAATGCACAATATTTTAGAAGGGAAAAAGCTTCTGTTATCATGATATAATTTTTTTCGAGTATCATCCAAGTGTTTGTTTTTAATGTTATATCATTCCAATGCAAAATATTCCATAACAAAATCACAACGCTGCTGTCATAATGCAAATTTATAAAATACAATTCTTAATATATATCAGTTGCCCTTAAATACTCTCAGCTAGAGGTATTTTTTTCCTATTCAGTAAGAGTGTAGTCGAGAATACCTGTACACAAATGATCTTTTGATTTAAGGGATTTTGTGAAATCTTCCAGTTTTCTCCTCTAAATTCGAAAGCATAAATACTCAATATAGTATACGCTTCAGTGAAATATCTAAGCATTTTTCTGCTTACTCTCTGAGACTAACTACCATAATAAATCGTCCTGAGTAGCTACAAATACCTACTTGTGAGAGAAAGGGTTCCGGCAGAACTGCTTAGAGTGAAAATCTACTTAAGGCAGTTTCTCTGAGATTCAAGATTAGCTGCCCAAGCATCGCATTCAGTTCCGTCCCAATAAAATCAGATTTTAAAACTCAAAACGGAAGAAATCTTTAAAATGATTCTTAATGATGATGCCTTTGTAGCCAACTACTTGCGCTTTTACCAAACAATAGCGATCGCATTTTATAGATTGCAGTTGGACCCCGTTATAGCGAACCCGGTTTATAACGAACTCACAGATATAACGAACGAAAATTTTGATCCCGCCGTTTTCCTATAGTACGTAATTTAATTAGTATTGTGTCAGTTTAATGTAATCGATTTTAGTCGATTTAATTCATTAATGATCATTTTTAATAGATTCTATCATTTTTTAAATAGATCATTATTGAATACACATTGCAACTAATGAGTTATATATCTTGTGAACTTTACCATTTTTCTTAACGGTTCGGATATAGCAAACCACCGGATAAAGCGAACAAAGCCTTTGGTCCCTTGAAGTTCGTTATAACGGGGTTCGACTGTAATTGAATCAGTTTCTCACCCCTTTGCATGAGAGATAACTGTATATATGAGCATAATGACATTTGTATTTTACTTGTACGTATTTCAAATAGACAGATCCAATAAATGCGTAAAAGCATATATAGTTATGTATGTCATCTTCAATATGATAGTAGATAATTTCCTCTTGAGTTATTTTATGGTATACCATGATAACATTAAAAATGTATTATCTCAGAATTTTCGCGAGATGTACAAAGAGAATTTAACTGGCCTGACGAGAAATAAATTTAGAATTTTTTTTAATTAAAAAAAATAACTTCAAAGTAATTTCTGAAATCGTGTTTTCAAAACAGAAGAAAAACAGAAGTGAGCAGCAAAACAACGAACGCCACGAGAATCGACAATTAGGCTTTTACAAGGGAAGGTTTCTTGACCGGAGGAAACGCCTCAACTTGGAGGGTGTCTGTTAAAAATATTATTCTTGGCATATTCTTAGCTGGCGACGACGAGGAAGTAAAATAACATCTGTCAATCTCTTTGACTTGAAAATAGAGATGTAGCGCTATGATAGATTCTGAGAGCAAGTAAATTTGTAAAATTTTATCAGTTGATCTAAAAACATAAACTATCTGTCCTGAAAGGCTAAGCAAACAACATGAACGTGGAACCAAACTCCGAAATCGGACAATGTCCGAAAAAAATGCTCACATCTCGAATGGATCACTGACAAATGCGCCAAGTCTGAAATGTGACATTATTTCGGACTTTTTGTGCACTTGACTTTGATCAATTCGCGGTCAGGCGAATCAGTAGTGAGCCAAGTCCGATTTCACACTTGGAGGATGGACGAAACAGCCCCACATCGATAAATGAGCCAAGCCCGATTATGACAACCCTAGTGTGTGTGCGTACCTGTCTAGGCACGTTTGCCTGTCTCCTCCGATTCTCAGTCACGTTTCGTTCTAGCGTTTGAAGTGCTACTGTTCACGATGTCCTGTGTTTATGACGGTGTTAAATCGGCCACGATTACGTGATCAAATGAAATGAGAGGTAGATTTCTCGAATCTTTGGGTAGTTTTTTAGAAAGTTCGGGCGACAACAGTTGCGTTTTCACGTTCGAAAAATATGAAAAGTTGATTGCGGAAGTGAAAAGCAGTGTGGAGAAAAGAAAAAACAAGCAGCCCCTCACCTCTAAGGACTACAAAAGACTGAAACGGTATGAGGTACTAACTATTTGTGGTATCGAAAAATTAATTTAAAAAATGACAGATAATGACCAAACCATAAAATATTTTTGTCATACTGACGAAATTTTTGAAGTTATTCATAAAGCTCATATGGACTTGGGTCACAAAAAAATAAAATGTATGGAAAAGAAACTACAACAGAAATACTGTAATGTGCCTCGAAAAGTGATCAATCTGTACCTTTCTCTCTGTGAACCGTGTCACTTGAGAAAAAAGGGAAAAAACAAGGGAGTCGTTGTTAAACCAATACTTTCTAACGCATTCCGAAAACGAGGACAAGTTGACCTCATTGACATGCAATCAGAGCCTGATCGCGATTATAAATTCATTTTGAACTATCAAGATCATCTTACCAAATTCCTTTTTTTACGCTCACTGAAAACGAAAACAGCTGAAGAAGTTTCTTATATTTTAATGGATATTTTTTGTATCATAGGAGGTCCCTCTATTTTGAAGTCCGATAATGGACGTGAGTTCTCGAATAAAATCATAAAAAGCTAGCATATATGTTTGAAGCAAAAATTGTTCATGGAAAACCCAGACACTCTCAAAGCCAAGGCTCCGTCGACCGTGCATACCAAGATGTTTGTAATATGTTGGTGACGTGGATGGCAGACAATCAGACAAGTCAGTGGCCAGAAGGCTTACGAATCGTTCAAATGAAAAAAAATTGCACCTACCATAGTGGAATCACCAGAAGCCAATACGAAGCTCTGTTTGGTGTTCCACTTACTAACTGACTTCTCCAGGAAGTGTGTCTGTTGAACAAATGTGTTGTTCAACGGACCTAGAGACTGAAGAACAACTTGAAGAGGTTTTGACAACATTCCTGAAAGTAAACATGAGACTGATTCATCAGATTCTGAAAACTCTGATGTGTCCATCTTAAAAAAAGGGAAGAAATTAATTGAAGAGAAACGAACTGAATTCCAACTCACTGAAGACAACTTCATATTTGAAAAAGACGTTCCAAGCTTCGTACAATCGGTTCGAACCACATTCACCCTGGAATCAGGAAGCTCACAAGGTTTCGTCCACTGCAATTGAAGAAAGCAGTGTGACAGCAAAAGATGCAAGTACCTATCAAATGTAACTTAAAGTAACATAACAGTTCTGCCTGAAAGAATAAGCAACAGTGCATTTTTCATAATTTTTCCATCATTTTTTATTTTACCATGTATTCATTTTTTTTTCACTATTGACATAATTTTTTAACTGTGAGGTTTTTAAAATAGTCAATACATATCGTTACAAATGATCTTTTAACTCCTATCATTCACTTTATTTAGTCAAATAATTAGAGTTAAAAATGATTGTTTTCTGACTTTGGTCATTCTTCAACTACCCATTCGCAAAGTGAGCAACTTAGAATGCTCAAAGTGCGAAATGAAATTAAGTTTCGTACTCTGCGCACTTCTGATTTGCCCATACGCGAAATGATCGTTTGTAAATGACCCAAGTCCGAAATAATGTAACATTTCGGACTTGGCGCATTTGTCCGTGATCCATCCGCGTTGTGAGCATTTTTTTCGGGCATTGTCCAATTCTGGGAGTTTCGTTCCAACATATAGATTCTCTTAGCGAATCTGCAGATCTTTATCTTGACAAACCAAACGATGGCATAAAACTAGAGGGCATTTTTGTCCGGATGATACCCGAAAATCTTGTCATTGGAACCAGAATATACGGATTCTAATTCAGCTGTAAACTAGTGATGCGACATCGATAACAAAACATCGATGTTTTGAAACATCGATATTCAATATTGAAACATCGATGCTAATAAAACATCGCCCAAAAACCATCGATGTTTTTAAACATCGATGTTTTAGAACATCCCTGTTTTAAAACTGGTTTAGTAATCTCTAACATTAATGTTACATCCGTTAGTCTTGGTGGGAGGGGGTGATTTAATTTTACTCTCTGATTGGGCAGACACAAATGACAAACACTTGGTTGCTTTGGGCTACATTGATGACTCAAAATTCTCGTTGTAAATACCGCCATGTTTTGTCTTCAAATGTCCAGATAAATTCGTGGTATTGCCAGAAGTTTTGAGGGACTTAAGGCAAATATTGCATTTCGCCAATTTGTCAGAGGTTTTGTAAAAATATTTCCAAACTTTACTTTTGGGAGGCATCTTACTAATAATATTAACGTCAACTTATATAAAACCAGCTCAGAACAAAGACTTAAATGGATGCACTCGTGTATATACTATTTGTAAAATAAAACCCCCATGGAAGGTTCTGGAGTGTCAGGAACATTCCAAGCGCTCTGATTGATTCGTTGGTTGTTAATTGCCATTTGTCTGTTTGCTAAGGAATCATTCCCCCTTTTGTATTCGTCCTTTTCAGAATTCAGACTTACATTTACTGAGTGTGAAAAATTATGCTACGTGGTAATTTTTTTTAATTACGGTACTTTTTCATTAAAACAAACATCGAGACAACGTAAAACATCGAGCGAAAAACATCGATGTTAAAAAAACATCGGCTTCAATAAATCGATGTTTAAACCATCGATATTTTTATCAAAACATCGATGTTTTGAAAACATCGACATCGATGTCGCATCCCTACTGTAAACGTTGCGGGTTGGAGACCATTTGAATAGCCTTTAAGCCCGTCTGCACACGGAGCAACTCAAAAGAAACTGATAACTGACTCAAATCACAAACCAGTCCGTGATGAGTCGCAACATATGTAATTGAATGGAGCCACGCACAAGGCGCAACAGGTTACAAACCCGTCCGACGGGTTTGTAACCAGTTGCGCCCAGTCTTATTTGAGATGGCGCCAGGGTGCAATGTTCGTTCCATCTATACGGTGCCCCCAGTATAAGAAACCAACAAATTTCGATTGGCGAATGTCGAAAAAAAATGTGCCTACCGCGTTAGCAAAAAATTAAAAACAATAAAGAACATTAATCTTGTAACGACCGGATTATTATGGAGTGGGGTTAAGGGGGAAAAATGTGTTCGAAATGTGATTCTTTCTTTTTTTTCTTTCTTTCTTGGGTCTAAAAATGTAAAGAGAAGTATTCCAGATACAAACAACAATATAAAAATAAATCCTCCTAATAAGCACAATTTAGGGAATGACTTTCCCGAGAGAGAAACGTTTGCCGAATCCTTAATTCGGTTTTGCTGAAGGCTGTTTGGCCGTGAAATAAACTGTCGTACCGGCGTGTAAAACCTAGCGTAACTAACGTGATCTTATCTCCCTCTGAAGCTGATCCATAAATGTTCGATCTCATAATAGAACATTTAAGACGAATATATAGAGATATATAATGAATATTTTCGAATTTTAGAAGTGCAACGTACTTAACTCTATATTTTACTTTTTTTAAATTGATAAATATTAATCAATGAACTTGACAGGAACTGACAAGTACTTTAAAGAAATCAGAAGTATTTGATTAAAATGCATTTTATAATTAAGACTCTTGGAATCAAATACGAGAAATTGTTTTAAATCGCTTAAAAATGCATCAGAACTACACTGATGTACAAAATTAAGGTCGCAAACAGAAAATCTGTGATATTTAGAGAAATAATTGGTTTATTGCAACGAAATTTGGTTCAGAGATGGCTCATACAATGAGAAGGTGTAATAGCATCATAACAAGACGAATAAGAAACAACTTCTTAGCGAGATTGAAACTAGTCTAAAAACGGCCAAACCATGGTGCATCATATCTCCGGAACAGTCCCTCTAATAGGGGGGGGGAGGGGTTAGTCACTGCGCACAGCTGTACAAGCCGCACAATGTGCCGTCATACTGTTGATGATGTCGATAAATATTTGAGGAAACAAATCCCATTGTTCCAAAAACGAGAATTTTAGCGTCTGAGGGGTGCTGAGAGGAGGGAGACTTCGTAAAATAGCTCTTCCTAGACCATCCCAATATAGGAATTAGGTCTGGATACATGACTAGCCCATCCGTACTTCGAATATTCTCTTCGTCCAGAAAATCACTGACAAGGGGAGTTCTGTGTGGCCTCGCACTATCGTCTATAAAAAGATGCCCGGACCGGCAGCCTCCGGATTGACCTCACACATGGTATAAGGACCTCCTCCAAATAGCACTGTGCGGTGACACTGCCCGCATCGAAGACTTACAGCGGTGTACGACTGCCCAACATAATGCCGTCCCAGACAAGGATTTCCCTACCACCAAGAGGTCGATATCCCTTACGTTGGAGGCCTGAATGCGAGTTTCAGGCCGTCTCCAGATGAAGACTCGAGGAGAATCACTTTGTGTACAGTGTACTCATCAGTGATAAGGACAATCCCCAATCTCGTTGTGTGCAATAATGATGTGTTCGTATCCATTGCAAAAGGGATATCTTGTTCGATATGGTCAGAGGGAAACACAAACTGGTCGCCGGGCGTAAAGGCTCTTAGCTGCTAGGCGTTTGTATACAGTTCCCTTGAAATTCTTCTTCCATATACAGCAGCAAGGTCCTGAGCGAGTTCTCTACCCATCATCTGTTTATGCCATCGCGCATTTAATGAAACGTAACGATTCGTCGCTCTTGGGTGGTCTTGGCCGGGCCCCCTGATGATAGGACCACTTATTTGGAATTGATGCCATAACCTGGATACTACTTTTGTTGCCACCTGCAGCCATCGAACCACATCCACTTCAAACTGGCCAGCTTCAAGCTTGCCGATGGCTCTCTATCTCAGTGAACCGTCTAAACGATTATGACAAATCATTCGCACTGAAATCAGTCTTGGGGGGGTTTGATGCAAAAATCACAAGTACTGAAACTGTCACTTTCACTTATGGTACCAAACGTACGATAAACACCATTGAATAAAAACTGGATGCTAGCGTTATGTTACCCTTTCCCCAAAATATGTGTGGCTCAAATTTTATCAATGTTAAATTGAACTATTTTGAGTTACTGTCAAAAACGTGTTTGTGACCTTAATTTTGGACACTAGTATATTTTTCTTTCCAAAATCTACTCTAAAATATGACTGTTTCTAAAATCGTATTTTAGAGTGTCATATATAACAAGAAAAATTACAAGATTTGTACAAAGTTCTACTTTGAATGATCTTGATGTATAAATCTATATTACCTTTTCGAAATTGATCCAATGTTCTTTCTGTTGGACGTTTGAGTTTTGTATGGAAAAATTTGGTGTTTTGAAACGTTTAGAGATATTAATTAGGAAATGAGGAGCTGTTTTTTTAATATTTGTCACTGCACATGTTATAATAAGTTATTTTTTATTCACAATACAAATATACAGAAAACTAGCGGTAACTTGTGACAATATTCTACGTATTCAAAATGGGATTACCTTAGTAGAATAGCGGAATACGTTGTAACATCAAGATCGGATGAGGATCATAAGTTCTTGGTCCTAGAATTTAGCATCGAAAGAGATTTAAGATCAAAGTTTTGTTTCGTGGGTATTAGAAATTTTAGATTCTAAGAGGTTTGTATTGACTTGTATAGGTTAACATTCATTTATTTGTCTGTAAACGGTCATTATGGCTGTTGGACAAACATGGGTCAGCACATAAAATTTAACATCGAGAATATATTTTGTGAATTATTGTTGGTTTTTCTGAAAATTATGTCGACACTTTCACATATTAGCAAAATTAATAATTTTAGGCTCTCTACAGGGCACGGTTTTTAGTAATCAGATTCTAAATGCGATACTTAAATAGTTATGAGGTGCATAATTTCGATAATTTTTGTAAGGAAAAAGAATTTATAATTGAAAACTGTTAATAACTGCATGCGCCATATTAATATGTTCTTGTTTGTTTTGAGCTTTACAAGTGAGAATGTACTGTATTACAAGACATTTTGAAAAAAACTACACTCACTTTACGTAGGTCTAAATCCGTGGATATGAGAGTTAATTCCAAACTCTCCTCCTTCTTTGAAACGCCCTAATTACATGGTTTATTTCCTTTGCATTTGTTACGCAGATTATTTTTTTTAGCCCATAAATCAGATTCAAATTGATAAAATAAAACTTTTTTAGAATTTTGAAGAATGTCTTATGAGATGGCTTTGCAGAAAGAGGATTTGACTTCTAAAATTGTCTACCATCCTGAATATAAAGAAACTGAAATCGAGAAATTCAGGAAGTTTGTAGAAGTTAAGTTTGATATAAAGCTTGGTAAGTAAATTTCACTATTGTGTTTTTGATGTTATATTTCAAGAGAAAATAATAGTTACATAGTCCTAAAAATTGAAAAATTTCAAGCCAAAAATACAAATTTGTTGTGTACTTAAATATATATGAGCCATAGAAAATCTTTTTTTGGCAGAAGAGCTGTAGAAATGGAGACACATTTAGAACGCTTGATTTTCCTTGATAAGTAGGTATTCAGATTAAAATTCCTATGCCAGTGCTTTTCGGTAAACATCCATTAGGAAGAAATAGTTTTTGGATGCCAAGTTTTGCTGAGCCAGCTAACGTTTTGGGAACTACACCTATACCTCGCTATACTGCCGCCTTTTATACGGCATTTCGCTATAACGGCCTTTTTTAATTACGGCACTTTTTCGATTTACTGCCCACAATGTTTCGTTAAACAGCCAAAACAGCTGAAAGTGATGATGGCAGCATATTATAGCTTAGTGATTCTTGATGTTGATATTCGTCATCACATTAAAACTGTTTTAAACATTTTATTTATTTTTTTTATTATTATATGTATACATATGTTCATACGATTTCTTTTGTTTTTTGTTTATATGTTTATTTTTTGAATTTCTGTTTATTATTACATTGTTTTGTACTTTTATTTTTATGTAAGCATTTTTATTGGAAATAAAATAATAAAATGCTTTATGAACTAAAAACTATATTATTTATGAAAAATTGGAAGAGATCCAATTAAATTTGTATGGGTTTGTATTAAAATAATTGATTCGTTATACGGCTTTTCGCTTTACGGCCAACTTTTCTGGAACGTATCTAGGCCGTAAAGCGAGGGATGGGTGTACTGACATATATCAGCGGGAGTTATGATGAATCGTCTGAGTGGTCGAATCTGGACGCTCTGTGTTGAGACGAGTTACGTTCTCTTGAATTTTTTTTTTCTAATTTTTCCTAGCAGTCAATGTAATTTTTCTGCTCAGGTATTTTTCAAAAGGTTGTTGTAGAAAGCGAGGGGAGATGTGAACTGTAAAGAACTCATCTTCTAGAATATAGCGAGTGCGCGTGTGTGTTTGTTGTAAAGAGTCGAACGCCATTGTATGTATGTTAATGAGTGTATAAGAGGATTTGGTTCATTGATTAAAAAATTCTCATGACGGGAGATGGATTTTAGAGTAATAGATAATTTTCTCTGAACATAACTAGAAAATGGGAAAGATTTCTTCTCTTTAAACAAATATTCTTCCCTTGCTAGCCGTCCAGACAGATCATTGCATAGCTTTACTTTTATAAAATTCTTCTAATTTTCATTTTCTTTTTTTTGAAATCCGAGTAAAGGGATGTAGCATATCGGCCTGAACTGTTGACAATTATGATAAGATTTTTTACAATGTCACCGCCTGTTAAGAGACACAGAAATATTTTTGGATTAACATTTCTGATCTATAGAGTAATAACAATGTGATAAAGCACGTACGAACTACTTCATTGACGTAAAATTTTATCATTTGTGTATTTGTTTGCTTTGTAGAAAATTCTACATAATTCCAGAAAAGTCTCAAGGGCAATTCTTCAATATTTCCGTTAAATGTGAAAATCTTGTCAGAGATATGTAAGCGATGAATTATATTATATATTATTTAAAGTGGCAATAAGACTTGTGATAACTTAAAAAAATTCTAATACATTTTTAAAATATTTTTTAATGAGCACTAAATTTAATATTTGTCACAGACATTTAAAAGAAAGGTAAAATACAAGGATTTTTAAGTACAAGAAAATCGTAAAAAAAATTGTAAAATGTTATAAATTAACGAGTACTTGGGTACTAAATCCCTTTTATCTTTACCATAGATAATTATTGGAAGCTTCACGAATGGAGTTGCCGAAACTACCCAGAATTTTGGGAATGTGTGTGGCAGTACTTCGGAATTGTTCATTCTCAACCCTACGAAGAGGTAAATTGCAGCTGCTTTTTAAAACGACGTTAAAATACAGATTTCGGTAACACTGATTGGCGAGATAGTCTGGCGATTTCTCAACTTCTGACGTTCTTGGATGTAGACTGTGCTTTGTGCTTTAACTGTGAATGGATCATATTCAGGAAGCTTCAGGAAGAGTAGTGGTAACTACAGTACATGGGCCGGGCCCTCCAGTGTAGGATGATATAGCAATGCATAAAACTTCGGTGATCAATAAAAAACGAAAGTAGGAAGGAAAATAGAAAGTGGGGAAAACAAAACGCTTCGATTGTACAAGTAAAGCTAAAACATGGAGGAAAAAAGTGACTGAGGGAACAAAGAACAGGACAAACAATTAAAAGTTACGAGCAAGAATTGGATCATATTTCTTCCTCCTCGAAATCTTTAAGCTAACAGACATTACCAATCAGAGTTTGGGAAAAAACAGCACGAAATACAGATTCCAAAATTCGTTGAATTAAATTTACCGAACACTTCTGAATTTTTCTAAATCCGAAAGTAAACATTTTAAGCGATGTTTTGATTTATAACTCTGTTGCAAATTATCTCAAATGGACAGAGGTAGGAAAAAAGTTCCTTTTATCCTTAATGTGTCGGGCTATAAATTCTTTTACTACTCCCCAAAAGCAAACGTCAGGAAGTTGAAGTATTTTTGTATCTTTTCGTCTCATATCTGGGCCCACGTATGCGGCAACACTTAGTATAATGCTGAAATGGTAATGCTAATAAGGTATCATTTTAGGAATTTGAAATATGCGATGCGACACGCGATTAATGTCATAATAAATTAGCAGCACGGTAAAAAACAATAACACAACTATTGAATGCGAGGAGTTTCTGTAATTTAGTCATAAATGTCAATTTTAAACAATATTAGGTTACAGTAGAAGACACCGGACAAAATAATTTAATTTTAAATCTAGAATAATATAATTTTTTTGGTTTAAATTTATAACAATCTATAATATTTTTTAACCTTGAGAGGCATAATTAGTGATAAACATTTTAATCCGTGATTTAAGAGTGCATAAAATAAAAATTATTTTAAATTGTCACATTATAAAATTTTTCGAAATTTTATTCATCAATTAAAATGTATTGCGAATAATAATGATTACAAGGAAGATTGATAAAGGTAATGCAATTTGACAAAAGTCTTATAATCTGGTAAAACATCTAGTTCTCTTGTTACGCATTTAAAAGCTTATTGATCCGCTTAAACTATTAAATAAAAGATTAATTACTTATAGGTGTAACAGACTTTTTTCCAGGTATTTGCCCGTAATCGGAGTTTCGAGAACATGGAATGGTTCAAAGGGGCTCGACTTAATTACACTGAAAATATATTCAAGTACAGAGATTCGCATGTGGCCATCATTGCTACAGGTTAGTTTAACATTTCACCTTGCACTCCATTTTCTTTTCTTTACCTCGCACAGAAGATTCTGAACACTTCCATCTTGTACTCCCTCAATAAAGAAGCACTTGGAAATGCCCTGTTTAACTTGGACACTTTTTTAACATTATCTTTGTTACAGAGCGAATGCCCTAAACATGCATTACAATATTCTGACATGGGACGTCCTGCTGTAAATATTTTTAAAGCTTTTTGTTTAAAATTCTTATTTGAATATATATATATATATATATATATATATATATATATATATATATATATATATATATAGACACTCTTAGACAAAATAAACGACGCACCAAGAACGGGTAATGCAAATTGGAAACAAATTGATATGCATACAGGTTTCGACGGAAAATGTAAAATTTTAAAGTTTGGCGGCCAATGAATGAACTTGTGACGCTGCAGCGCATCTTAACTGAGCAACTGGCAGGATATTAAAGAGATGAAATTTCGATTCCAGGTTATAAATTCTTTTCGAATTTCATTCCGTGTACTCAGGTAGATAGTAACTATTCCTCGCATACAGGTACGCAAACAATATGCGCTGATGTCAGCATTTGAGAGGGGACGTGTAGCCGGGCTCAAAGAAGCCGGTTGGTCTAATCGGCGAATTGCTCGACATTTGGATAGGAGCGATGCCATTAATAGACGATGTTGGCAGGAATAGGTGAACAATTGCCGAACACAGCGTCAAGACAGAAGTAGTCGGCCTAGAGAAACGACAGAATGTGAGGACCGAACAATCGTCAGAGTGGCACTCACAGCCTCATATTCATTATTATCATCTATCATTATGTGCAACTGGTGCTTTAGTGACCGCAAGGACCATTCATTGGTGGCTCATAGAAAGAGTGCTGAGCTCACGGCACTTCTGGCGCCGACTACCATTGATCTCTGTACACCGACAAGCCCGTTTGTAGTGGTGTCGGGCACAATCGACCTGGAATTTTCCTGACTGGAGTAGAATTGTCTACAGTCATGAGTATCGCTTCGAACTGATCTCCGATGACCAGCGAATACGTGTCTGGAGACAGACACGTGACAATTGACAACTGTCAGACAGCGGTGGTATACTAACCTGACTGTCTTCCGCCATACGGGCCGACAACAAGGAGTGATGGTCTGGGGTGCCATTTCATTTCATAGCAGGTACCCTTTGGTTGTCATCCGCGGCAACCTTACAGCACAGCGGTACGTCGACGATATTCTACGCCCCGTTATGTTGCTCTTCATACCACGCCATCCTGGGCTTACATTTCAGCAAGATAATGCGTGCCCGCACATGGGGAGAGTTACCACTGCTTGTCTTCGTACTTGCCCAACGTTACCGTAGTCAGTAAGGTCACCGGATCTCGCCCCCATTGATCAAGTTTGGAGCATTATGGGCAGTGCCCTCCAGCCAGCGCGGAATTTTGAAGATCTAACGGGCCAATTGGACAGAATTTGGCACGATATCCCACAGGAGGACATCCGCCACCTCTATAAATTAATGCCAAGCCAAATAACTACTTCCATAAGGGCCAGAGGTGTACCAACGCGTTATTGACTTTTTCACTTTGTAAAGCTCTTTCTCTTGGATAAATCATCCATTTTTTCTCAAATTGTATTCCTTTGTTTTTCTGTACATGTACATTACATCTACCGATTTTCGCCCCATTCGGATAACTCCTTGGTGCGTCGGTTTTTTTTTTTTGTAAGAGTGTATATATATATATATATATATATATATATATATATATATATATATATATATATATATATATATATATATAAGAGCTTGTCTGTTCGTTTGTCCGCTATAGAATCATAGGCTGTTCGGCACAGTTAATGTTTAGGACCCGAGAAACTTAACGCAGCAATAGCGAAATTTGGAGCTCAATTAGTTTTTTAACATTAATTTTTTAATGGTTTTTTGTGCCCCTAAGAGGTGCGCGTACCCCCTGTGGATACAGACCTTTCCCAACAACCAGCTGCGTTAAGAGGGTTGGTTTGGGAGTGACGGGGGGGGGGTTCAAATTCCAATGCGCGGGAGGAAGAGGGTTGGGAATGACCTTTGGCCCTGGCTCCCCAACTAAACACAACTTTCCTGGCTCTGCTTTGTGAAATCTGCAGATCATTGTGATTACACATATCGTTTGGATGCTCATATGACGTCACATTCGTTCGGAAAGTGATGCAGACGATTTTTTTAACGGATTTTTAAACGGATGACGTTCTTAAAAAGTATAAAGGAATAAATGCATCTAGATTTTTATCTTTAATTAAAATAAAGGGGAAAAACTAATAATGCCACCAAAGAAACGTGCTTCGTTTGGAAAGTCTTCTGATGCGAAAAGAAAACAAGAGCAAATAGCAGTCGAAACAGAAGAACGCAATCAGAAGAAGGCTTCAAGGTATTGCTGAAAGACAAGCTGCGCGAAGGCAACAAGAAAACAAAGTGCAACGTAATCTACGACTTCACGCTGATAGAACAAGACATGCTCAAAGTAGATATCGTGCCATGAATGCTGACCAGTGGAGTTATGTGCATTTCACTACAATCCAGAATGTAATTATGCATCTCCTAATGAAGTAAGTATTGGATCAATGTCGAAAATATGTGACAGCTGTGGTGCTAAAAAGTGGTCTACAGAATCACCAGGAATGTGTTGCAGTAATGGGAAAGTACAATTGCCTGCAATTCCAGAACCACCCGAGCCTTTGAGAACATTAATCACAGGTAATACATCTGATTCAAAACATTTCTTACAAAACATACAAACTTAAGGAAAATAGGCTTCATGGGGAATCCCGCCTTACTTTGATTAAATAAAGGGGATAACGCATCTTGCACTTTAGCTCTTCGGTGATGTGGAAAAATGTGCGTTTTTAAGGGAATAATAAATAATGAAGGCAAATGTAAATTATAAAAGTTATTTCTAATTAAACAGTGAATCAAACAAATCTAATTAAATCTAATTAAACAGTATCTAACAAATATAATTAAAGAGTAAACTTATTCAATCCAAACTTGCGAATCACGCAACACGGTGTTATTAATTCTCGATAAAATCAGACGAAGGTCCGCAGGCTCAAAGTTTCTTTCTTTCTTATTGTTTGTATATCATTTCAGTAGAAACGCACTAAGCGCATTCTATCTGGCCAGATGAACATCAAGAGTGGGGGTGCAGCCCAGTATTTTTTTGATGGAATGCATTAAAAATTTTATATCTATATATCTACCCGGGCAACGCCGGGAAATAATGCTAGTATATATATACACGTAGAGGTAGAGTGAAACAGTGAGGAGAGAAGTTCTAGAATCCCCCCCCCCCCCCCTAAGGAGATTCAACAAATCCGCTTGCCACTAATTTTTAATCACTGTCTTATACGTCTGCTGTTTTTTCTCTAATTTCGAAGGAAACAATGAGTGTCCGAATAAAAAAAAATTCTTCATTTAGTTGTCTAAAACAGTAATGCGCAAGCTTTTATTGGTCGTGACCTAATTTCTTTCAATAAAAATCCCTCGACAGACATGAAAATATTTGGTAGTAGCAAATTAAAAAAAAAAAAATAGGAAAATATGAACAAAAAATGGAAAAAAGAAATTTGCTAATTTTGACGAACTATTTTAAAATCAATGACCTGTAGATTTCGAGTTTATATTTACTTTTCATAATAACAATTAAAAAAAGCCTGGCTTACCTCTTGCACATGTTTTGGGCAAAACTCACGTGAATAAAGATTCATATTTAAATATAAATATGTACTAGTTGGTACCCGTCAAAACATGACGACTGTATAGTAAATAAATGTACTAATGCACAAATCATACTCAACACATCATTGCCAAATGTTGAAAATCATAATATTAAGAATAGAAAAATACACTTTAAAAAATTACTATTGAACCCAATAAAAAGTAATATGTTTACTCAACAGCGCGAAATAAACAATTTCCGTCAGGTTTTATTCTATATCTCCCAAACATAATTAAAAATAAAAATGGCAGAGAGAGAGCTAGAGAGATTCCTAGGAATAAACAAATTAACGTATTTATCCGACCTCGTGCTTAGTAAGTATCAAAAGCCAGATTTAAAGATGTCACTGAGCATGAGAGAGACAAAGTAATGTGTTTATGCGGCCTCGGGCTTAGTGAGTATCTAAAGTCAAGTTTAAAAATGTTACTGAGCATGCGCAGAAAGCAATTTTTTTCAATTGTAAATTATCGCTAATTAATAGAAATTGCGGTTACAAAAACCACATTTGACACATCTATGGATTAAAATCTTTCGTTTAAGACCAAAATGGAGTAAACTGATGCCGTAGTTTTCTCTCGCGGACTGCACAAAGAATCGGCTTAGCACCTTAAATATATAGATTTGCATTTCATTTATGTAAAAATTAACAAAAATTAAAAGAGAGCATGTTTTCAAAATGATTAGCTTCGTATACGGATTGCATTTTTGTCACTAAAAAGGTTTACACCGAGAAAAAAAATTCAAACGATACCCTTTCTATTTTAGTCAAAATAAGTAAATACATTTTTCCTAGTACTTTTAATTGTATAACTGTTTGACATCGTATTTAACAATATTCTATGATGCCCGGTATAAAGGGCTTAAGGGGACAGTGGACCTTCAAACCTAACTTTTTTTGTTTTGAACGGATTTGCTTGAAATTTGAATATGTGATTAGTACCATAGATATGTAAAAGTGGTTAAAATTTAAAGATGAAATATTAATAATTTATGAATTATTAATTACATCAAAAATTGGCCTAATTAAAAATGTTCCATGCGCATTTCATTTGCATATAATACGGTAATTTTTATTTACAGGATACCTTATAGAACTAACAATGAAACTTATTGCTCATTTTAAGCATTCATTAAAAATATAAAGAGAAAAAATAATAATAGTGAAAAACCCTTTTTATTACGCAAAATACCTATAAATCATCTTTTCAAGTACAAAATTTAGAAATTCTGAGCTACGAAGCATAATTTTTTTCAATAAGATTTATTTGATATACAGTTAAGTATATAAAACTTAAATTTCAAAGCAATACGATAATTAGAAATGCACCTGGAGCAGTTTGAATATTCGTATGACATGAAAATTTTTATTTTGAGAAAAACACATTTAAAGTTATTGCTATTAGTAACCACATAATATCTAAATTAAATACAAATGCCCATAACTAGGAAAGTAATCACAGAAATTAAAAATTCTTTTTGCAACACATTCCTACTCGTCCGTAGTTTCACAATTCAATAAAATAAAAAAAATCGAATTTTTGGACAAATTTCACAATTTTGAAATTCCACTGTCCCCTTAAGTGAAAAACAGTGATTTTTAGATGCTTGTTAGTATTGCTAAAAAAATATTTTGACTAGTATAAAAAGCAAAATTTTTTATGCAATATTACATTTCTTGTTTCATAATCAAATTTTCATTCCAGTCAAAAATTTTTTTAATATCAATTTGAACAAGTATCTAAAAATACCTGTTTTTGACTTAAGCCCTTTATAGCGGGTATAATAGATGTATTGTAGAAGCGGAATAGTATAATTCCCCGCCGTGTGTGGCCAAGAACAAATCTATTGTAAAGGCTGCAGAGGCAGAGGTAAATAGGGGCTTGTAAACCAGGAGGAAATAGAAGAATAGCTGTCGGTGTGGCCATTGATAGCGATCTAAAGTCTATAAATATTGAAAGATAGATGGTCGTTATTTTATGGCCCACGGTAAAACCTTCAGATGATAAGGGTCAAAGTGGTATTGCAAATGAAAATTATGGTGGAGAGGTACTTCGTAGATCACAGATATGGATTATTTAATAACCTTAAAACAATGGATGCATGCGTGTGTTGGAGCAAGCAAGCAAGGAAGACAGAGCATTGGCCATTAACATACATTTATTTAATAACTCACAAATTTCATTTAAAGTCTAATTGCTACTAGCACAATATTCCCTTTCATATTAAAACTTTACATAGGAGAACTCAGAAGCAGAGGCAAACTATATGGTCAAAGTAATGATTTTTAGAGTCTATGGGGAGGCACTTACTACAGCTGAAGTATGCAGCGATGAAGAACGACATCGACGACAGGGACTCCAAATCACGTCATATACCGGATCATCTTGGCGGGTTACTGGCACTACTCCTAGACTCTGAGGCCTTCCAGACTCTGTATGATCTGAGCTCTAAGGAAAAAGTCGGAGATAAATCTGGACCTTCTCTCTCTTCTCTTTTTTACTTGGAGGGGCTGTTGTCCGTTTACGGGGGGGGGGGCATTCTGACCCGCCCCTCTTTTCCATTGGGTAGTGGGCTCTTTTTCTCTCAGTAGTTCCTGTGCTCTCCCAAGAGCTATTTCCTCCTTGGTTGGTTGCCTTGTGAACCGCTACGTGCTGCTCTAGCGCATAACTTTAATATACCAAGAAATGGCATTGTTGTTGTTGTTCTAAAGATATTGAGATTTTATGATGTATTTGCTGATCTATTATAAATAAACTGTTAACACAGTGTGTCCATTTTCGTTCCTGCGAACGACGAGTGCCCTGCACTCTTCTCTTTCTTATAGATAAGCAATTTATACAGCCCTACGGCATTTTACTATTTTTTTTACAGTCCACTGCTTATGAAGCTCGACAGTTCCTGCCCCAATTGGTTCCTTATTATACTGCCCCTGTCCATAGTCTACGAAGTACTTCCCCACCATAATTTTCATTTGCAATACCACTTTGACCCTTATCATATGAAGGTCTTACTATGGGTCATAAAATAACGACCATCCATCTTGCAATATTTATAGACTTTAGATCGCTATCAATGGCCACACCGACAGCTATTCTTCTATTTCCTCCTGGTGTACAAGCCCCTATTTACCCCTGCCTCTGCAGCCTTTACAATAGATTCGATCTTGGCCACACACCGTGGGGAATTATACTATTTCGCTTCTACATATATCATGTATTTTTAACACATAAAAAACTAAAAATATTAAAAATACGTTAATAACAAAAATTCTAGCATAATTTTTAATTAAATAATTCGATAAGATGTAAATTGATTTCAATTTATCCGCGACCCCTCCAATGTTTTCGAGACCCATTTTGCGCACCACTGGTGTAAAACAATCTTCATATGACTTTAGGGCACAATAATTGGTGGATCCATGAGGATATGCTGAGTTTGTTTCCCAAGACCAATTGCTTTTTAAAAGCGAGGCAAAAATGCTTGAAATGAGAGTCGTCCTCTTCATGGTGTTGTCCGAAAAAGTTAATTGATTTTGACCGGGTGACAGGAACCCTTTCTTTAATCGCTCTCAAAATGGGTTGAACCAATTAGGGAAGACCAACAGACTGCAATAACAAGCTATGCCTGTAATATGAGCGCGAATACAGTAAAATTATTAAATTTTTGATATAATAAAGTGATGAGAACGGGCAAGCGAAAAATGGAATCTATCATTTTAAATATTTCAAATTGCATATTTTCAATTGCTGTTTTTTTTGTCCAATTCCGTAGGAAACAATGAGTGTCCGAATAATAAAAAAAGATCATCATTTAGTTGTCTAAAATAATCTGCATATGGCTTTTAGATATATAATTTGTGGATCCTTCCAGAAAATAGGACATGCTTAGTTCATTTCCCAGGGCAAATAGTTTTCAAAAGCGAGGCGAAAATGCTTGAAATATGAGTCGTCGTCTTCACGGTGTTGCCCGAGAAAGTTAATTGATTTCGACCGAGTGTGAAGAACCCTTTCTTTAATCGCTTTCAAATGGGTTAAACACGAGACTAATTAGTGAAGATGAATGGACTATAACAATAAGGTATGTCTGGAATATGGGCGCGAGTACAGTGACGTTAGTAATTTTTGAATTAATAAAGTAATGTGGACAGGCTCCCAAAAAATGAAATGTATAATTTTAAATATTTTCAATTACAGACGCTGATGACAACGAAGAGCATGTAACTTACAGGGAAATGTATGAGGAGGTATGTCAGTACGCCATGTCGTTGAAGAATTCTGGTGTGAGGAAAGGAGATGTAGTTGGATGTGAGTACGTCGCTGTTGTTTACCTGCCATGGATGCAAACTTCATTTTGGAGTACCAATACTTAACTAATATGATCTGATCTCTCTCATTCACTGCAGGTTATATGTCCAACAAGAAAGAAGCCGTGTTTGCTTTTCTTGCCACCGCCAGTTTAGGCGCCATATGGGGAGGAGCTTTGCCTATGCTAGGAATTAAAGTTAGTGTTGCTTATCCGTTACAGTCAAAACCACAAAATTGCGTGTAATCCCTCAGAAATTCGTTTTATTTTCAAACTAGTATTTGGTTATACAAGTAATGTGTGAGCTTAACACATTAAACTAAGTCAAACAGCATTTATGTCCAGTCTATATCCCATCTTACACTTAAATGGATACAATATTTATACAATAGTACTCTGATGAATTTACATTTAAATCCTCCTCTGCTGTGTTTCTTCAGAGAACATATTACTTACAGCAACTGCATTCCTACTTCTTTTCTCTTTCTTTTTTGTGATGGGAGGGGGGCAGAGAGAGAAATTATATCTGACATTTATAAAAGTTCGTTTAAAATAAAGTTTAAATAAAGTCTTCATTATTCATTGACATTCAATGACAGAAATAAAAAAAAGTAAGACTGTTTTATTACGGGAGGGATGAATTCCAATTTTACGTATTTAGTTAAGTGTAATCTGTTTCTAATTTTTTATCTCATTTATTTAAGAACTCTGTGGGATATCTTTAAAAAACGAGTTTTTACACTGTAAGTATTTCAGATTGAATGAACATATTATTACCTTATGTCTATGAACTACGACATCTGTAAAAGGGGTGTCACGTGAAAGGATGGTAACTGTATTAGTACATTTAAAAAATGCCTAAAAAAATTTTAGTCCGTAAATTCCACGAGTTTTGTACCTGTTTTTATTCATACAGGGCTCTAATAATACTATGTGTTTAGAATAAGTTATTTCATGGATCACTATACTATGCAGGGGGCCTCGACATAGTATAGCGGTTAGCGTTCTGAGCTACCGCAATGGGCTTGTGTTCATATCCTGAATAAGGCTTGGTCGTTCCCTTCATAGGGAACAATGCTGGCTCACCTATATGGTGCTACCATAATAAAGTAGCCAGCAAAACTTCGTGGGCCAATGTCAGAGGAAAAATACCTACCGTCAGAAGACCTACCATGCTTGCCGCATGGAATTTGAATGAAGTGAATTTCTTCATTAGCTTAAATCCGTATATTGTAATTTATTTATATTGTAATTTATTTATATTGTATTCTATTGTATTGTATTGTTTTTTTGTATATTGTATTTATTGTATTTTACTGCCATTGATAATTGTAACTCGCAGAAGAGGATAAGCCGGTAATATGTTTTTGAATAAATCATTTTCATAAGTACAAACATTTATATAAACAGTAACGGATCCTACAAAATTTCCTAGAATCATGTACAAAAGAAGTGAAGATACATATTCTCTTGCGTATTTTCTAATAAAACCTGAAACACAGTTTAATCTAACTGAATTGCTTAAAAGTTTAGTAACTAAGATTCGTGCGCATGATTTTTATTATATTTAGATCTTTTCGTAGTAACAGCGCAATTTCATTCTTATCATTTATTAATTATCTATTCTTCTATTCTCAGTCAACACTTTCAAGGTTTCAACAAATTTCTCCTAAGATCATTTTTACGTCTGGGGACTTTTCTCTTGATGGGAAAGATATCAAAATGCTAGATAAGCTGCAAGCTATTGTCGGAGGTAAGCTACTTGAAATTTATTCAAAGAGAAAATAAAACATTTAAAAATTTCTTGATAGTAGTCAAGTCTTTTGTTATTACGATTCCTTTCTATTTCTAGACATATTAGTCGGACAGTATTCATTGGCTGAAATCTTTCTGCATGTAAAATGTAAAAATTAAATTATAAAATATATAACATTAGCTGATTAAAGAATTGTCAAATGGACACAAAATTGAAGTTCTTTCTTCCTTCCTGGAAATTCGTGATCTCTATTTAGGTCATAGTTCCCTTTATTCGTGAAGATAAATAAACTCCTTGATCCTCAAATGGGGGATATATCGGTATACTCAGGATGAGTTCATAATGTTTCAACTCTAGAGGGCGCAACAGGATATGATGACAGACCACCAATGCTGGTGGAATCTGACATTCTGATCTCTGGAAGGAATTTAAATTTATTATCTGTTGCATAAATGACTGTTAATTATATGATACATAGTTCTCACCTCTTTCTGGTATTGAATCGTCCATTCCCGTCCAAGCCTAATCTTTCATTAATGGTTGGACAGTAATCTAACTGTCTGAATTCGAATTTTTATCATCAGTGGGATCCATGTAGTCGCATTAATTTCCTATTAATTTTTATGATCATGGCAAGGTAGAATTGCGATACATTTCGAAACTAGACTCGCGTAAAAAAGCTCCACTTAAAATTTAAGAAATTTATTTTTTTATAATTTAAAAGTAGAGAATGGTGCTCACTTAAAATGAAACTATTTCAATTGTTGGCTCTCATTCTTTTTCAGGTCTACCAACGGTGGAGAAAGTGATTTTCGTGCCTTCCAAAACTCAAGGTGCTATTGAAAATATCGCTCATATACCTAAATGGTATGGAACACATAAAATATCTCAGTTTTTTCCTAATCTAATATATATATAACAGCTCCGCAACTGACTGACTAATTGACTGACTGACAGACAGATAACGCACAGACCAAACTGCTGGACCTAAAGGGCTGAAATTTTGCATGGTGATTCTTTTTATAGTGTAGGGGTACACTAAGAAAGATTTTTGAAAAGTTCTTCTTTGATTTTTTCAAATTAAATTTCTAAGCTGTTTTCGTAACATTCTTTTAAGTTTGCATTTAAAATAATAATCTGGGGGTTATACAATTTATATCACGAGAAAGATCATAAAAATTCCTTTAAAATGAATTTTTTGTCGAATCTTTACCTCCAATTTCTGATTTTGGGGGAATTTTTAAAGATTAATTTTTAGAATTTAATTTATTGAATGTTAATCACGTGGTTTCTTTTCTTTTTGTGATACTTTAAATTAATTTTGCGCCACGTGCATAACAACGAAATAAATTGACAAAAAAATATTAAAATACGGTAAAAGATAAAATTTAACCACTAGAATAATTGAGATGGAAGTTTTTAAAGAATTTAATTCAAATTAGTATGTTTTATGTATATTAAACATATAAATTAATTTGGATACATTGACCGTTGTGTTTAATTTGAATATTTTCTTCTACATTATTTTGTCTATAAAAATATCCGTTATGATTTTTATATATATATATATAGAGAGAGAGAGGAGAAGGTGGGATTATGGACCCTGCATTTATTATGGACCCCCTTAATATCTGCCCTATGCGCAGGTGCAGCCGCTAATTATAGCTGTGATCTAGAGCCCCTAGGTGGCTGCAGTGAATAGTCAAGGTCATTCAACCCAGTTCATTCGCGGATGACATTCTGTGACCAATTGTTTGTTTTTCGAGTTTTCAAACTTTTTTTGAGGAAAGTAAAAGTGAATATTTTACATATCTACTACTATGTTTTGTAAAAACTGATTCCTCTGCCTTATTTTACATGAGATGAAGTTCCTGTTGAGCTAGTTCGCAATTTAATTCTATGTATTTCCTAATGTGAAAAACGAGTTTGTGTTCAAGATGGCGTTGTTTGAATTGTGGATCCCATGGGTGCTGGTATTATGGACCCGGGTCCATATTACCAACAACCGGTTTGGATGATGTAATAATAATACTTCCGTGAGAAAATGCGATTCCACAGAAGATTTCATTGTGATACCTTTAATTTTCATGTTTTGTAATCCTTTTGGGTTATTCTGGAAGCTAAGAATGCAAATTGAGAAGAAATCTCCCGCTGGAAAGGACTCTGTAGTGCGCAGAAGAAGTTGGGATAGGGTGGCGATGGCTGAAGCTATCAAGAAGCTAAGATACGAAGAAATGGGACTAAGCTGTCAGAGTATTTGGTGTACCAAGAATAACTTTGAGATTATTAGTTTCACAAGTTGATAAGCCAACAGCAGATTTGGCTGTACAAAATCAAAGGAGGAAGCCTGTTTTACCAGATTACATTGAAAAAGAGTTAGCGGCCAATTTGCTAGAGGTAAAGTCAGTATTTTGCGGACTCACTCGACAAGATGTGAGGAAATTGGCATTCCAATTGGCTGAACGCAATAATATATCCCACCCAGTGTATATTGTATGTATATATATATATATATATATATATATTTATTTATTTATTAATTTATTTATTTGGCATAAATTGTATACATTGACCGTTGTATTTAATTTGAATGTACTCCGTAGCGAAGCACGGGTATTTAGCTAGTTCTATGTAAATATGTTAGCCTAAAAATTTCTATAAAATCCGAAAAACCTCACAACTGATTTTAAGAAATGGATGTTCAGTGTTTCCGCACCAAATTATTCGACTTTCGAATCCAAAGAATATTTCTTGTTGTTTTCACGGCCATAAAACATCTAGATTACAGCGGGAAAAGTCACAGACTCATTAGTTTTGCACTGTTAAAGCTCTAACAAAATATAAAATAATATAAAACTCGTTAAAACTGTAATTTCTCATTTGTAATAGTGGAATTAATGTTAAAAGCAATCAATATTATTTTCCCAGCACTTTCTAAAAATATTTTTGCATTTAACCCAGTTTTTATACTAAGGGTGAAACGTTATAGGTAGTATTTCTAAAGCTAAACCAACAGCATAAGCACTAACAGAACATATCTGTGTATAGGAGGTAAAAGACACATTTATTAAATTTTGCAAGAGTGCTCAATGAAATCCCTTTAATGCTCTTTACCTCGATACAATGATAGGGCATGGTGCCGTTTTTAACTGGCAAGGTCTCTTCTGTATATATATTCGAGTTAAAGCTTTGAACCACTGCAATTTATCAAAAAAATATGAAAGAATAAAGTTAAACAATCTACTTTTAAAAAAAGGACTTGGTGTCCTTTACTTCCAGCACACGCAGATATATCTTTCCATCTTATTTACAAAACCGTATCTTTTATGGAAAGTCCCATGGACACAACATATTTTACAGGAACCTGGGTGTCATATGAAGATCCACTTAGAAGTCACTTGGATGATTGTGTAGTTTATAGTATTTTGTTTTGTTGTGTTGTGTTTTGAAGAGCATATTTCTAGAGTACTGTATTATTCTGTCATATAAGCAGCTTCATACATGACGCACGCTGACTATTTTACGGAGATGAATAGAAGCATTTCGCTAATGACCTGTTCTTTTACAGTTGCATTTTGGGTGAATTCCTAGAGGAAGCTCGGAAGAAATACAAATGTAGCCCTTGGAAACTTGAATATGAACAACTGCCCTTTGACTATCCTCTAAATATCAGCTTTACATCTGGCACCACAGGTTTGCCGAAGGCATTCATACACTCCGCGGGTGTAAGTGCAAATTTTTCTGCTCTATTTAAATACAATTAAATATTTTTAAATAATGGAAACTTTCCGAATGAAAGAAATAGTTAGCGTGCCGTGAAATAACCTTTCAATAACACATTCTATAAACTCGAGAAATGTAAATTAATACATGCATCTCTTTCTGAAATAATAGAATATAAAATAGCTTCTAAAATCAACAAGTGTTAAAGAAAACTAACAAATACTCTATAATTTCTAATTTTTACTCTATAATTTCTAATTATTTGGCAAAATGTACCCTAAACACTATAAATAAATAAAGGTGCGATTTTACAATTTTGAATTTACATTCGACCATTCGGCGGAATATTTGCTAAAATCTACCGTGTTTAAGCATCACGAAAAAGCCTGGTGGCAATTTCTTTGTTTTAGCTCTTTTTTTCGAGAAACATCGCTTAGTCAGACCAAATAGCTCTACTTTTCACATGAAATAATATGCGGACTTTCATCATAATGGACATTACAATTCTGAATTTATTCAAAGTACCAGAACCTTTCCACTAATGTAATATGGGGAGGCAAAATTGATTTCATATTTAAGCCTCAGAGCAAAAATACACATACACACGCACACACACATACATACATACATACATACATATATATATATATATATATATACAGTGGAATCTCGATCTATCGTTTTTCAAGGGATCGATTGAAATGAACGATAAATGCGGGAAAACGATAGATGCGGAAACATAACAAAGCAATATGATCGTTGGGACTGGATAAAATGAACGACACATACGGAAAAACGATGGATCGAGATTCCACTGTATATATACACTGCTGACCATTAAAATTGCAACACCAGGAAGGAAAACAAATTTCAAAACTTTACTTATTGTACATATACAGCATAGTAGGAAGAAAATATGATGATTAAATTTGTAGGCAATTTGGGGGTATACAGGGTCTGAAATTTGTACACACAGCTACCGCCTCTGTCAGCTAAAACGGCTCTAACCCGTTTAAGCATCGAGTCGAACTGGGCTTGGATGACAGATATTCAGATGACAGGGCAATTCATTCTACGCTGCTTCAAGTTTATGCCACAAATCATAAATCGTAGTGGCTGGAGAGCGGTAGCGACCCAGTCTCTCAGCAACCCCTGACCAGATGTTTTCAATGGGTGAGAGATCTGGAGAACGTGTTGGCAGGGGCAACAGTCGAACACCTTCTGATTCGAGGCAGGTCAGGACACGACAGGCAACTTGCGGTCTTGCGTTATCTTGTTGAAAGATGACATCTCCGAGGCCTCGAAGATAGGGCACAGCCACCGGCCTTAAGATCTGAGAAATGTAACGCTGATTGTTCAGATAACGGACGACGCGAACAAGAGGTGTTCGTGTCGTGTACCCAATGGCTGCCCATACCATCACATCAGGTGCAGGGCGATATCGAATGCAAGGAGGCCACGTGCGTACATCATGTCATACGTCCATCATGATGCTGCACGCAGAACCGGGACTCGTCTGAAAAGACGATGTGGTGCCATTCCTGTATCCAGTTTTGTCGTTGGGCGCCCCACTGTCGCAGCGCGTCTTTATGCTGCAGTGTCAAGGGAAGCAGCAATGATGGTCGTTGTGCAGACAGTCCGTGCTGCTCCAGACGTCGTCGCACTTTCCTTGCGGATACTTGTCATGCCGCAAATAAGCCCATTTCATGACTCAAAGTCGGTGACGTGATTGTACGATCCTGCAAGATCGACCCGACAACATGTCTGTCCTCTCGGGCCGGAGGCTATTGAGATACTGCATGACGTTCAGTATGACCCTCCTGAATCCATCGATTCCATATTCGCATGACAGTCGTTGGATTCCGACCAATGCGAGTAGCAATATCGTGGAACGATAAACCGCACTCTCGATAGGCAATGATCTCGCCGCTGTCGAATTCAGACACGTGCTGGTTGCCGTTTCTTCCTTCTTATACGAGGCATAACACGATCTTCTCACAAACAACCATTATTTAAATGCAATTTACGAATGAGAAACCCTCTGCGTAACATTTCTTTTATGCAGAGTTTGAGATTTCGTTTCTCCCTCTTCCGTCTTTCGATCGTGCTTAAATGCTAATCATTTGCATATCCCAGCATCTTCTTCCTTTCATGCGAATTTGACGTTTGTATCATTCCTACTTCATGGTGTTACAATTTTAATGGCCAGCAGTGTATATTTATTTATTTATTTATAACATTTCTTCTATAGAAATTACTAAAAGTCAAACTAACTGCAAATTTTGTGCACATTCAAAACAAACCGTAGAGAATAGATTAATAAAGAAATAATAAGTTGCCACCAGGTGGGAATGTGGTGTTATAACTGCAACATTTATATAGAAATTAAAAAATTTCTGATCTTCTAATCTTTCATTTTTAATTTTAAATTATTAAATCATTTATCTCAAGCTATATTCTCTCCAAACGTGCTCGACTGGTGTCGGCCAGAACTTGCATTCTAAAGAGTGTGGGGTCTATTGCAGTATGAAAAATAACAAAATAAATTTTTCTGGCATGTCATGTTAAAATATCTTTTAGAATTTTTTAATATTATCTTTATAGATTACTATTCAGGTATCCCAGGAGCCATAAGTAGACTTCTGATTACGTTATCAGTCGTTCAATTACGCTGTACGGTCCTGCTTTACTCTTCAGCCTATACATAGTGGAAACTCGCCTTTCTTGAAAACCAACTCGTTGATTTCCTTGAAATGTTTTCACTGATAATTTTTTATCAATTTCTCAGGCTAGGTTTGTTCCCCTTTCGAGATTTCCTAGATAGAAATCCAATCCTCGTGATATTATATTTTCTTAAGCTATCTGCTGTCATCGAAATTCTTTTAAACCGTTATTGTTTTCAAAAATTTCTCTCGGTGTTTCAGGTGAATACCCTCCAAATCGATGAAACAGCTTCACAAAGCTTTATGTTATCTCTTCTGTTGTCTTCCCTTTTTACCTTTGGTCAAAAATGCCCACTGACATATGAACCTGCGTCATCTTTCTTTTTCGCATGTACGTGCAACTTCAAAGAGGAGACTCATTTAATAATAAAATAACACTTTAGTGGGATAACGTTAGAGCATGACCGCTCTGTTTCGCGTTATTACTACATCTGCCGTCTTCTTACTTTTCCAGCGCTCACAGCGCCATCTCTTGGTGAGGAAATAGCTTTAACATTCGGGCATCCTGATATTTCAATTGCCCACAATTGTGAATCAATGTACATTTACTAAACAAACTTATTTAAACAATTTAAAAAAACACACACTTTTAACTTGAAAACATTGATTCTAACTTAAAACACATTTTTTTTTAATAAACAGAAATTTAGTACACAATTATTCAAAAATCTATGACAACTTGATTAACACATTTTCTTTAGAACACAACATAATAAACAATTTAAGTATACGAATAGCATTTTAAAAATATATTTACATATCTTTCTACTTAATATTCAATGTAAAATATCAACAAATCAAATAAACAAAAAATAAAAATCAAGCATAGACTGCTAAAACACTTTAACTTAAAACCAACCCTAGTAAAGAAAACATAAAACTTTTCAATAAAGGATAGCGCAGAAGCTTCATATCCTCATAATGAAAATATACAAATATAACTAAAAATAAATAATCCAACAGAGTTAGATAAATGCTAGAAGAATATAGACAAAAAACAAACAGAAATCAAGCATTGAGGGCATCCACGCACCAGAGGCAAGATTCTGTATAAGTGCCGGAACTGAACCATAAAAAGACATAGAGGTAACCAACAGGTCTTGTCATCAGGGAGCCTAACGAAATCAGTTACCTCAAGGGGAACTTTCTGAATAGGATGCAGGTAAGACCAAAAGACATCCCAAGGCCCCGAGTTCCCAATGGAAACATTTAGTCGAAAGAAAATGAAAAGACAAACACAACTTACAGTAAGGGCTCAACGCACCGTACATGCAAGCACACAATAATCCTAATGCAAAGTCAAAGATGCATACGCACCCCAATTCCGTAAGTGACGGTTATGGCGAAACAGCAGCCAGTTCTATCCTAGTAGTTATGTCATTGTAACAATACTACAGCGCCACCCCTCCCCATTACAGATTAAAAAAATGAAAACATAAACACTATCCTAAATATCTTTAAAAATCCCTGAGTTTAAATGCCATTTTTTTTAAACTTTTAAATTGCCGAAATTTTTAGGGAAATTGTTCTTACTTAAGTTTTCATCGAAACTGTTACATGCCTCCAAAAAATCCCCAGCGTTGTTACATATTTTTTTTAATTCTGTAAAGTTGTGAGTAAAAAATATTATAATAAATTTTATAGTTTAAGTTGCTATAGAAATTGGTAAACGTGATAACCTCAAAGTTAAAATCTAACCTTTTATCATATATCCCTATTTTTATTTCTCTATTTTGAATTTGAATGTTTAAATCCAGATAAGTCGCACAAAGATTATTATCGTTAGTCCGGTTTAAAGTTAGTTCCTTTGCGTAGATTTGATTAAGAAATTCCAAATCGTTGCAGTTGAAAATTATGAGGTCATCAATATACATGAATCCGGTAACATTATTTGAGTTAAGAAATTTAGTTTCGTAAGAATGTAAGAATATGTTTGCAAATGCACTAGAAAATCTATTTCCCTTAGGTATACCCTTTATCTGTTTAAAGAAACTCAAGCCATTAAAGAGGTAGTTTTCAAAAATATTAAATTTACATAAATCAATCCAGTCACATTTTAAGATTAAAGTACTATCCAGAGAAGCATCATAAATTTCCGAACAGATATTCATTAAATTATCATGCGGAATACTGGTAAAAAAGTTTTCAAAATCAAACGTGTGTATACTATCTATATTCTTACTCTTTAAAAATTGTAGAACATCCTGGTTATTATTTATAATAAAGCTATTTTCGGTAACCCTGATTTTATTTAGAATGATTTTTAAAAAGCTTAAGAACTTTTTACTGAACAAAGTGTTATAACAATATGTACTACATGTAACGAACCTAAATTTAGTAGGTACTTTATGGAATTTAATGGTAGGAAAAAGGTACGGGTATTTTAGGCTATTAATCTTAAACTTAAATTTTTTTCCAAAGGCTAAAATCCTATTATCTATTTCTTTTTTGGTAAGGATAATTTTTTGATAGGTATTGTTTGAGTTGTATTCCCTAGAAATTAACTGCTAGGTTACGCCAAGGTCTCCATTTGGTCGACAACACTGTTCACATTGGTGGTAGGTGCGGCAAGACCCTTTGTCACCGCTGATTCGCTTGGACAGTCCGAATTCATCGGCAAGGTTCCTAAGAGTTTTTAAGTCGTGCTGGGTGGAAGTATTCTTTGCGGGATTGAGCCTGGTGAATCTAGAGAAGTTGTCACTTGCCACAATCAAATCTTGGTTAAATCCAGTGCAGATGTTGGTCTCATAAACTGCATCATGTTTATTATCTTCAGTTCGTAAACTCTTATGGTCAGTATGCATTATCTTAGCATGAACATGCCTTAGCGTCTCAGTGTCAGCATCCACCGGAGAATGTTTTTCTTCTATAATATAATTCTCTATAGTCTTATTATTTACTTTATCCTTGGTTTCGCTTTTTAAGCAGTCCTGCACGTGGGCAATGAAAATGCAATTTTCTGAAACACTTCCTTTGTCGATACATGAACTGACATCAGGCAAAGGTTCACCCGGTGTACTGTCTTGGCACTCTAAGAATCTAAACACGCATTTTTCACGTCAAGTGTTATAGTTCTCTCAGTCATTGGGAGATCACTTTCTAATGAAGAATCTCGAGCACATACATCGCCAACGATATCTCTGACAACATTTTCACTGTCTTTGTGGGCATTAAAATTATTCAAATTCTTCTTTTCTATACTTGTATTCGCATTTAAATGTACATTTTTGTCACAAAAATCCTCACTCACAGAATGCGCATGCAAACTCGCAGATTTCGTATTTCTTTCTGTCTTGTAAACAACTTCTTTGAAATTTTCGTTCCTTGAAATTTTAGAGTTACTGATTTTTGAATTCTTGTTATTTATAACTGGAATAATCGTTTTCCCTCATTAACTTCTAACAATGCATGTAAGTTATCTTCTTTGCCTTCAATAATTATTAATCCGTTATTTATTTCTTCTGGTTTAGCTTTGACAAAGTTTATACTGTTGTTCATAACTATCGTATCTTAGACAGTTTTTAATTTCACGCGTGATTGAGTTTCTCCGGAATCCATTTCAATAAAAGGGAAATCTCTACTTATCCAACGTACAAACTTTTGCCTACGGCTGCATAAGCAATGTAAGGTAAATCCAAAAATGTTCTCCCTACCAATAAATCAACCGGCTGCGTTTGATATGGTACGATTAGAACAAAAATATCCTTCGCGATTACGTCATCAATTTGAATATCAATCATTGTCCTTCCTACACATTTCACTGCTGGCGTCAGTTGATTTCCGAAACCAAACAAATGTTTATCACATGGCGAAATGTTTAGTCGTAAATTTTTCGCTACAGAGTCTTTCAAAAGTCAGCTGCTACTTCCGGTGTCCAACAAAGCGCTGACACGCTGTTTATTAATTTGCACGTCTTTGAGATATCGGTTTGGCGTTAACGATTCGGCGTCGCTTACATTCAAATGATTCGTATTCTTTTCGTCTTTCACAGTACAATATTTTTTTGAATGGCCTTTAATGCCGCAGTTCTTATAAGATAAAGGGCAATTTCTCGCAACATGGCCATATACATTACATGAAAAACATTTTCGAATGGAATTATCGTACCCAATAATAGACATATCATTGGATTTGTTACAATTTTTGTTATCTGGTTTATTCGACTCAACACTCTTATAATTGCGGGAATCTATCTTAGGATTATTACGGTAATAACTTTTGGCTTCATCATAATATTCAGTGTTCTTAAATTCATTATTTGCGATTTTAAATCCCAAGCGCACATTTTCGTGTTCGTCCAATTTTCCTGCCACCACGTTTGCATTTACAAATTTCGACCAAGAATCGATAAAATGCTCCTGTATTACATTTGGAACTCGTTTCTTTAATCGATCCGTTATAATAAGCTCTTTTAAAGAGTCAAAGTCGCTAATGTTTAAACTAGCTAACCATTCATTAAAATAATCTCGCAGATCATAAACGTAATCTTCCCATGTGCTTTTTGAATCTTTCACATGATTTATAAATTTCTGTCTGAATTTTTCAGGACTCAATTTAAACCGTCTTAATAACAAAGTTTTGACAAATGCATAATCATTAGCTTTTTGTTCATCTTCCCTGGCGATAAGTTGGGTGAATTCGTAAGGTAAAAGTCCTAACAGATAAGATACATAATCTGCTTCTTTAATACCTATACGTTTAGCTTGCCTATACGTTTAATGGCTATATGATTAGCTACATCTGCCGTTCAAACAATATTAAATAAAATGTGATATCACCGTCATTTAAGCTAAATTGTTGCATTAAGCTCCGTAGTTCAAAGTTACTTTTGTTTACTTCTGGAACTCGAACAGTTTCATCGTGTCCTCCCAAGGATCTATTAGTAGTTTCGATTTTAAGTTTTTCTAATTCAAAAGCTCTTTCAGCTTCCAATTTTTGCCGTTCAGCTTCAAGTTTTTCTCGTTCATAAGCTATTTCTTCATTCCTAAGCCTAGTATCTATAATTCTTCAAATACATTTTTAGTGAATTGTTCATCATAATCTTTGCTTTGGCAAATAATTTACTTTAATTCCGATATCGTACTATCGGTTGAGACTACATTACCGAGATCTAGCTCCCTCGCTAATTCTAACAAATAAATTTTTCTACCCTTCCCTAAATAAGCCATTTTTGTTACTTAAAAAAAGTACTTTAACGAAAATAATATACTTGTTTCATCATTAAATATATCCTGTATATTCGTATTCCGTTTTGGTGCGTAGGCGGAATGCCACTTCTGATAATTTTTTTTTAATTATAAAATAACACTTTATTTGGATATCGTTAGAGCATGGCCGCTCTGTTTCGCGTTATTACTACATCTGCCGTCTTTTTACATTTGCAGCGCTCTTGGCTAGCAAATAGCTTTAACATTTCCCCCAATGGTCCATTTTGAAAGTGTGCTTTATTTGAAGTCTTAAGTTACAGAATTTTTTTTTTTTATATGGAAGGCCTTAAGCTTGTGAATTTTAATTGTGAACCTCGTTATTTATTTTGATTGTATAAATTTAATAGTGAAAATTTTCTATTCGTACGGTACCTACACTAAATTACCTAAGTGTTTTATAAAATATAATTTCAGGCTTTTTTCGCCAGTTTGAAGGATTACGGTCTCCACCAGAACATCACAAGGAAGGACGTCTTAATCAATTTTTCTCCGGTACGTTTTTAAAATCTCTGATCTTTTGATACGTAATCTATATATATAAAACAGTTCCGTAACTGACTTACTGACTGACTGATTGACTGACTGGCTGACTGACAAATAACGCACAGACGAAACCGCTGGACCGAAAGAGTTGAAATTTTGCATGACAATTCTTCTTATAGTGTAAGGGTGCACTAAGGAAGATTTTTGAAAAAATTCTTCTTAGATTTTTTAAAATTAAATTTCTATGCTGTTTTTGTAACATTCTTTTAAGTTTGAATTTAAAATAATAATCTGGGGGTTATAAAATTTATATCACGAGAAAGATCATAAAAATTCCTTTAAAAGGAAATCATTTCAAATCTTTACCTCCATTTTCTGAATTTTTAAACATTAATTTTTAGAATTTAATTTATTAAATGCTGATCACGTGGTTTCTTTTCTTTTTGTGATACTTTAAACTAATTTTGCGTCACGTGCATAACAACGAAATAAATTAACGAAAAATTTTTTTTTTCTTTCTAATGCGCATATGATTGGACATTTCCCCCCAAAAAAATATTAAAATACAGTAAAAGAAATGTTCATCAAACTGTACTATATTCTTTAGTATGTTCTATTAGATTTAATTTGAACATTTTCTTCTACATTGTTTTGTCTATAAATATATTCGTTACGATATATATTATATATATATATATATATATAGTAGCTGAATACCCGTGCTTCCCTACGGGGTACATTTTAGGATAATTACAATGAAAAAGTAATGAAATTCCTTTTTAGAGGATTTTATTATAAACAATATATTTTCTTTCTTCATTGGGCGGAACTAATATTACCAGGCTCGTCCGTGAACTTACGCGTGAGCAAGCTACGTAAAACTGACCGTGGGAGAAACAATTTTCTCGTAAATGTACGCCAGCATACTTTAAAGTTTGGCCTTGGGACTTATTTATTGTCATGGCGAAGCATATTTTGAGAGGAAATTACAGTTTTATATATAGATTTGATTTAATATCCATAAAACATACTAATTTGAACTAAATTTTTAAAAATTTCCATCTCAATTAGTCTAGTGGTTAAATTTTATCTTTTACTGTATTTTAATATTTTCTTTGGCAATTAATTTCGTTGTTATGCACGTGACGCATAATTAATTTAAAGTATCACAAAAAGAAAAGAAATCTCGTGATCAGCATTTAATAAATTAAATTCAAAACTTTCCAAACGATTTCTGTTTTGGAAGATAATGTTCTGCCAATTTCCAGTAAAAGCTAAAATCATTTGAAAACCACACACCAGTGTTCCACTCACACGCAACACTATACAACTGAATTACAGTACTCTATGTTTATATGGGCATTAAAAATTGTGGTTAGTAGAGTATACGGGACAATCCACGCATTGTCTACAGACACTTGCTATCTTTGGCTATTATTTGATCCGTAATATTTGCCTCATATGCCGTATGTTTCTAAACGCCATTCCCGAATGAAGAAATAGTGTAAAGGAGGCTTCTGCAACATGTGGACGGAGACAGTTGTTTTGTGACAACTGACTGAAGTGGTGTCATCTTTGGCTATTATTTGATCTGTAATATCTGCCTCATATGCCTATGTTTCTAAACGCCATTTCCATATGAACCACAGCCTAATTCCTTTAAAATGGAACAAAATGAGTAACTCCAGTTAACCATGTAATCCACTACTGCTTCAGGGGCATCAAAATGTAAGAATGCAGAGTTTAAATAAGCCAAAACTGCAATTATGTTGTACATATGACACCTGACTTCTCCAAAAATCTTTGCCTTTGTGATGAGACTCATAAGTGATTTTTGTTTTTGATGAAACACTCTTGCTAACAAATCATGACGATCCTGTGGTTTTTGTCCAACTATTCTTTGCTTTTGTTGTCTGATTTCTTCCAGTTTCGCTTCTCTTTCCGGGGTAAAGATTCGGGAAAAGCTGAAAAGTAAACAATACCAAATCAATTTAAAAACTAAATACAGTATAAATAACGTAGAAAAAATAACAGTATAAATAACACAGTATGAATAAAAAGTACAGGCTGCGGGCAGATATGCTCAGGCCAATAATACAAAAAAAATTTTTAAATCGTAGTAAGCAATGAAAAATATTTTACACACTTCAATAATAGCAAAACAAAACATGATGGTAAAATAGAAAGGAAAGTTAAAACAGAAGTAAGAAGTTAAATTCTAAAAATATAAATGAGGTATAAATCAGCTATCGATTCTAATTTATGAATCGTTTATCAGGACATGAAAAAATTACTGCATGTAAAAAAATTAACCTTACCTCCATTAATTTCAACACTTCTTGACCTGTGGCTTGTCCAATTATGTGAAATATAATTCTTGACAATAATTCTTGTTAACCTAAACTGTTATTTGTGTTTTTTTTTAATTTAAAAAAGTTATGTTCTCAAAATATGACAATTAAGAAAAAGATATCATCGAGAAAAAATAAATCATGCTACTTAAAGTCATACCACAAATTTCTATAAAATTAAAGTGCAACTATATTTGACGTACAAAATAATATATATGTAATACATTGCTAACATGTTTTAACATCAAAAATTTCCACAATCAAAAGCTAAAATTAGTTTAAAATATTAGCTTTAGGATTTTGTGCAGAATGATAGGTGTTTTAGATAAATTTCATTAAAAATTACTTCAAATTGATCAATTTATAAAAAAGGTATGCTATTTACAGGTAAGTTTTTGTTTCTTTTTTTGATTTTTAAGTGCTATTTTAGCATAAAAGACCAAAAAAACCTTTACAAAATTATTGTTTCTCAAAGCTAAACGCAAACATAATCAAAGTTAAATACAAACATAATTAACAGTTGTTTTAAAACACCCCTGGTAAACATTGTTAAGTTTCGAAGTATTAGAATGATAATAAAAAATATTCCAAAGTTTCAGACAGAAGCATAAAAAGTAAGAATATTCAAAAAAGTAACTAAATTAAACAAAAATTGACAGAATACAGAAAAAGTGAACACCGGCAAAAGTAAATAAAACGTTTCCTTGTGCGCATGCGCAGTTCTTATGAATGATTGATTCCAACGTCTAGAGTACCGCGTTCGAAGAATCGCGTATAAAATTTGTGTTGAAGCATCGTTTTTTAAAATTCAATTAAAAATCGAAATTTTAAGATAGAGACTTGAAATGAGGTTTATATGAATGAGAAGACTTTCATCTTCCAGATGATGTAAATATTTTCTTTGTAAGATAAAAACTCGAAGAGCATCGACCGTAAATCCTCAAAATAGCGTAAATTTCTCGAAAAAGTGGGTTTAATATTTTGATGAAAATATTAGTCTGTTTTAAATTATTTTTAAACAAATGAGGTCTTGTTTGAAGGAGAAATGTCTGTAGTCTTAGATTGTAAAAAGATCAAAATTCTACAATCATTTTTTGCCGAGATATCGTAATCTGAAGTTTAAAAAACATAAAATATCCCACAAAATATAAAATAAAAAAAATTTCTAGAATAAAATTTGAAATTCGGGCTTCGAGATGCACTTTCCCATAGTCTGCACTACCAAATTTAACGGCTGTGCCAAATTTAACGGCTTTAAGTTTCACAGATTCGCCTGGGGGCCACCCCCACCACACACGCGCGCGCGCCAACATTCGCTTTTTTTAATAAGATGTAATGCTTATTACTGTAATGTTAAAGATGGGAATACGCTTCAAAGTTTAATTGTTTACTTAAAATACCTTTTTAGATGCCACAACAGAAATTGCTCGTTTGACCTTGAATGAAATTTCCGAAATGAGTTTTGTTCTGTAAGAAAGGAAAAGCTGGAGGTATTCCTAATTACAGATGGCGTTGCCCGAGATTTCAAGAATGTTTGTTAACCAAAATCAATTTGAAAATTAACACAGTATAAATAACATAGAACAAATTGACATTTTCTATGTTATTTATACTGTGACATAACCCATGACACGGGCTTCGCCCTTCTAGCCGGTCGGTTTAGTGACCCGCTCCCTTCAGCAATCATTGTCAGAGAATGGAAACACTAAAAAAACAACGAATGAAGGTATCTAAATTTTGTGGCTACGTATCCCACGTCCTGCTAATAGTCGCAGCTAGAAGAAAGATTCTTCCCCCCCCCCCTCGCCCGGCGAGAAATTTCGCTCCGTCCAACCCTCCACGAATGGGCGAAAAATTCTTTTTTCGAGACTTCCCACCTCCCCGCCTATGGGTGAAAAAATGGTTCTTCTTCCAAGCCGCATTTGAAAGATCGCTAAGGAAATTTGTGTTGACGTATCGTTCTTTAAAATTCAATTAAAAATCGAAATTTTAAGATAGAGACTTGAAATGAGGTTTATATGAATGAGAAAGCTTTCATCTTCCAGATGATGTAAATATTTTCTTTGTAAGATAAAAACACGAAGAGCATCGACCGTAGATGCTCAAAATAGCGTAAATTTCTCGAAAAAGTGATTTTAATATTTTGATGAAAATATTAGTCTGTTTTAAATTATTTTTAAACAAATGAGGTCTTGTTTGAAGAAGAAATGTCTGTAGTCTTAGATTGTAAAAAGATCAAAATTCTACGATCATTTTCTGCCGAGAGATCGTAATCTGAAGTTAAAAAAACATAAAATATCCCACAAAACATAATTGAATGACCCAATCGCTTACAATCCAAGGGGAGAAAATTTCGTTATTCAATTCCGTGCTTGAAGAACAAAGCAGGAAATTTGTGTTGCAGTATCGTTCTTTGAAATTCAACTAAAAAATCGAAATTTTAAGATAGAGACTTGAAATGAGGTTTATATGAATGAGAAAGCTTTCATCTTCCAGATGATGTAAATATTTTCTTTGTAAGATAAAAACTCTAAGAGCATCGACCGTAGATCTTCAAAAGAGCATAAATTTCTCGAAAAAGTGTTTTTAATATTTTGATGAAAATATTAGTTTGTTTTAAATTATTTTTAAACAAATGAGCAAGATTTTAAACAATTCTTGTTTGAAGGAGAAATGTCTGTAGTCTTAGATTGTAAAAAGATCAAAATTCTACGATCAATTTTTTGTCGAGATATGAGAATCTGAAGTTAAAAAAACATAAAATATCCCACAAAACATAAAATAAAAAATTTTCTAGAATAAAATTTAAAATTCGGGCTTCGAGGTGCACCTTCCCATAGTCTTCACTATCCGTGTGCCAAATTTCACGGCTGTAAGTTTCACAGATTCGCCTGGGGGCCGCGTACACACACACACACACACACAAACAAACACTTGCTTTTATTAATAAGATATATATATTGCATTTACTGTATACATTGACCGTTGTATTTAATTTGAATGTACTCCGTAGCGAAGCACGGGTATTCAGCTAGTACTGTATATTAATGTAATGCTTACATTACAGTGTGTGCATATACTCTTAAAAGAATAATTAGACTAAATAGTTTTATCCATTCTTAATACCAGAAGTATTCGTGCAACGCCCTTTTTCTAATAAAAACTGCATTGTGAATAAGTAAGTTGAACAAGAAATTTAGATTTACGCAAAAGAATTTTTTCAATCGAAGTATCTTGAGATAGGCGATTTTTGAGGATGTAAATTCTATTCATACTCTCTAGAGAATGTCGATTGTTTTTGGTTCGTTGTTGAATATTTTGCTCTGATAAACGAATTTGTGTAACATGCTACACCTATCCACAAATACCAGGCAGTTTAAATGACCAGCACGCTTTAACTGTTCAGTTTTGATGTACTTTATAACACCAGGTTCCTTTTACTCACGGTAGAGCTCTAGATTAGATCTACTGTGACACGTGCCATTCGTCTGGACTCCGCCAAAGATGCATCTCATAAATTTCCTTTCAAATATTGCAAGGTCTTCTTCGTTTTGCAATTAATTTCATTGGCGATGATTCCTATGAATAAATTAGTCTTTTGTCTAATAATATCCTGGTTTTCTTTTCATAAAACTGTGTTTCATACATTTTTCTTGGCCCATTTAAACATCTATTTGCCGATGGGAGTCATTTATACATAAGTGTATGTATTTTAATGTCGACTTTACATATAGTACTAACAGTAGTAAAATGTATTTTACAAAGCATATTTAACTGGGAATAGTATAAATTAAATTTATAAAATTTTTTTTAAAATTTCTATCTGTATACAAATACTTTCTAAACTCACCGTCAGGGATTGCTGAAGAGGGGCTGAAAATGTCAAAAATATTTCGGTTCAGCTTATTAGTAGGGGAAAATAGTTTACATTTGTGGAAGAATAGAAATACTGACTATCATGGTTTTCATAAAATTATCTCTTTTTCTCAAAATTTTACGATTGAGTTTACTGTCTAAAATAGGTTGGATGGATATCATGGAATATGCTCGTGAATAACTTGCACCTGGGAATGACGCTCTGCATGTACGAGGGTTTCCCCTTCGAGGAGTCTCCGACAAGATTGTGGGATATCGTGGACAGGCTGGGCATCACGTCACTCAACATATGGACAAGCACGGTTGAGGAAATAGAAGTAAAGGGACATCTGCCAAGTCAGTATTCGATTTCTATGCCGAGTCAAATGTGATTTTTCGAAAGCAGGGTTAGAATCGATCTTTTAGCGCAATGTTCAGATCTTTCCCCTCAGTTAGAGTCATTTGCGAATTACAGTTAAGACAATCAGGACAATAATAAATATTAGCTATTAACCCAACATACATACAATAATCTATAATACTTCTCTTACCCGCATTTTGTAAATCCCGAAAAAAAATCCAAATCAACAATCCCATGAGAAAAAGAAGCCATACCTCGCAAATGAAAGTACGTCCGAGCGGTGGAACTGCAATCCCACAAAGAACATTCAACGGTTTAATTTTTTTAAACAAGCGCGGTATGAAATCCGGATTAAACTCGTCTACAAGTAAATCACAAGCTCTGATTGGCTGCAAATTATTCAAATCGGGAGCAATAAATGGTTCACTTCAAAGCAATTAACAAACACAAACCACATTTGGCATTTTATCGTCAACTTGGCAAAAATCTAAAAAACATCTCCAAAAAAATAAAGCGGCTGGGGTACCGTACATTGGGATTGAGCCGCAGAGGTTATCGATATTTACTAAAAAAAAGTACTTATCGGTCATATGGCAGGTAGCGAGCATTTATAAGTAATATCGAATTCTAGAAATGAGGCAGTGTGCTCTGCAATAAATTCTATTTCTTATTTGCATGTTACCTGAAGTGATTTGAGATATTCAGCCAATGACTATAACTTTATTGAACTATTTCTTTTTTCTGCATTTGCACTAGTTATAGTCAAGAGGACAAACAAAATCTTCTATTACTCGAGGTAAAAACCTTTATTTTTTAAATTTCGAGCATAAAAGACGAAACTCAAAAGGTGTTGGTCGACCCAAATATTGAATTACAACGCGGATGCGGAATATCCACAATTTAATATTTTTCATCCTTTGAATCAGGAAGCTCTTTTTTTAAATGCATGTATCCAAGAATATACGGCCTGAAATTTTTTTAGCTGAAGCTTGAATGACACCATTCTAAAACGACAGATTTCGAAAAGACGAGAGACCGCATACACTATTAATTTATCTTATTATTTATTTATTTTTACAGCCGAAAAGCACAGTCTAAAATCTCTCTTGCAAATATTTCCGATGGGCAGCATCATGAAGCCTCACACTTATGATTTCTGTCACAGATTAAAGCCTGGTGTTTTTGCGCAGTCTGTATATGGTAATGAAATTATCTCCCTAGAAATTACCTTAAGTTAAGCATGTTTTCTATTTATATGTTCTTCAGAAAAATTGTGACTGTATTGAAGATTTATTTAGTTTATAAGTTTAGTTTTTTTTATCAAATGTTACCTAGTCATATCGTATTTTGTAATGGAAAATTTGTTGCGAGTCGAGAAATACTTGCTCTGTACAAAATTATGAATCAATCATTCGTCCAAAATTTTATGATGTAGATATTCCTCTATAATTGCGGCTACAGTGTAATTTGGTTGCAGACAACAGTATTCATAAACACGGGGGAAAATTGGTAGAAAATATTGACGTCTCAGTTAAAACGAATTTATACGTCCCACTTTCCGAATGTCTGCCACCCATTTGTAAGCAAAACAATTCTGGTTCTAGATGGCATGGAATCTGCAGTATCAACGAAGCTCTTTTGTAATTTATGGATACGTCATCAGATTATCATTTCATTCCTATAATATAGGAGTTATCTTTGAGAGAAGACAGAGCAGTTCTTATAATTCCCTCAAATGGGTACATCCCTCAAATGGGTGGTTGGATGAGAAATACAGAATATATCGGAAGGCTTTTCTCTCTTTACCATTTCCCTCAAATCGATACGGAATTATCTGTGCATAGTTTCTTGAGGGTAAAGAATATCCCTAACTGCAAATAATACTAATTTAGAAGATAATGTGTAAATGTAAGGATTTTCAAAAATATCCTTGTGGCATGGAACTCAACTTTGGAATTATTTTAATTATTATGCTATTTTCACTCTAAAAAAATCACTGAATCCCATTTAATTATAGAATAGTTTATTTCAAAATTGTAAACAACAAAAATTCTGTTCCATGCACATTTTATAAGTATATATTGTTTTATTTGTGTTATCTAAAATTTTCTCTGTGTTCTGAGAATCCTCGCTGTAATTTCACTAATTTTCCCGAATAGAAAGGAATGTTTTCCCTACATGCAGATAAGCATGACCTGTAACATTGCTACTGTTACACAAGGTAACTTTTACAGGACGGGAGAATAACTTACCAACCCCACGGTCATGAAGAGGTCACGGTCCCTCCATACCAAAGGCTCAGCAACCGACTTTTGACCAATCAGAGGCTTCAGGGTAATAATGTTCTAGAACATTTTTCTGACCTCTGAGAGTTTTTGGTGCTGGGCAGTTTTAACGATTTTGGAGGCAGTATAAAAATAAGCTCAGAGAGTGAAGGTGTGTGCGGAGATCTTTCTTTCTTTGGTCGACGACATTTTTTTTTATGGCCGAGGACTCCCCGAGTCTCTGGTCTGCTTTGGAACATGTAGAAATGCAAGGATGATCATCATTTCTTCACTAATGGTGGTGATAAGCGAAAATAATTTATACTGCGTATAATAAGGCGATAGCACAGCAAATTCAATATATATATGTAGCTATGACTTAATATGTATTTAAATATTTTCTTAATTTATGTAGAAAATTATTATTTTATATTTGTTCAGTTGTAACTAACGATTATATTAACTTAAAATAAGAAGAAAAGAAATTAAATGCTAACATTATCTAATAATTTTGAGTTTGTATTTTTTAGTTATCTCAGACATGTGTCAAAATGTGTTTATTCTAATCAATAACCTTTAAATTGCCACTATACTAAATCCTCTATTCTATTGCCATTTTATTTCCCAACAATCCTATAGTTTTATCAAGTCAAACGTTAAATGCAGTAATCATTACAATCTGGAATATTTACTCAACAAGGTAATTTTGCTATTTTATCACATAAAGAGATTTTTTTACGACCTATTCATCGTCAAAGTTTTGCAATTAGTTTATTTTCAGAGCTTGATATTTTATGCTCAAAAGCCAAATTTTGAGCTTCTTATTTAAGCTGTGCTTTTAGTAACGAATATGTAGTACTTTAACAGCTATATTTTTTTCTATATAATATTAAGAATATGAAACTCAAAAGGTGTTGGTCGACCCAAATATTGAATTACAACGCGGATGCGGAATATCCACAATTTAAGATTTATAGTTACAGATCGATAGTTAAAGTTTCTATTACAACTATTGAAAAGCTTGTAGTTTATAATAACTCTTAAGAATTAATGATGTTGTTAAGACTTAATGAATGTAATTTATAATTTGGTATACGTTGACATGTATTTCATATTCTTTAAGGCACGACAGAGGTGTACGGGCTTATAGGTGGAATTAATACTAACCTTCCAGTTCATAGAGGTGAAATTCATTGCTTCTGTTTAGGAATGGACGTGAAATGCCTGGATGAGAATGGTAGGCCTCATCACCCTCTTCTTTTGCTTAATACTGCATAGTGTAAGAAAACATGTAACAATATACCGAAATTTCAGATTCGTGGCATTTGTCTTCAGGCACTCGGAAATTTAGAGATTTGATAAATAATGTCCTCATGATTCTTTATAGTAATATCTACCAGGGAGTAACATTGTTGGCTCGATTACAAATGTATCACGACATCATTTTCTTTCGGCGAAATTTTCACATACCTAGACTTCATTTGTGTGTACGTACACACACACACACACACACACACACATGTATAAATATATATATACATATGTATGTATGTATGTATATATGTATGGTCTTCGCAATTCTGTATTCTTTCAACACATACATACCGTGTCGTTAGGACCTTCTTACTGGCGTGAACTCTCCCTCATTATACACTGGTGTAAGAAATTAAGAGAATTTGCAGACTTTGTTGGTTATCTCTAGAACTACTGTACCGATTTTAATGAAATTTGATATGTACATATATTGATACAATACAAAACAAATAACCATTCAATAATTGTAATACACACGCATGATCGTGCGTAACACTCGTTGGAGTCCGGAGGTATAAAACAGCGGTTGCAGAATAAACAAAAAAATGGGTTACTAGATGGGTTAATAGGGGGTATGGTCCCCTCTTACAGATATACAGGTCTCGCAGCGTGATTTCATACTTGAAATAAGGCAGTTTATCATTTCCTGTGGCAATTGGTCCCACTCGTTCAGCAACGCTATTTTCATTCCCTGGATGGTTCTCGGAGGGGGTTGCAAGTTGCAATTTCCCTCTCCAGAGCGTCCCAGACATGCTCTATAGGGTTAAGGTCTGGAGATCTGGCTGGCCAATCCCTCCGGCGAATATCCTCATTCTCTAGAAATTCGTCGACCAGAAGATCTCTATGTGGCCTCGCGTTATCGTCCATTAAAATGAACTCAGGGCCAACTGCACCCCTGAAAAGGCGAACATAGGGCTCCAAGACCTCATCCCTATACCTCACACCAGTCACAGTGCCTCTTTCAAAGACACGGAGAGGTGTGCGGGCATCCAACATGATACCTGCCCAGACCATTAAACTTCCTCCGCCATAATGGTTGATTTTGCAGACATTGGAAGGTAGGTAGCGGGTCCCTGGTTCTCTCCATATGAACGTACGGCGAGAATCGGTGTTTAGGTTGAACCGGGACTCATCAGTGAAGAGAACGGTCGCCCATTGATCCATACTCCAATCTCTATGCTCTCTGCTCCATGATAAACGGATTCTCCTGTTCGTAGAAGTGAGTGGGACGCAAACAGCAGGTCTTCTTGCAAACAACCCTCTCTCATGAAGTCTTTTGGAAACAGTCACCCTTGATACACGGGTTCCTGTGGTTGCATACAAGTCACGAGAGAGCTGAGAAGCTGTAGCACTCCTGTTACGCCTCGCTATAATCGACAAATGGCGATTTTCTCTGGCCGTCTTGGCTCTTGGACGACCTTGCCCAGGCTTTCTCTCGATGGATTCGGTATCCTGGAACTGTTTCCATAAGTTACACACGACACAGGGCTTTAAATTGAACTCTCTACAAATTTGGACTTCAGGTTGGCCTGCTTCTAGCCTCCCCACAATTCGCCACCTCATTCCATCATCTAAACGTTGGTGGTTACTCATTTTTACTGTTACAATTTGAAATTAACCGATTGCTGCAAAATAACACCAAGAAATTCGCCGAGGAGTGCTAGCGAACGAAATGCGTCTTAACTTACGCGCGCTTATAGAGCCTGTTTCTCTACTGGCTCCGCCTACACACACGTGTACGCTTACGTATTTGACGTACAAGATTTGCATTTTTGTCTAAAAGCAGTGGCTGTACATTCTGTTCAGTTCTTGTCATGAAATTCGATAAAATATGCAAATTCTCTTAATTTATTTCACCAGTGTAGTTGGGTTATTTTGAGTCTATTGTAGGTTAATAGTCGAAATATACGAATGTAGAATTTAAAGCTTTTTAAAATTAATGTCATTAAAAAGGGTTATTTTATATATTTGAATTATAAATAGCCTTTGTTAACTTCAATCCTAAATATATAAAATTGTTATAAGATGTAAATAATGAAGTTTGGATTTCCCAGTTTAAGAAAAATCTGTGATGTTATACCAATTCTTATGTTTGTTTCAGGTAAAGAAGTAGTAGGTAAAAGAGGTTATTTGGTGATTGCAAACCCTTATCTTGCGATGCCTATCAACCTTCTTAATGACGAAAACAAGCAAAAAATACGTGAAAAATATCTTAGTCAGCATCCAGGTAAGCAGAATTTTACAATATTAATGAAAGTTTTTGTTTGAGTTTTCCTTCTCGTTACAGCTGAAAATTTCAAGTAGATTCATATTTATTTTCACAGTGTTGAGTTCAGGCGTGTCCAACCTTCCTGGAGTCCTCGGTCGCTAGCACACTCGGTGGCCCCACAAGATCGTAAACGTTAGAAGATCTATCTTCATAAAATTCCTAAATTTTATTTAAAATTAGAAAAAGCGTTAAGGAATAAAAAATTTCCTCAGCTAGCAGGTATACTCCCACGAAGCTTTAAATTTGAGATTACTTATTTTTACAAACTCTATAAAGCTTAAAAAGTTTTAAACTTTTAAGAGTTTGCTTTAAAAGAGTTTAAAAGTTTAAAAAGTTACAAACTCTTTAAAGTTTATATAAGCGGTTCTTAGAACCGCTTAAATAAACAGATCAGTTTTCTCCCTCTCTGAAACGTGTGTCGTTTTCAACCATTGAAGAGTATTTCTTACGATTACACAAATTAAGACTAATTAATTAATACAGTGTTGTTTATCTACTTTTTAAATCCTGTTTTGAATTTAAAAGTAATTAAATACTAATTCTTACCCTAATCGGAATTATTTATTTTCGTTCGTCACCACCACATGAATGATACTTTGTATAACACGCAACTCGAGTTTATATCCGTTTTTTTTCCCAGAGTGCTAGCCAATTAAGACTTGTCACGATCTACGATAATAAGCTTCACAGTCGCTTTATATTGCAAAATATGTATTTATACGACAACAGTTTAAGAGTTTATATGACAAAAATGCATGGCGTAATCCGTTTGAACAATCGCGTGGTTATCGTGACACCGCATTTACACAGTCGCGATAGCGGCGAGTCGAATTGCGGGGGGAGAATGTGTAAATGCTGTTCTCGCCGTTTCTACTCGCCAATCGTGGCGCTCACTTCGGGTGCGGTTTTCTGGCACGAGTCAAAGGGGCGAATGGCGCCAGATGTCAGACGACTGGCTGATGCGAGCACAAAAGACAACGAGTGACGCGAATGTGAGAACGGTCACTCGCGTCGATGCAGGGACGTGACTAATGTCTCGCGAATGTCTTGCAGATGGCGCGATCGCGAATGTGTAAATGCGGCATAACATAATGCTCATATTGTTGAACTTTTAAATTATTCTGGAGAATCATTCCTAAATTCACCAACGTTCAGACGATGACCGGTGATGTAAGGACATTTGCTTACGGCACCAGAAGTTGCGGGTTCGAGTACCGTGGCAGAAATGGGTATTTGTATCCGTTCAGTAATAGATTTTCAATGTAAGTCTCAAACTGCTTGCATGTCCAGGAACCTTCCAGTACTGACCAGTCCACATAGATAAATTTGTTGTAGAAAAAAAGACGACTTCGACTATTTATTATAAAACTCTTTTCCCCCACTTCTTGATTTCCCCTCTTGCTGCTAGGGAAGATATTTTATTCATAGGGGATGAAAACGCCTGGAAAAGGAAAATAAAGGAGATAAATCTATGAAAGACGGAAGTTATGAAGTCATTCATCGAAGATATTAGGGAAAGTTCTTTGTCTTTCAGAGGGTGTTATAGCTATAGCAATTTCAAAAGTATGCAATGTAGAATCTGAATATCAGCAATTGTATATTTAACAGTCGAGTAAAATTCCTTTGTTTAAATTTCCAATTGTACGAGAGATTTCTCTCCAATGTAACGTTTTATATAGACAAGAATCGTAGATAATTATGTAATTCCTGACAGCTCATATCAAAAATGTTCAACATAAATGGACATATCGTAGGTGGATTTTCGAGACCTTGTTTATTTGAAACACATATGAAAGTATCTAAAATACTGCTAATGTAAGATTAAGTACTATTAATGTAACATTGGTAAATATTCGATAAGTGCAGAGATTTTAATTTCTTTCAGGTTACTGGAGTGTAGGTGATGACGTATGGACAAATCCCGTTACTAGAGGTTTTGTTGTGTACGGAAGATGGTAAGCTGTCCCCGACAGAATGCTCAACTACGCTCGCTGTCCCATTTTTTTTACTACATAATACTGTCAAAAGTGTCTGGAGTTGCTTTTACTGTAACAAAACCCATCTGTGAGAGTATAGAAAACTTTTACTTCTCATTAACATGTGGCGCTGCGGTTTTGCCGCTTATTCAAATTCACTTCTTCAAGGTGGAACTGGACCTTGAAGCTGACTATATATAGAATCTATTTATGAAAATTCTTTATAGATTTATAATTTCCATTTTTATAGATAACCTATTTAAAAATATGTACTTTATATGTATAAAGAAAGAAAATTTCTTTTTCTAATATTATTTGAGTTTTTGTGGTTAGAATTAGACCATATTTGCAGACGTTTCGTAGAGCTTCAAGGTCATGTGCCCCCTCAAATTATTTGTGACGTGACTTCACAAATCTGACGTCGTGGCCTGCGGAAAAGCACTCGACCGTGATATAAACAAGCAACCGCAGTTCACAGCAGCTCAGTCCCTTCCCGTCTTTTTCACACCTTACTACTGCCGGCAGTTTACATATGGCTACATTTTTAGCCAGTAAGCACAAGTTTATAGTTATGTTATAATTTCTTCAACGAGCAGTTAGAAATATAACTTTTGTTTTTGGTTTTTAATCTTGTTAACAAATAAACAAGATGGAGTCAGATTACAGTTTGTGTTTTCTTGAACACTAAAATACGTAGGCAAATAGAATTCAGAGACGACGCAAACAGTACAAAAGGCAATCAAATTCATCCTCAGTAGCAGAAATAGAGAAACTTAAATAGCGTGAATTCATATCTTGCCGTGGCTTACTGTTTAAAGTGAAACGTGAATTTTTTTTTTCTGTACCCTGGTTGGTTTCATTGTTGCTGTGCAAAATTACTTGTCCATCTATGAGTTGTTCTCCCTAAACGACGAGAAAGTTCGAAATAAACCATGTTATTTTATGATTGATTATGCATGAGTCTTAACCCTTTACGTCTATGAGATCATTCAAATCTCTTTTTATTTTCAGAGTTATTAGCTTTGTTGGATTTTGATTTCCTATTTTTTCGTTTTTCTTTTGAAGTTTAACTCTCACCATTGTCAACAGATGGCGATACTTCAGAAGTTTTGCCTTCGCTCACCCATCCCGCGAAGTAAATCAGTTTCATGTAGTCTTGTCGGGAGGAGAGACATGTCTTTTTGCTCACCGTTCTATATACAGTAACCACCGCTTATAGTGATCAGTGGTTATAAGAATCAACCGTTTATAAGAATCAATATCGCAAAAACAAAAACGAATGTATTATTTCCATGTTAAAATTTCCGCTTTAAAGAATCAATCCACCGGTTATAAGAATCAGTTTGCAATCTTCGCCTTCCTTTCATTTTTCCAAAAAATGCCACTTGAACTCTCAAAAGGTACGAAATTCTTTAAGTTTTTGAAAAGAAAGATTGATAAAACTTTGGGGTGGAAAACAGTCGTAAAATACATTCCTTTAGACATAACATGAGAGTTTCTCCTTATACGTTTTTGCTAAACACTGTCTTATTAGCTTTACCCAGGGGCATCTAACCCGCCCGGGTCCGATTTCGCTTTTCTCCAGACAGGCACTCCTTTTTTCCCACCACTTACTTCCTGGTTGCGGATTTCTGGACCCTGAAACACATAAACCTTCCGCGAAGTGTCCACCATAACTTACGCAAACGGGACAGTTTATTCAGCACTTCAAACCGTGAAACGTAAACGGATCCGTTTTGCTGAATCAGATGAACCAGATGCTGAATCAAACGTTTCACGGTTTGATTCAGAATCAAACCGTGAAACGTAAGCTATAAGGTGAATCTTCGTCTGAGACTGTAATAAGCATACGTCGCTAGTATTCACTTTAGTTTTCTAACAAAATTGCCAGTTAGTGTTAGAACTTTTTGATAGTCGAATTCAAATATGATAAAAACAAGGAAAACTCTTAGTTTTTCTGAAAAACAGAACTTGTTAATTAGATATGATGCTCTTCCAAAGTGTAGTCAAAGAGAAGCTGCCTCTTGTTGATTTTATAATCATGTGTTGTTACTTATAGGTCTAGAAATTGAGTTATAGTATTTGTTTAGAAATTGAGTATTTTTAAAATTATAAAAATAATTTTAATAAATGATAAATAACGTAAATTAAAGAGTATTTAATGGTAAATTATGTATATATGTGCCTGTGTGTTTATATATATGTACAAGTATATATTTGTGTATGTGTGCCTGTCCAAAGGGAAGTTTCGGTTATAAGAATCAACCGCTTATAAGAATCAAAAACAGTAATAACAAACGTGATTCTTATAAGCGGAAATCACTGTATATTGTATTATAATGTACTGTGAGTGCATATTTCATGCAAATTTCTTTTTGAATGTATCTACAAGTTTTGAAGTATAGACATGCCGACATTCTTCTGCGTAAGTAGCTAATATTGCCTTGTATTCAGCTAATTTTCACATATCAATAAATTCTGTTCTACAACAAGCTTGTGATCATTTGAAAGTTATCAATCTGTTGAGCTTTTATATTCTTCGTGTTCAGAATACAGTAATAGAACAAACCCAGCGACCTTCTGAGCTATCATTGAATCTTTTATCCAATATTTGCTGTGTGGTTCAGTTATTTTCTACCAGTAAGAATTCTGCTTAACTTTAAGTGAACTGAACTTACACAAGCGTTATTTTCCATAGAGCTTCGGAATTTTCCTAAAACCTTTTAAATAATTCCTAAAAGTAATTTTAATTCGCTCCAGGCTAAAGCTATTGTTTCAGCTAAGAGCTCACGAAGGCAGGGATAAAAGAGCTGTGATGAAAGATGTCTTTACGAAAACAATATTAAGTCAATTTGTAGGAAAAAGTGCATAGAAATAACATAATAATTAACGTATTGCTGTTTAGCCTATGATATTATGTTTTTTTCAGGTTTTGCATTAAAAAATAGTTAAAATATGTCCCTCCTATAAATTCTAGTATGTTTTTAATAAAAAAATATTTTGTTTGCAAAGAAAAAAATACAGTGCCGGAAGATAATTTATTTTGTGGTGCTTTAATATTTCAGTGACGACGCTTTAAATCCTAGAGGGGTGATATTCAACTGTTCAGAAATTTACTTTGCTCGTAAGTCTTTATTATTATTATTATTATTATTATTATTATCATACTTTTTTTTATTTATATATCATTTTACTTATTTTTTTATTTATATATCATTTTATTTATTTTTTTATATATTTTTTATCAAGAGGGATTTTCAAGCAGTTTCCTCAGTTCATGATGTTTCCCTGTCGCTTAAAATTGTCAAGTTCCTTAACAACCAGTTCTTTAATATTTCAGTGGACAACTTTCCGGGTATTGAAGACACGGTCTGCGTTGCCCAGTATAACAAAGATAGAGACGAGAGGGTGGTCTTATTTGTTAAGATGAAACCCGGAAAAGTGTTGACGGAGGAAGTGAAGGAAGAAATTCGAAGGGTAATAGAAACGAACCTCACTTACGAACACGTGCCTGACGTTATAATGCAAGCGCCCGGCATCCCGGTAAGCAGAATACATGGGTTGGAAACGATCACTTGACCTTGAATTTGTTGTTTATAAAGTGCAATGTTTAAGCGATGCTTCGCCGCCTTCGCAGTGAGCCAAAAATCCCCTCATCTCCACTCTTTAGTCCGAGCAAGATAGCCGTGTTGTAAACACGATAATTTGAAATTCTCCATAACTAATATATAAATAAAGATGTTCCTTTTTTTCTAGTAAGATTTAATAATGTACGCATTTATAGCGCACTTCAACAGTATTACCCTTTTTACTTGCTATTAGTGTTGGAAAACGAATATCAACGTAGCCATCATTAGCCCCAGGTTATTTTATTTCATTTTTCACGGACTCCTTTTAAAGCGTTTTAGTAATCATTGGCTGTCTCTACGTGACAATGACTTGAAAATAATTTTAGGATGCCATAACTGGCCCTACGTATCCTAGTGGTAGCGCGTTGGGTTTTGGAATGGGGCTGCTCAGTTCCAATCTCGACGAATGCCATTCAATACCTTCGTGTCTAGCGCGGATATGGGCCCGTTAAATTCGTATACTGGTAAGTCCTTCAACGAAGTCAGTGTGTGGGGGAAGGTACGAGCCCTCTAGATGTCACCCCTGGGAATGCTCGGCCAAAAGTAAGTTGGGACCAGAGGGTAATGTTGACTCACCTGTATGGTGCTCCCAGATAAGAAGTCAACAATTTCGGCGGTATATTGTGTTAATGTCTCACGACAAGTGCTTCCGCATTAAAAAGAAAGAAAGAAAATGAATGGCTTAACTTCAGTCGTGTTGAACACTTTAAGAAAAACATCCATAAAAATTAGGTTTTCTAGATATACTGTTCTTTTAGTGAAGGATTTTAACTTATTGGGCAGTTATCATTTATTGAATGTAATTACATCTTATTGACTAAAATACATTTGATTTACTTCCTTTTTTTCCTTAATATTAAATGAGTCTAATTAGTCCTCGTGTAGCAAAAAGATTGACCGTAGAGCTCCAACCCAAACCAAAGCAAACCTTAATATTAAATGAAAAGTTGGTACTGTAGCGGCACGTAGAACCGCGTGGGACAATCCCTAACAACAGAGAAATTCAAGGAAACATCTGTCGAGCTTAAGAAACTATTTGTGTGTTCCCCCATCGGAATTTAACATTCCTTTGGTCGGTGGTCTTAAGCCCGTGCGTCTCGTCTTTTCCGAAAGCTTGGGAAAACATGTGTGCTAAAAATCATCAACTGCCCTTGTGTGCCCATGAAGCTATCACTCGATGGCTATTATTCACAGATATTGATGCTATGGAAGCAGTAAGTTTCAACATAACTACCCTACGATCGCTGTCACGATGTGGCTGTCAACGAGAGATAATCCTATGCTCCTATCTCGAAAACGGGCGCTTTTCTGAGAAGACCCCCGGTGTCGCAACTAAGGAATTTTCAAAGCATATATATTTGAGTTTGTTTCCAAGGAGTTCCATCAAAATCGGGACCTGGAGCGGACATAACTAATTTTTAAATCCTGAAAGAATAAACTACGCTGCTGGACATTAAAATTGCAACACCAGGAAGGAAATGAAATTACAAAATTTTGCTTATTGTAGGTATACAGCATAGTAGGGAGAAAACATGATTTAATTTGCAGGCAATTTGGGGAATATACAGGGTCCGAAATTCGTACACACAGCTGCCGCCTCTAACAGCTAAAACGGTTCTAACCCGGTTAGGCATCGAGTTGAACTGGGCTTGGATGACAGATACGGGAAGTTATTCCACGCTGCTTCAAGTCTATGCCACACTTCATCAATCGTAGTGGCTAGAGAGTGGTGGCGTCCCGGTCTCTCAGCAATCTATGACCAGATGTTTTCAATGGGTGAAATATCTAGAGAACGTACTGGCTGGGGCAATAGTCGAACACCCTCTGCTTCGAGGTAGGTCAGGACACGACCGCCTACATGCGGTCTTATGTTATCTTGTTGAAAGATGACGACTCCGAGGCCTCGAAGATAGGGCACATCCACCGACCTTAAGAACTGTGAAATGTAATGCTGGCTGTTCAGATTACCGACGACGCGAACAAGATATGTTCGTGTCGTGTACCCAATGGCTGCCCATACCATCACACCAGGTGCAGGGCCTGTATGACGATATCGAAGGCAAGCAGGCCACGTGATTCTCCTTGGTGCCTCCAGACTCGGATACGCCCATCATTATGCAGCACGCAGCACCGGAACTCGTCTGAAGGAACTACGTGATGCCATTCTTGTACCCAGTTTTGTCGTTGGGCTCACCACTATCGCCGTGCGTTTCTACACTGCAGTGTCAAGGTAAGCCGCGATAATGGTCGCCGAGAAGACAGTCCGTGCTACTCCAGACGTCGTCGCACTCTCAGTGCGGATACTTGTCGTGCTGCAAACAAGCCCATTTCCTGACTGAAGGTCCGTGATGTGGTTGTACGATCTTGCAAGGCTGACCTGACAACATGGCTGTCCTCTCGAGTGTTAGTGGCGGGAGGCCGTTGAGATCCTGCATGGCGTTCAGTATGACCTTTCTGAACCCATCGATTCCATATTCGCATGACAGTCGTTAGATTCCGACCAGTGCGAGTAGAAACATCGCGGAACGATAAACCGCTCTCTCTATTGGCCACGATCCTGCCGCTATCGAATTCCGACACGTTCTGGTAGCCGTTTCTCCTTCTTATACGAGGTATAACACGATCTTCTCACCAACAAACAACGTTCAAATGTGATTTCCGAATTAGAAACTCGCTGTGTAACTTTCCTTTTATAGTTTGAGATGTCGTTTCTCCCTCCTGCGTCGTTCGATTGCGCTGAAATGCTAATCATTTGCATATCCCAGCATCTTCTTCCTTTCATGCGAATTTGACGTTTGTATCACCCCTCCTTCATGGTGTTGCAATTTTAATGGCCAGCGGTGTAGTTGATAAGAGAAACCGCTGTTAAAATCTATTGTACCAGACGTTCTCTTGTTCAGCTGTAAACTGTTAAATTCAATGTTCAACCTGCTTTGTTCTATATTAAATTAAGTTTCAGTTAAATTATGGCTTGTTATTCCAATCTTTAGAAATCACTTGAACATTTTTTACTTTTGCCACGATATCGTTGAGAACGCACCTGCCGCTACCAGGTTGTTACAGTGTGCATTCAGTCGTCTTTTTAAATATTAAAAATGAACCAAAAAATGTAATAATTCGTGAAGATCTCCATCGTAGCTTATTATTATTTCAATGAACCAAGTAATAAAATGTTAAACGTGGTTACATCGAAAGCAACCAACGATTCTCGCGGATAATGTGCAAATGTTTTCATTGACAAGGGTCCCTCATTGGCAGTCAACAGCAATAACATAAAATGCAAAACATTATCTGCAGTAATCAGATATCCTGCATATTATACAAGTTGAACTATAATTAGTCTTGGTTTTTATTTTACATCCAGTTGAACTCTTTTTTATGTTCCTTTCTATTTCAACAGGGAAGAACTCTGATTATTTAAATTATAGCTGTGCGTATTATATATATATATATATATATATATATATATATATATATATATATATATATATATATATATATATATAAATGCACTCTTAGGCAAAAAAAATAAAGACGCACCAAGAAGGTGTTAGTATTCGGCTTGACATTGATTGATATAGGTGGCGGATGTCCTCCTGTGGGATGTCGTGCCAAATTCTGTCCAACTGGCGCGTTAGATCGTCAAAATCCAGAGCTGGTTGGAGGGCCCTGCCTATAATGCTCCAAATGCGCTCTATGGGGGAGAGATCCGGTGACCTTGCTGACCAAGGTAGTGTTGGGCAAACACGAAGACAAGCAGCAGAAAACCTCGAGGGCAGGCATTATCTTGCTGAAATGTAAAGCCCAGGATGGCGTGAAATGAAGGGCAACACAACGGGGCGTAGAATATCGTCGACGTACGGCTATGCTGTAAGGGTGCCTCAGGTGACAACCAAAGGGATCCTGCTATGAAATGAAATGAAATGGCACCCCAGACCATCACTCCTGGTTGTCGGCCCGTATGGCGGAAGACAGTCAGGTTGGTATCCCATCGCTGTCCGGGACGTCTCCAGACATGTATTCGCTGGTCATCGGGACTCAATTCGAAGCGAGACTCATCACTGAAGAAAATTCTACTCCAATCAGTGACATTCCAGGTCGAATGTGCCCGACACCGCTACAAACGGGCTTGTCGGTGTACAGAGGTCAATGGTAGTCGACGCAAGGGGCGTCGGGAGCTCAGCCCCCTTTCTCTGAGCCGCCTATGAAGGGTCCTTGCGGTCACTGAAGCACCAGTCGCACGTACGATCGATGATAATGATGAATCTGCGGGTGTGAGTGTCGCTCTGACAATTGTTCGGTTCTCACGTTCTGTCGTTTCTCTTCTGCGCATATTGTTCACGCATCTGTATGCGAGGCATAGTTACTGTCAACCTGAGTACACGGAATGAAATTCGCTAATAATTTATAACTTGGAATCGAAATCTCTCCTCTTAAATATCCTGCCAGTTGCGAAGTTAAGATGAGCTGTAGCGTCACATGTTCATTCATTGGCCGCCAAACTTTAAAATTTTGCATTTTCCGTCGAAACCTGTATGCATATCAATTTGTGTCCAATTTGCATTACCCCTTCTTTGCGCGTCGTTTTTTTTTTTTTTTTTTTTTTTTTTTTTTGGGGGGGGGGGGCTAAGAGTGTATATTTATTTATTTATTATTTTGTAATGAATAGTCATCTTCCTGCCTAATAGGATTAGGCCTTTTATTTATTAAAAATTTTCCCTTTAAAGTTAGAATTTCTAGAAATTATCCCGTGCATTTCTTTGTATTTTCAGTACAACCTGACTGGGAAAAAGTTGAATCTTTTAGTAAAGAAGCTTGTGAACAAGATGCCTGTCTCCAACGAAGAGTTTGTAATCAATCCTGAGTGTATCGATTTCTACAAAAAGGTCGATTTAGGAGATTTTTAATTCTCCAAATATATATGAACTGTATTTCTAAATTATACGTGAATGTACAATTAGTTTTATCGGAGATTATTTCACCCTGTACCGTTTATGTGAACTTTTTTATGCAAATACATGTTTCTCTTCTTAAATCTACGCAGCCTGATTTTTTCCTGATCTTCCTTAAACTTTCCAACTGTTAATATCTTGCCAATTAATAACTCTAACTGAAATTATAATTTAATAGGATAACTATTTCTCTGTAATAAAAAAAATCTTACTAATTTACACTTTCGGTTAATTTCGGTACGTATGCGGAAAATCATCCATTTTATATATATATATATATATATATATATATATATATATATATATATATATATATATATATATATATATATATATATATATATATATATATATATATATATATATATATATATATATATATATATATATATATATTATATAAGTTGGCTCTCTGTTTAACGACTTTCAAGGGACCGTGAAAACTCGTTCTTAAGTAGAGATCGCTTTAAACAAAATTTGTAAAAAAATAACATTTACCTTCAAACTTTACAGGCTTAGGACTGTCAATATATTTCTTAATATATTGGCGTGTTTAAAAATGTTATTCTTATTACCATCATTATTTATTTTTTTATTCACAAAAAGTTATTTTAAATTACATTGAAAAAAGAGTACAAACAGTACAATAAACTAGGTTTTAAAAAAATTCAAAAAGTGTTGATTGCTTCATTTTTCGCCATGTTTCCGTTATTCTCTTTTCCAGATTTTCTAAAATGTTAAATGAGTCACCTTCCATTTTCGATGAAATATAGCGTCGGAGAACACCTGGAGCAGAAATTGCATCTGTGTAAGACGGTGGTAGTGTCTCGTTTTCCGTTCAACTCCACCTTCTTCGTCTGACATTGTGTTTTCGTTTACTATATCTTCATAAATTTGATCTACATTTCTGTAATCTGTTGTTAAAACAGATTCGTCACAATTGTAGAAATCTTGATTTGAAACATGCTCATTTTCAACAAGACTTCTCCATTCTTCAGGGGTAATGTCATCTTTCTTGATTTCTACATCCGTACTTTGCAGTTGCACTACAAGTTCTTTGTGAATTCCAGGAACGCGAAAACAGTTTTTTATTGTGGATGAAGAAACTTCTTTCCATGCTAATGTTATCATGTGAATTGCTTCCAAGATCGTAAATTTTCAAATTTTCATACTGTCAACCGAATTGTTTATTAATTTCCTAATTAAACACTTTCTGTAGTATGCTTTCACACTGCTAATGATACCCAGGTCTAATGGCTGCAACCTGCTAATGCAATTAGCTGGTAAGAAATGGATAGTCAAATTTGTAAGTCCAGGGATATTTGGAGCATGTGCAGTGCATCGGTCGATTAAAAGTAAAAGTTTTATCTTTTCTTGATGCCTTTTTGCATCAAACTTTCTAATCCAGTCAAAAAAAAATGTGTGATGTCATCGACGTTTTATAGTTATTGCGGTACTTACAAGGTTTCCTGGTGGTATTCTTAAAACACCTTGGTTGCTTTGATTTGCCTATAACTAGTGGTGGAAATTTCTCAAATCCATCCGAATTAGTGCACAGTAAAACAGGCAATCGTTCCTTAGTGTGTTTTCCACCAAAGTACTTTTCGCCCATAAACGTTAAAGTTTTATTAGGCCTCATATTGTAGAATAGGCCCGTCTCATCTGCAGTGAATATGTTCTTCTCATCATATCCATCTAAAATCCCCTTCAGCACTATTTTCCATTCTTCCACTATTTTTTCATCTATGGAGCCACTTTCGCCAGATATGCTTTTAAATACAAGCCCGTATCTTTCTTTGAACTTTACTAGCCAACCAGTCGAAGCCTGAAAATTTTGCATTCCAAACTTTTCTGCCAGAACAATAGCATTTTCTTTAAATCTCACTCCGGAAATTGGAATGTTGGATGCTCTTGCTTGATGAAACCATTGCAGGACTGCCTTATCAAACTCATCTGATCGACCACATTGAATTTTCTGCCGTTTGGATTTGGTTGAATTTTCTGCCGTTTGGATTTGGTTCCCAACCAAATTTTTGTGCTGCTTCAAGAATTTTCTCTTTGCTTGCTAAAATGGCTTTGAGAGTAGACTCGGGTAGCTGAAATTGTCTTGCGAATTGGACTTTTGTTATTTGAACACTTTCTTCCCAGTCTTCAATAATTTTCACCTTTTCGTGTAGCGTAAGATGCTTTCGCTTTGATGCCATTTTGCTCTGCTCACCTCGTATTCTTACTGGAATGAGCTCTTACACACAACCATGAATTCTCTAAACATCAACACGTGCTTCCCGGAAGGAGTGAGAGAGGGGTGCTATTGGAGAGTTCGTAAATCACATGACAACATGGTAGGTACAATAGAGGGATTCCGCACCCGTACTAAGAGCTCCAGTAAAGAATATTCGATCTTCCGAGAAACAGTAATTCCCCCCTCCCCGGTTTTTCCCACTGCAACAAGTCTATGATTGCAACATTGCAAACATAAAGGAAATTCCGGATCTGTTATTGAAACCAAACTTGTTTTCCCCCACAGAAGGTACCCCTCCTGCAGATAAAATGTTGAAGAAAAAGTTTATCATGTAAAAAAAATCGTCGTTAAACAGAAACAATGTCGTCTTTAAGTAGAATTTTTTTACGTCGGAGGGGCCGGGACTGGGAAATATCGTCTTTAAATAGAGACCGTCGTTAAGTAGAGCGTCGTTAAACAGAGAGCCAACTGTATGTATATATATATATATATATATATATATATATATATATATATATACATACACACACACACACAAGGAAACTTCTCTAACCGGCTACCCATATTCTTCGGGCGCTTTTTTTCCGGAACCATGCGTATCTATGGAATTGGTATCGTATTTTATACTTGTTCTGAGAGCTTTGATGATATTGCTAAAACGTACGTCAGAGCGACCACTAATCCAGCCTAAAGCCGAATGACTACAAACTCCCATGCCAAGAAAAGAACGCTATTGCTCGTCATAACTTGGTTATTTATACAAATAAAATAGAGAATTCGGAAGTCTACTGGCAAAACAATGGCAAAGAAATGTTTTGGGGGGTTGTTGTTTGTTTGTTTGTTTGTTTGTTCCTAATGGCCTCTGAACTTTCCCTTTAAACCTTTTTAAAACATTTTGTTATTGCTAGCAAGAAAAAACCAAGTATATTAAAAACTGAATATTTTTTGAAGTTGTCATTATTAAGTTATTATCTTTTTTTATTAAGTGTTTGATTTAAACCATTGAGGGAAAAGGGGAAAATAATTGGGACAAAAAGATATATGTGTGTGTAGTCATTAATCAAACATATTCTTTACCAGAGAATTCCCACAAGCATCAACATATGTATGTATCATTAGGGTGGTCCATGACATAATGTTAAAAAATAAAAGTTTAAGAATCTTCCTTCCACAAGTCCTGTTTTGTTCCTCTGTATTCAAACTGTATGCAAATTAAATTTCAGGCCAATCCGATAATATTAAGATGTCGCTCAACATTTGTATTTTCAAAGAACATATAACATAGCAACAAAGAAGACAGAAAATTCTTTCAAAAGCAGAAAGAAGATGTTTTTTGTTGTTCTATGAGTGGAGTTGACATGAAAACTACACAAAACGAAATAAGAAACAGAAAACGGGAAGATAATAAAGTGTTAACGTAAGAACGATATGAAGAAAGAGAAGCAAAATGACAAATTAGGGTAGAAAAAATCATGTCAGAATTATCAGACTCAGAAACTTCACATTCGATAGAATTTTAAAGTGAAGAAGAGTACTTGCCGCTGTCATCTACATCCGAATCCGATCTCAATACTACAACTACAGTTCCCGAAGCTGCTGAAAAGAAATATGTAAAAAATATATTTAAGTCTCCTGAAGTTGTAGGTGCACTAGATCGTGTTAATATTTCTGATCGGAAAGCTGCATTCGTCGCTGGAGCTGTTGCATGTGCACTTGGGAACGATATTTCTCCAAAAAACCCTTTCTCGGAGCTCAATAAGGAGACATAGAAGAAAAGGGAGGCAACAAGCTGCAGAAACAGAAAAAAATTTGTCTAGATAAACTGCTATTATTACACTGGGATTGTAAGATGTTACCAGATATTAATGGATCAAAAACAAAAGTTGATCTAGTTGCCGTTATTGTTTCAGGAAATGGTCAAGAGAAGCTCCTTGGAATTCCGAAGATTGATAGAGGAACTGGAGAATTACAAGCAAAAGCATGTATTTAGACAGTTCAGAAATGGAATATTATATCTTAAATGAAAGGACTGGTGTTCGATACCACAACCGCTAGTGCTGGTTTACACAAAGGTGCATGCATCAGAATTCAAAAATATTTAGGGACAGATCTTATTTGGGTTGCATGTCGTCACCATATAATGGAGATTATACCATCCAGTGTGCTTTCTGTTACCTGCATTCGGCCCATCTAAAGGTCCAGAAACTATAATATTTAATCGTTTTAAGAATTTATGACCGAAAATAGATAAATCTGCTTATAATCCAGCAAATAAGGAACTATTTGACAATGTAAACTTTACTAAACTGAGAGAATATATGCTAACATTTCTATCAAAAACACTTAAATCTCCAACTATAAGGGATGACTATGCAGTTATCATTAATTTTTCTTTGAGGAGATAATAATAATCAGTCGTTTCGCGCTTCTGGACCCACACATCACGCTCGATGGATGGCTAAAGGTATTTATGCACTAAAAATATTCCTTTTTCGAGAACAATTTAATCTGTCATCTGAAGAATCTGGTAAAATTACAGAATTGTGCTTTTTTGTGAGCCTAATATATATAAAATATTGGAATGAAGCACCGCATGCTATTAAGGCCCCTTACAATGATGCTCAGTTTTTAAATGACCTGAAGAAATATCCAAATCCTTCTGTAGCAAATATAGCATTATCGTCATTTTCCAGACACCTATGGTATTTATCTGAGCACTTAGTAGCATTAGCTTTTTTTGATAACAGAGTCAGCATTGACACAAAAATGAAAATGATGCAAAATCTTGATCGTCCACCAAAACCTACCCGTGATTATCGACTGGAACTAAAAAATGAAGAGCAAGATGTAAATATTGAAGAACTTGTGACTGAAAAGACAAAACAATTCTTTGGTGCCATGGTTAAAGGAGGTAAAATTAAATCACAAGCTTTCATAGAAGTATCACCATCTCAGTGGGAAAGTGATCCTTGTTTTTGTGACTTTCAAGAAAGGTGCTTAAAAATGAAAGTTGTAAATGACAATGCTGAAAGAGATATAATCCTAATACAAAAATATAATGAAACCCTTACAAAAGACGAAGAACAAAAACAAATCCTGCTTCGTCTAGTAGCAAACCACCAAAAGAGCTTTCCCACGACTTCCAAGAAATCTTTGTTAATCTGCACTTTTAAAGTTTGAGCTTGAACGACCTATAAATATTATCATTTTTGGGGAAAAAATTGTACACATTATTTACATGTAAAATAATAAAATAAACCTTGTGGAGCAATGTATTTCGAAAGTTAATTTTTTTGGACCACCCTAATCTATCATGCCTGCAGTGACGTAGCGAGCATAACTGGCGCCCGGGCACGATACTTTTTTGGTGCTCCCTACCCCCCCTTCCGAAAAACATACAGTAATATAATATGCAGAATTGGTGAAAAGGACCATTTGGCGCCCCGCTGCGAGTGGACCCCTTTGCCCCCCCCCCCCGGTATCATTATTTATATTGTTGTAAGGAGCTGACAGTAAATCAAAGGTGCGCATTCTGTTCTGGGTCCAGAGTGTAGCTTCTTGTAGAGCAATTTCGGTTTCTGTGAAGTGGGATCAGTGGGTATCGGTATCATAGGAATTAACACTTTTTATGAAATATTTTGCTTTTTAGATTTAAATCCCCCCCCCCCTCTCTCTCACACACACATTCAACCATAAACACGCACACAAGTTGGTTTTGCCATTACTGTATTCTGTATGTCTTTCACGTGTAGCTATTACTGAAATTACATTTGTTGCAACCAGCAATAATATTACTTAAAAAGAAGAAAATCAGACTTTTAGTCAATTATATTTCTGTAACAAAAATAGTTGCGCCATCTGTTGAAAAGAGATATTAAAACTTTTAGATAACGCGAAATAGGGCAACACGTTTTGCATTTAATAAATTTCGTTTATTAATTTTTTAAAAATTATGATCCTACTGTTTAAATCCTTAATCATACCTTGAGACTATAACGTCTAAATTTCTATTTTAGATGATAACGACACGAATCTCTGTGAATTATTCAGAAATTTTTTATTCCGAACAAATTATACGATATTCACGTTAACTAAATACTAAAACTTAATTCTCCAGGGCAAATTTTTTTTAAGAAATAGAAGTACACAGCTGTTAAAAATTACGAACTAGAGAGAAATTCTATTCCCTATATTTATTGTACTTCGTCGTTGACAGAGTTTAGAGGGGTGTTTCAGAATTTACCACGGTTTTTTGATAATTTTACACACATTTTTGATACTTTATATCACATAATATCAAGTTGCCTTACAAAAGTAAATTAAAAATGTCTCACTTACAAAATATTATATGATAAAACATGCTTTCAAGAATTTTTTTGTGAAGAAGTACGTGTAGTATCTCTAAGACCCTTTTTGTTGCTAGTTTACGAACGAAGTTCGGATTCTTTTTTTCTTCTTATAAATAAATAAATGGAGGTTATGCTAGATGTGATAAAAATGTTTACGAAAAATAAGCATTTAATCACAAATTTCATTTTATTTTCCGCCTAATTCGAAATTATATGCTCCATAAATACATTTCAATAAAAAGAAATATTTAAAAAAGAAATTTTGTTTGCAAAGAGATGGAGTATTGGGAAGTTCGTTCTATGAAAAATAGATGTCGCCACTGAATACCATCGTATCACACCACTGTAAAAAATATAGAGCTCTAAAGGACTTTACAGTCTTCTAATTTGGTCTTGTACAGTGAGTGAGCCTATGAATACGGCAAGAAAAAGATTATCCGCTATCATATTGTTCAAATAGTTTTTAAATGGTTCAAAACAATTATTTCAGACTTAACTAAACTTAACAAAAGAATCATGAAACTCAACCAGTAGGTATGGCATGTTTGAATATATTAACTAATAAATGCAACATTTATTAAAAAATTATCTAATAATTATTTACTGATAAATTTTACTCCTATAACACGGGGACGGGGTGGCACGGGGGTCACGTGACCCCTCCCACAATTTAACTTGAAATAAATTAAAATGTTAATAGAAGTTCAGTTAAAATCGGTAAATTGTTGAAAATTTAAATGAAAGTTGGTTTTTTCCTCTGTTTCAAACTGTGAAACTGAAGATTCCGATTATGTCTTTAGACTTAACATAATTTTCAACAATGATATGATCCATAACAAAAATTCGATACAAAAATTTGATATTTTTTTTCTCATTTTATAACTTTTGAATACTACCCAAACATCAATTCTATTGTTATTCAAATAAAAAAATCATATTTCATATTTTAAAGACCGCCCGGCAGTCAATGAGCGAAGGAGGGCCCTAACTGAATTCAATTCGTGCCCCCCCCCCCAAAAAAAAAAAAAAAAAAAGTTAGAAGCACGCTACGCATATGGGTGGGGGGGGGGTGGGGTGGAGGGGGATGGTGCACCTGTGCGTAAGGCTCATAAGATGACACGATTTTAACATACCGTTATATTGACTGGATCTGGGCCGCACAAATATTCGCACAGAGCCGCATGTGGCCCACGGGCTGCGAGTTTGACATGCCTGATGTAAATGATGAACAGGGAATGGCGCAAATTAATAAATTTGTTTGAACATGCTTTAAGCATGAGTGCCATTTAATGAACTAACTATTGTGAATGAACTAACTCTCTGTTCTCGATGCCACTTGTACAAATGTTTTACGGGATACTATCATGTTGAATTACTGGCTGCATGCATTGTACACTGAAGAGCCGGAAAAAAACTGGTACAGGCGTACGTATGCAAATAACGGAGATATGAAACCAATCAGCGTAACGCGATACGATCGGCAAGCGCCTATATAAGACAACAGGTGTCTGGCGAAGCTGTTAGATCGGTTCCTGCTGCTACAATGGCAGGTTATCACGATTTATGTAACGGTGGAACGTGGTGTTTTAGTTGGCGCACAGAGATGGGACATAGTATGTCTGAGGTACTGATGCAATTGAATTTTCGCGCACCGTGAATATCAGTATCCGGTAGAACATCAAATCTCCGATAGCAAATGAGGCCGGAAAAAAGGCCTTGAACGTACTGGACCGTCGATAACTGACGAGAATCCTTAAACGAGATAGACGCTCCAACACTTCCTCAAATCGCTGCGGATTTCAATGCGGGGCATCAACAAGTGTCACGTGTGAACTGTTCGACGGACCGTCATTGATATGGGCTCTCTCGGAGCTTCAGGCCCATTCGTGTACTGTTGTTGACTGCATGGCACAAAGTTTTACGCCTTGCCTATGCCTGTCAACACTTCCTCTGGACTGTTGATGACTGGGAAACACGTTGCCTGGTCTGACGAGTCTCGTTTCCAATTGTATATGGCAGATGAACGTGTACCCTCATGAATCTATGACCGTACCTCATGAATCCATGGAAATGTACATGTAAATCGGGGACTGTTAAAGCTGGTGGAGCGTCTGTGATGGTATGGGGCGTGTGCAGTTGGAATGATATGGGACCCCTGATACGTCTAGAGACAACTCTAACAGATGACCATAGGCGTAGCGTCGGGGAAGGGGGGGGGGCACGTGCCCCCCCCAACTTAACTTGAAATAAATTAAAACTTAATAGAAGTTCAGTTAAAATTAGAAAATTGTAGAAAACTTTTAAGATAGTTGGTTTTTTCACGCCTTTTCCAAACTGTGAAACTGAAGATTCCTATTATGTCTTAAGCCTTAACATAGTTTTTAACCATAGTTTATAATCCATAATAAAAATTCGATGCTATATTTTTTCCTCATTTTATTTATATTATTTTTATTTTCCTCATTGTATAACTTTAGAATACTCCTCAAACATCAATTCTATTATTATTCAATTTCAAAAAATTATAATATTTCATATTTTAAGGACCGCCGGCAGTCAATGCGCAGAGGAAGACCCTAATTGAATGCGATTCGTGCTAGGGATGGGATATTGATATCGATATTATCGAAATACCGATATTTACCCTTCGATGTTAGGTATTATAATATATATCATATTTGATTTCTGATAATATCGGGATATCGATATTATATTCCCGATATTATCGATTACACATTTTCAAAAGAATTGTTTGAAATAATTATATTTATAAAAATTTGGGTTGAAAAATCTCAAAATCAAAGAGAAAAATAAATGAGGTTAAAAAATTATACAGAAAAATTGTAAAATTAATCAATGAGGGTCTATATTCAACTGTTGAAACAAATGGATAAAAAAAACTATAATACAATGTTAAATAAAATTTATAGGGCAATTACGTCATGACGTTTTCTTCCTGATAGTTTAATCTTAATAGTCTTTTTCATCAGATTACTACATGTGTAGATGTACTCCCTAAGACAACATCTTTTGGAAGCTTGTTGTTCATGTTGTTTTGAGTTGGAGATTTTTAAATTTAGAGGGATAAAACTTTTTTGATTTTAATAAAGTTCTCTGAGGACTTCCTGAAAACGAGCCAAATGGAGCAAATTAATCCAGTAAGAATAAAAATTGATGGTGGAATTGGCCTATAACTTTTATTCAGTAAGAATTATATACCACATCATCCCTCTCACTAAGGTGTTTGAAGTCAGTTTCACTATAAAACCTGTCAGAAGTTTCATATCAATCAAGTAAACAAGGCTAATATTTTAAAATAGCTTGTGTGTGAAATATCTTAAAAAATAAAATATTACTTAATTAATATATACATTAATTATTTTAATTTATGAAAGCCCAGAAATGATTTAAATTGTGATAGCTTATCTAACAAATTTAATTTAAAAAAGATACATAGTAAATCAGGCAAAAGAATTAAAAACATTATTATTTATTTTTTTAAATACACAATAATTTCTAATATATACAAAGTAATTTTTAGGTAAGCAATAAAAAAAATTTGTGAAAAAAATCAAAAATTGTTGAATATATAAAAATGAATTTCTAGAAAGAACAAAAAATGAATAAAACAATTATTGTCCATTAATTAAAAAAAATCTTCTACTGAGTGGAGGAAAGAGTTTATTCAATGTGAGACGATTTTCTGGCGGAGTTAATTATATTGCGGCTTGAGAAAAAATTCTTTCAGATGGCACTGATTGTGAAGTCGCAGCCAAATATCGCTTGGCAAACCCCACATAGTTCCGGGTACAATCCAATTGATTTAATCCAAAAAGAAAGCGGACACTTGTTGATGTCAGCTTCTGCAGGGGATCGCAAATAAAAGGCATGCTCAGCGGTAAAATCGAGCTACCTAAAGAACTCCGATGCTTCCAAGTTTTCTGAACCGTTTTGGAGTGTTCACCAAAGAAAGATATTCAGGTCCTTCTCCATTTCAGAATCGGAACTGTGTCCACTTTTCGGGAAATGGGCGCTTTTCAAAATTCCTCTCTGTTCTCGAATTGCTTTGGTAGTATAGACTGTCTTTGGTCCCTGAAGTATAATGTCTTCCATCGGCGGTCCAATAACGTACCTTACGGCCAGTGCTATTACATTCTCAACAATGAGCCGTTTATTGGCCGCTTCCAAGATTCATCCCTTCAGTTTGAGGCCAACTAGACGTAGGTGACATCTTGGAAATTTTATTTTTCTACCATGGTTGCTATTGGAATCGCGATACTGATTGTGGGGTATTTATCTCCTGATAACTGTTTGGGCTTTTAGAAGAGGCTCAAGAAGCTGGAGGATTTCCTTGCAAATCTTGGTTCTCTGCAGCTGTTGTCATGCTTGGTGCCGATGTGTGTCGGTGGATGATGTTGTTGAGTGTTGAGCTGAGGCATTAGAAAACGCTCGATCATTTCGTATGTAGAATTCCCCCGGTTTTCCACACTCTGCATGAGTTCAGATTACTTTCTGCTCTCAATTCATATGAAGCCCGAACACTTTTGTTTGAACCAAGTCACCACTTTCTCACCTTTCCATTTAGTGGCACGAGCTCTGGTACGGCTTCAATTGAACGGTAAGCGACCAAATTGAGGAGATGGGCAAACATATTACATGTTTTTTTTTCTACCAAAAGCGATTTCCACGGCTTTAACCATATCCGATCCTCCATCAGTGACCACTGAATTTAGTTTTTCTTTTTTTCAACCACACTACTGCAGGATATGAAGGATTCTTGAAGAAACGTAATCTCCAGTATGGCTCTGGTCCATTTCAAAGACTCCAATGGTGCAGGAAGCTAATTTTTCATTTTCCAAATAATGGACAAAAACTTCGTATCTGAAGGGTTTCGGTCCAGAAACCGGCTATTCTAAACCGGCGTTCCAAACTAAGATTTCTTTCTTTCTCTAAATAGAAACTTTTTAATTGATAAAATATTGTTTATTGAAATGTTATTTCCTTATCGAATTAAATTACGATAATTTTTTATATGATTGACTGCATAGTGAAAGGAAAATGTGTTATTGATATTTTGAAATATCGATGTTTTGGTGCCGAAATATATTGATATCGATATTATAGCCGATATATTATCGATACTCATCGATATTTGCTTTCAATATCCCATCCATAATTCGCGCCCCCCAAAAAAGTTAGAAGCACGTATACCTATGCAGATGACTGGTACAGAAGCATTCTGTCTGATAATCTACACCCTGACTTTAGACACTTCCATTGTCCATCGAAATACCCGGACATTAACATTATGGAGCATATCTGGGGTGCCTTGCACCATGCTGTCCAGACGAGACCTTCACCCCCTCGCACTCCTATGGATTTGTGAACTGCCTGCAGGATTCATGGTGTGAATTGCCTCCAGGATACCTTCAGACATTAGTCGAGTCCATGCGACATCGTGTTCTGGCGTTTCTGCGTGCTTGTGGGGGTTCCTACACGATATTAGGCAGGTGTACCTTTCTTTTTTGCTCTTCAGTGTATGGTCGTAAACGTATCAAATTTCCATCGCTTGGATCCAGTTTCAAATGCCAGCATACGTATGGATGTTATTAAGCTGTCCTATAGTAGGGAGAAACGTTTGTTTTACTCTAAGGTGCTTCCTTAATAAAGAAGGCAACAGTGATCGCGGTGTGTATGGGCGAAGTTTCTTAGGAATTGAATTGTTACAGTCCTACTGTCCGATGGCTCTTCTTTTTTATAATCCGAATTTTCTTGTGTTGTACAATGGTGAATCAAGCGCACTTTCATATTTTTCTTCTAAAAATTAGTAGTTAAATCTTTCATCGTCACATGAGAACAACCCATAACGTTGTTATTATTATCTAAAAGGCTTTTTTAAAAAATTAGGTTGGCCCAGAAAGTTTGTTCGACTTTTAAGGCTGCTGTGTACGAACCCTATTGGTTCGCTCGTCTCAATGTAATCTATGGAGAAAATGTGTCTACTATTAACAGCTACATAAATGCTGATAACTTAATCAAAATGATATTTTCAAAGAGCCTGAATTTTTCTGCACCTGACAACAGGATTCTTTTTATAATTTTGTCCACCAAAGGAATTTAGGAGCATTTAAAACACACTATACCAGATTTTTCACCAGAGTAATTTGAAATTTAAAATATTATTTGCATTTTTTTTAAACGAAAATGCCCCAAGGTGCAAAATTTCTTTCCCTGTTACGGAGTATAATTTAAAAAAAAAATCTTTCAGTCCAAGCCGACAATCCTTGGACACATTTTCTCCATAGGTTGAAAATAGGGTGAACATTGAGGTGAGAGAATCCAATTGGGTTAATACACAGCAGCCTTAAGATAACTAAACGTGGAATTCAAGAGCATATGCAGTCTTCCTTAATTTATTTGGGTTCTTCTAAGAAAATAACTCACTCTTAGTGCAAATCTCGAACATTATCGGTTACATAAATAAAGTTCAGTTCGGCTCTTTACTTAGTAAGATTGTAATGCGCTACATGCGCTCACGTATTGTAATTATAAACAAGTGAAAGGAGGTATTTATTACTTTCTGGTATCACCCTATTTCCAAAAGTTAACTTTACGCCACAACTCCTCTTTTAGAAAGCTACATTACCCGTTTTTGTTCACGAAAAAGATATCTGAAGATGATTTTTCTATTTTTAGCTATTTTTTTAGTGTGATGTCTTCAGACAGCATTGTGCTGTATTCTGACATGGTGCTGTATTCTTAGCCTAGTGCTGTATTCTTAGCATAGTGTTGTATTCGTGATACTGATCGAGAAGTGACGTCATATGTACTAAACAATTTATTTGCAAATACAGGAAGTTTGATACTTTGCAGCTAATATATATATAAACAGTTTCGAGGTTTTGTAAGGAGTTTAAACCCCAAACCAACCCCTTCACTGCATCACCGTGTAAATGTAACTGCACTGTATGTGCATTACTGTTACATTTTACACACTGCATTATTTTTACCATTATTGCCTTTAGTATACACTGCAGTACTAGAAAAACTGGTTACCTGTCTAATACGGCTATTAAAGCTGTTGTGTACTAACCCTATTGGATTCGCCTCATCTCAATGTTTACCCATGGAGAAAATGTGTCCAAGGATTGCCGACTTGGACTACAGATTTTTTTTTATAGACACATTTTCTCCAATAACTTTAATGGACAATGTATTCACCGTTTTGTTCCACTACCTTCAGCCATCTTTCAAGCAACTTCATAATTCTGTCCTCCCTAAACTTTTTTTATCTTTTGGAGCAAAGTACTGTTTCATTTTGCAGTCTTTCAGGGTGTATATACCACGAGATGGCGCCCTTGTTAAAGCACGGATTTTTAAAATTTTTTTCATTTTTTTTCATTTTTGCTTCGTGTACATTGGAGGACATTGATGAAGTAGGAAGTCAATGTATCTCCCGCCAATAAAGAATTGTGTTACTGATTGAATACTGATTGAATACTTGTGTTACTGATTGCATATGTTTTGTCCTCCCAGGCACAGGGAGTTAAAATTTTTTCCTTTTAGAAAATTCCGTAAAGGCCGAAATCATTGGAAATCCGAAAGTGGAATGTCTGGTGAATACGGGCCATGAATCAGAACTCCCTAGCCAAACTGTAACAGTTTTTTGCCTGGTCATGAAAGAAAATACGAGGTCTTGCCTCATCCTGATGGCAGATTATGCGTTTCCTTGTGACTCATTCCGGACACTTTCTTCGAGTACTGCTTTCAGTTGGTCTAATTGGTTGGCAGTACTTGTAATGAACCGTTTGTTTCTCCAGAAGGTGCTCAAAATAGAGCCCTCCCTTCCAATCCCACCATATACACAGCATCACTGTATTCGGATGAAGACCGGGCTTTGGTGTGGTTGCTGCTGGTTCATTTCATTTAAACCACGACCTCTCCCGTTCCACATTATTGTACAGCATCCACTTTTCCCCTCCCGCGGGAATAACGTTTATTGTTCTTAATAGATGTCTGCATTTGATCTCTTTCAACTTCAATTGGCCTGCCCGACATTGGAACATTGTCCAGCGAGAAATCTCCAACACGAAACTTCGCAAACGACTTTTGGCACATTTTATCAGTTGCGAACCTCCTCCATACACTGCACAAATATTGTTTTGTCTGTTTAAGTTTCACATTTACTTTCTTGAAATCATGAAGCATAACTTAGCGAAAATGGTGCTTATTTTCTTCCATCTTCAATAGAAAAATAGTTACATAAAAATTCACTGATAGTGATCATTTTTTTTAAAAATGCACTCTGATATGACAGCTGTCACCAACATAATCTAATAAAATTGCTTCGAATGATGTTGAGCTAACAAGTGCTAGTAGAGCCTTCACACAGAGAAAAAAAGAACCAACTTTTTGGGCCAACCTAATACATCCATCCCTCATTAAATATTAAGACTAGACTCTTCATTTTCGACCAATTTATTTCCAGCCAGACACTCCGCATTTTTATTAAACAGTTATTTGATGTTTTATTTGAAAGTTAGTACCACATTTTCTGACTGCAGTTTGAATCGCACTTCTTTCGCTTGATCTCCATAATTGCAACAGAAATGACCATGTTTTCGGATAATATTTCAAATTTCAGCTTTCGCAGTATGTTTTCTTAAATTTTCTTTATTTCCAATTTCTTTTATCCTCACTGCCCTTTAAAAAATATTGTGCAGCTATGTATAGATCGATTGGATTGATTGATGGAACGTCGCACCCCACCGAAATGGAAATCTCGCATCCCCGAAAACAACAACAGAAAATACCTGTTTTAAGGAGCTGGTATTTCCCTTTTTTCTGCCAGAATTCGACCGTCGACCCCACACATTCCACGCCTAGAATGATCCCCAATTTTCCAGTTTATCATTTCTCTCGGACATTATGGCAACAAAGAACCAAGATGCTCGTTGCTCGGGCATGCTTGACCGCACCTAAAGAATATGTCGCTCTTCGACCTTGAACCCCGACGGTCAGTGCCTTGAACCGTCCAGTCCAGTTCGCCTCCATAAGCTTCCGAGACCCCGCGTTCGCCAATTTCTGGTCGTTAGAGGAACGAGATGCTATCTCAGTTTATGGCCATAAAATTGCCGGTCGTGCCGATATGCAAATGTGCCGCCAAACTTTTCGAGGAAGATCTGTTGGAAAATGCACATTCCACACCTAGCCATCAGAGAATTAAGAATACAGCCAAACAGTCATTTTTTTTATTCCTTCTGCGGGGTTATGCACATGAAAAAGTAAAGGGAAACTGGTTCGAATACCGTCTCTTAGAATAGATTTTCCAACTGCAAGATTTTTGTTTTTGAAATTTTTCAAGAGGTTATATGCTGGGGCTCTACTAGTGCCGCCGAAATTACTTTTCATAATGAACTGTCCACGGTTGGTTGGTTGGTTGGTTGGAGTTTATGGCGCAAGGTCCACAGTAGGACCTAAAGCGCCAAGCAGAAGACTAGAGCCGAAAAGGACTTTAAATATAAAATAAAAGCTCAAACCAACACCAAAATAATAGGTTTAAAACCAACACATTTCTGTAATACAAGACGTGGAAATTCATCAAAAGGACGATACAATGGTGTGTAAACGTGATAAAAGAAATGATATGTATAAAGTGATGATGAAGTTATAAAAATAGTGATATATAAAGGTAATAAAAAGGTGAGATATAAAATTGATAAAAGTACATAAACGGTGATACGAACTGTCCACATGCTCAGCTGTTGTGTTTTGGTGGTTGTAGTTATGTCGGGTGTGTAGTTATGTCGAGTACGGATTTTTGACACATCTTTACACACTATTATATTTCTAATTTTTTTCTTTCTATAAACTGATCTATAATGTCCGTTCAAAACCCCCCTACCCTGTGAGGTAGACCCGTTTCTCAGATCAGTAATAAACCCTGCTCTGACTATCAACAGCAATGTAGCTAGTTATGAGGTATACGGTTAAGATTTCTCACTCTACACTATATACTAAAGATAAAATATACAAGATATAAAAATATTTGTATAATGTTATAATATATATTTAATATTATTAAAATATACAAAAATCTTCTATATTTTATAATATAAATAAATATTATAAATATATACAGATTTTTTGTGGTAAAAAAATAGATAGTATTAACAATTTTTACATTTTGGCAATATAATATCGGTGTAAATAACAACCAAAAATCATTTTCAATGCCAAATTTTCTTATGGAAAAGTTGCGATATTACTAATGCACTTCCTCGGTCAATGACCTGCCAGTCTCCCAATTTCTACTGCTGAGAAACGTATACAATTAAATCATTTCTAATAGTCTCATGTTTTCTTTATACTATTTTCTAATTATTTATGTACGCTATTTTCCTATTTTTCCTTTTATTTCTCCTTTTAAAATAACTTTTGGTTTCTATTATCCATATTTCTGGCCTATTTTCCCCACAGGGAAATTTTTTTACTTCATCTCTTTTTTTTTCTTCTCATTGTATCCTTTCATCACCTCCTCTTAAAGACGCTGTCCGTTAGAATTTTTGTTCCCCGTTTCCTGTCGATTTGTCGTTTGCGAATTCGTTATCACATGCTCATTTCCTTGTGGAGGGTGTTAGAGCTTTCTATTAGTATCCCACGCATAAAAAAAAGGATAGTTTTTCATAACTGTGCGTAACGATCTCATTTAATTTCCTACAGCATGACGAAAAGCTAAGCCTCTTAGCACAAAGCTAATGATATTCTTAAATATTCATCTGGATTTAAAAACCTTTTTATTTTCACCTTCCGATTGTTCCCCAAAAGCACCAGTATATTCACCTATTCTATTTCCAAATATTTTTGTTTCCTTTTGTGGGAGTTTTATTATGATACCACAAGGAACATAATGAAAGTGTATATTAATCACACGAATTCATCTTTGATCTCTAATATTAATCACTAAGTGAGCCAGAGACTACAAATAGTAACTACTGAATCGTGGGAGATAATTGGTTTTGGAACACTTTGCAAATCATTTTATGGGCTGAACCTAATTCCCACCTCTAGCGCCACACTCCCTAACTCTGTGTCGTTGCATCTCTTCTTGAGCCTCTAGACCAGTGATTCTCCATCTTTTCTTCATCACGGTACACTTTTAATAATTCAAAAATTTGGCGGCACACTAACAATAAGATAAATTTAAAAGAATTTTACTTGGACAATTGATTGCTGTACCTATAATATATCTTGTAAAAATAGCATACGAAATAATTTGCAGTGGCAGCACACTAAAGTAGTTGACAATCCCTGCTCTAGAGCATCCATCTTTCGGCCAATGACTCAAAATTTTCTTATTCCAAATATTTATATTTTTTAGCCTTCCTAAATGGCTTTAGCCAGCCGATATAAGCTGCTCTAGATCCTGCCCTGGTCGCTTCTGTGGGCCTGGGTGCTTGTGCGGGTGTTTGTACGTGGGGGGGGGGGGGTCGCCTGTTGCAGTCTGCATCCACCGGTGGGGGCAAAAACCTGTAGGGCCCTGGCATCTATGACGGGCACCACTTGGTGCAGTGAAACCTAACTAACACTACAATTTAAAGGCTGCAACCTCTCTCTCTTTTCGTATGCCCCTTGCAGTACATTATGGGTGCAGCTACAATTGTTTAAAGGTAATTCAAAAACGTATTAGAAAAAGAACTCACAAAAATTGAAATCACCGAATGACACATCCAACTTACAATTATATGCCCAATCTTATTTCTTCCAAACATAAATTCTGAGTAGATAGAGGATACCTCCAAAATTACCTTGGAATGTTTGCAGTCAGTGAAAGTACTTAGGACAAAGTAAAACACACACATACACACACATACACACACACACACACACACACATATATATATATATATATATATATATATATATATATATATATATATATATATATATATATATATATATATACATATATATAGATATATATATATATACATATATATATATATGTATATATAAATATATGTATATATATGTATATATATATATACATATATTTATATATACATATATACATATATACACACACACACACACACACACACACACACACACACACACATATATATATATATATCCGCTCTTTCCAAATCTACTCCTTCTACCTGGTTCATTACTCCGACAGCGTCGCTTGCAGTGCAGAAGACAAGCTAAATTATAAGTGTCTTCATCGTAAAGAAAACCCGTATATAAACATCAGAGTCTCATTCAATGCGAGAGAGTCCTGCAGCTGGGAAGATGAAGCGAGCGCTTTTCTTTTCGAAACTGCACAAGCAAGTCAGTGCTCCTCCTTGCTCTGGGCTTCCACGCACTTGATTGGGATTTGGAGAATAATAGGCCCGAACATTATATTATTTGCTTGCGTATAAATCCCCCCCCCCCTTCTCGAGCTGGAGAGGCAGAACTCTTCGCAGGTAATGATAGACGTGGTGGTGCAACATCATTTGGACGCCATTAAGCGAGTCTATGAACTTCATCTTTCGGAAACGGGATAGAAAATGGGCAGATGTGTAAACAGTAATTAACGCTTTGTTAAAATACGGCGTGGCGTGATGCTCCGAAATGAGAGGTTGAATCTGCTTGCAGCGTTGGCGTGGTTGGAGGATGGATTGGTACCTATTGACGTTTTATCGGTAGAGTGGGAATACGTGAATGCGAAAGGCGTTTATTTTGAATTTACGAGCGAAGGTTGCGGCCTCTACCGCGATATCGATTATATCGAGGAAAGCGTGTGAAATAAGCAATACAGAAAATCCCCCGCGGTCAGCGTGGACAAACTGTCATGACTCGAAAAGCATTAGATTTTGCAATCATGTATTCCTAGAGGAAGTTTAATCAAATAACTTGTCTCAGAGAGGACACGGCCTAGGCATAAGTGCTTCCGATGATGGACGTTCCAGTTTTTGCGTTTATATTCAGTTACTTGACGAGTGTGGCACGACAGTCACCTTTGCTATTTGGGGGCTAATAGACAAGACCAGTGGTTCAAAGCAGATTCTGAATGACGATAAACACCTATATTGTTACCGAGGGATTCGAATCCGAGCTCTTGATCCCAAAACTACATCTTAGACTTTCGACCATCATCCCAGATGTAAAGAAAGAAAAATATATCAATAGAAAATTTTGATGGATGTGTTGTTGTTGCTAATCTCCACGTCTAAGGCCCACTAGACCAAATCCACGAGTCCATTCACCCTCACGAATAACCAATCATAACTAATCATAACCAATAATAATAAACAAAGAGGATCTGAATAAAGGTCGTCGAGAGTCAACTGCAGGCACTCGAGAATGTGCGCTGGGGAGGACTGGTCCGAATTGTATTTAAGGCATACGGAATGATTCTTGCGACCACAGTTGTATGTGAGACACTTCAGATGGCCACTAAAACAACGAGTTCTAGTAAATTCGAGCTCTGTCGGGATAACCTTTGGTAGCTGATGACGCCGAACTATCATAAAAAACCCATGCATACCGAATGCCAGCGCCCTAACCTTTCGCGTTTTACTCCAATAATACCACGCCAAAGCTATGTTCATAAGTTTTCATGCCTCGAATATTGATATTAGAACTCACCAGCCGAGCAGTTAAAATTTTTCGTGTTCACTGCTTTTGCTTCTAGGCTATCATTCTAACTACAACACTCCAAAGAACATGCCTAAAAGAAATAAGTAAAGAACAAACGAAAAACACTGATAGCCGAAAAGTAATTTTTTTATGAATACGGAGCATTAAAACCTAGTACAAAAGGTAATGAAGAATTCGCTCTCTGATACAAGCAATAGCAAGTTAAAAAAAAATGAGTATCTGTCCAATACATATCTATCAGATTGTCTCCTTAATAAGATACAAATGTGCATGGCACGAAATTTCCACTTGATTAATGAGATACCCTAATTGTAGAACAGAGGATATCAGATAGAGGGGCAAATGACAAAGTTCATCGCTATTAAGAAGAGACATTTTTTCAAAAACTGAATTCAAGAAGTACAGGAGCGGGAAAGAAAAGACCATCATTCAAAGAAATTTTCTTCAGAAAGTTTATTAAATATATATTTAATATATTCAGCATATTTCGGAAAAATGTCTGTTTTTTTCAAATTTTCGTGACATGTAACCGAAAGGTTCTTTCAAATGGAGGCGTTTTAGCAAGAATTGAACAACATTATTTACATAAAAGATGAACCGAGACCACTCAAGATCGACGCATAAATAAGAGAAACGCATTAACATAATAGTGCTCGCATAATCATAATGATCGTAATAATTCTCGACCTAGAGGTTATTGTGCGTGTCGTTTAGCCTCGACGGTATCGTCCATAATTCCTCTTAATTTAAAATTTTAAATCTTTGGGGTCTTTGGCGACCAGATTACGTCAGAGTTTGCGGTGTGCGATTTGCATTTGGCCTGCTTGAATTCCGGACAGGAGAAATTGCTGATGAATTGCAGTATACTACTGGCTCTCCTTGTAACACAAGTTTCACGTGTATTATTATTATTTTTATTTTTCATACTGTGGGTTCATCTGTAAATTTTTTTTTACACAAGCGTTGTCATGGATGACTGCTGCTCTTTTTCTGATAATAAGCCTAATAAATAAGTTTGTAATTTTTAAAATGTAGAGTGTGGTATTTTCACGCACCAAAAATTATTTACGCACAAGTCTTACTACTCACCACTACAGTATTTTCGTTTATTAATGTCCGTTTTCATCGAGAACGGGGACTCTTATTCAAGGAAAATAATTTTTCCACTGCTTTATAAGAGATCTTTTTTAACAGTTTGATGAAAATCAGTGTTAAGTCTTATGATAAATTAATTTAAGTCTTCTACATTATAAAAATAACTACACCATACCTCGCTTAACGGCCTAGATGCGTTCCGGAAAAAGTTAGCAGTAAAGCGAAAAGCCGTATAACGAATCAATTATTTTGAGACAAACCCATGCAATTTAATTGTTCCAATTTTTTACAAAATAATATAGCTTTTATTCATATAGCATTTATTCTTTTTATTTCCTATAAAAATGCTTACATAAAAATAAAAATTACCAAAATGTAATAATAAACAGAAACTAAAAAATAACATATAAATAAAAAAAAAAGAATCATATGTACATATATATATGGGAATTGATTTATCCCAGGGCTCCGGCTATGAGCTATATGTCGCATTGTACGTTATGCGACGACAGCGCTACTAGGATTCGATAGATGAACTGGGGAGAAAGTGTTCGAGAAGAAAAGGGATAAGATTTGGAGGAGATATAGGGCAGAGGCCCTCGTGCGCCAGAGTTGAAGGACGGAATTCCTAGGAGCGAACGGGGAGAGACCCCGGAGATCTGGGCCTAGCTTATAGCTACGGGCCCAAGGCACACCTCCTAAAGAACTAAAGTTCGTTTAGGAGGTGTTGCCTAAGGGGGGCGATTGTAAGCTCCCGTGTTGAGGAAGTCTGAGTGACTCCGGGAAGTCCAGGCTGGTTGAGTGCTTGACATACCGTGTTGAGGAAGTCTGAGTGGACTTCCAGAAGTCCAAGCGATTGAGTGCTTGGCAATATGTCATTACGGAAAGGTCAACTATTCATGTTAAATGTTATATTGTTATATGTGGTGTCTACGGAATAAATGTCTATTATTATCGTTAGTGAGAGACTACTTATGAGTCCATCCTGAGTCATTAAATCTGGGGTGCCAGATTGTTATATCAGACGGACTTGTTAGGCTAATCTAAAGGTTGCATCCACATTATCTACATATAATAAAAAACATGAAATAAAATGTTTAAAAACTGTTTTAATGTGATGACGAACATTAACATGAAGAGTCACTAAGCTATAATATGCTGCATAATCACTTTCCGCTGTTGTGGCCTTATAACGAAACATTGTGGGCCATAAATCGAAAAAGTGCCATAATTAAAAAAAGGCCGTTATAGCGAAATGCCGTAAAAAGAGCGGCCGTATAGCGAGGTATATGTGAACTTCTACGGCAGATAATTCATTAAGTGACTTATCTAGATTCATTCAGTGCACTTATCTAGAAAGGGGAAATTCTGAATAAAACGATTTAAACAACAGACTGAATATCCCATTTCTTAAAATCAACAATAAAAGCAGCACTGTGAATGAGGTTTTTGGGCCAAGTTCTCCTCCATAATTATTTTGAAAGAATTGGTGAGTCCGTAGGATAGGCTACGAATGATTATAGAAAGTGGCCCTAAATGGCGAAATGTTCGTGAAAGTAATTGTGCGCCGTTCCCATGTATGAGAAACTGCATCCGACACAACAGACGCCAGTAATAATGCATGTATGTTCCACTAAGGGGAGATAAAAGTATTATCTCCCGTGCCTCATTACAGTAACGGGTCTTAACTCTTTTGAGCAGCGGACCCATTTGAGGTGCATTCTCATATCGTGACCCCCAGGGGTCAGAACAATATTAAAAAGCCTGTTGCTGGGCGATACATCAATGCGGTGGACACTGCCGCTTTGTTTAAATAAACGATGAGATTCTGGGAAACAATTCAAGTAGAGATTTATCTACTTTTGGAGTCATTTGCATATTTTTCTCGGGGAAGGTAGGCTGTAGAGAGAAGAGAAACTAGATTAAAAAGAAAATCCGTTAACGTATACTGCTTGAATATTTTTGCTAAATAAATCAATTCGAAGGCATCATACCGCCATTTTACGCCCAATCCGTGGTTTTTTAGGGGAGAGGAGAGTCATAAAATGCACTTGCAACGCCTACTATTATGCTTTAATTTGTTATGGCATGAAATCAATCTGAATATCAGTAATTTTGCAAAATGTTTCGTGAGGGAAACATTGTGGCATTAAGATTCTTTGGGGTCCTTATCGTTTCATTGTTGTAACATCAAGAAGCTCAAGGAGTATTGTAATTTCGCCTCTGGATAATTCTCTAGATTTACAACTAATCTCTCTTGGACTTCTGTTTTCCTCAGTAAGAACGTAAACGTCACCATGCAGTCAGTTCACGAATTCACGCGTATTAGGGAAAATGAGAATGAGAGTTTTATTTAAGCTAAAAAGTCGCTTTCACACTACATATGTAAATTTCGAATTTAAAATTGTTACTGAAATTTTAAAAGGGTCTTTTTTTTAGTTCTCTTCAGCGTTTATGTTGTTATAATTCACCGTTTCGTAAAATTAAGTTATTATCATTTTGATTCTTCCATTTACACGTTCAACAATCTTAGAAAGAGTTTTAACATAAACTGAATATTGTTAAGAACATGAAATTTTTTGTAACCTACGTAGGATTTCTTGCTCGTGCATCTATATAAAAAAGCAGTTTTCCATATATTAACACTTACCTGAAAACCCGCACTTCGCCACGGAGTACATTCAAATTTAATACAACCGGTCAATGTATGCAATTAATTTGTATCTTTGATATCCATAAAACATACTAATTTGAATTATAATTCTAAAAATTAATCTTTAAAATTCAACAAAAATCAGAAAATAGAGATAAGGATTCGAAAAAGATTTCATTTTAAAGGAATTTTTATGACCTTTTTCGTCATATAAATTTATAGCCCTCAAATTATTATTTTAAATTGCCAAACTTTACAAGAATATTACAAAAATGGCTTAAAAATTTAATTAAAAAAATCCGAAGAATTTTGCCAAAATATTTCTTAGTGCCCCCTACACTATATGAAGAATCGCCATGCAAAATTTCAGCCCTTTAAGTCCAGAGGTTTGGTCTGTGCGTTTCTGTTCGTCAGGCAGTCAGTTACGGAACTGTTTATATGCATATAGATACGTAAAATTTGAATCTAAGCTTCTAGCTCTAATTATGACTTACATTGGGTACCAGCAAACTGTTATGCCGATTACCTTTCAAGCTAAAAGAAAAAGAAGCTAATAGCTTATCAGAAGTGTACCATGAGGCCACTGTATCCATCACCTTCTCATAAAATAACAATACCCCGTTCCACCGTGGCAGATTTCGACCCACTTTCCCTCCGGTAAAACTGTGACACGTTTGCATTATTGATGGCTCCATAAAGTGTCTCCGAAAGTGACGAAAAAAATGGCACATGAAAGTAAGCGCAAAAATCGAACGAGGACGCTCTCCTCCGTGCCTGGATTCCGGCCAGACCGTTTAGAGGATACCTAAGTATTCAGCCGGATAACTATGACCCAGATGTGCATGGACGTTTCCCGCGAGGAGTCAACCGTACAGATGGGAGACACTAAAATATACCGCGCCATCCGTACTGTTGTTCGCTATTGTAATTTGCGCAAGGAGGGAAAATATCACCATACATTATACGGTCCGATAGATGCTTATATTCGCTTGAGTGTGTACCCTTAGACGAAATAAATAAATAAAGGAATAAATAAATAAATAAATAGAGTGAAACTCGACTAAAAATTTCCTGTACTTGAACGGAGGGCGGAAAGACAAAGCTCGGCAAAATGAAGTGAGATATTTTGCGGACCATGGAGCCAAGTTAGTCCTATTCTTCTTTTATGCTTAAGGCCGTCTGCAAACGGGAAACTCAAAAGAAAACTGATAACTGACTCGAATCACAAACCAGTCCGTGTTGAGTCGTAACCTATGTAATTGAATGGAGCCACGCACACGGCGCAACTGGTACAAACCCGGTCGACGGGTTTGTAACCAGTTGCGCCGTGTGCGTGGCTCCATTCAATACATAGGTTACGACTCAACACGGACTGGTTGGTGATTCGAGTCAGTTATCAGTTTCTTTTGAGTTGCCCCGTGTGCAGACGGCCTTAGGCTTCTGTGTACTAAACCCTGTTGGATTCGCTCACCTCAATGTTAACAAATGGAGAAATGTGTCTACTATTCACAGCTACATAAATGCTATGAATCCAATAAAATGAATTTTCAGATAGCCGAAACTTTTCTGCACCTTTCAACAGGATCATTTGATGACTTCATCCACCAAAGGAATTGATGAGCATTTAACACACACTATACCCGATTTTTCCCCCGAATAACTTACATTTTAAATATTATTTGCCTTTTTTTTCAAAGCGAAAAAGGCCCCAAGTTGTCAAATTTCTTTCTCTATTACGGAATACAATTTTAAAAATCATTAAATCTAAGTCGGCAATTCTTGGACACATTTTCCTCCATAGGTTAACACCGAGGTGAGCGAAGCAATTGGATTAGTTACACAGCAGTCGTAAGAAAACAAACGTTGAATTCAAGAACGCATGCAGGCTTCCTAATTTGCTTGGGTGCTGATAAGAAAATAATTTCAAGATAAAAAGAACTTTTTATATACCATGTTTTTAAATTTCTGTTGAATCATATAAACTTGACATGTTATGTATTAGTAAATACTTTTTAATTTTTTTTAATGAATTATCCCATCAACTGAAAGAAAAATGATCAAATGCGTAATCAACGAATTATGAAATGAGTAATCAATGCGTTTAACTTTTCGTTCCCGTCCCGGTCGATAGATGGCTGTACCATTGTACAAAACAAAATTAACTGAAAATGAATTCAATATGCTTAAAGATGGCTAAAAGTATCAAAAGAATGCATTGTCATTGGTCTGAGCTATTCTAAAAGTTTCAACCTGTCTAGCTAGACGGGAAGTTAGTTAAAAATCGATTGCAAGATTTGTACTGGAATAAACACACAAAACACACAAACAAACAAACAAACAAGAAAGCGAGTTAATAAAAACATGTAATAACTCACCTCAGTACTACACACAAAAAAATTAATTCAAATCTCAAATATTATTGGTAACATAAATAAAGTTCAGTTCGGTTCTTTACTTAGTAAGATTGTACTACGCATACATGCACTCACGTATTGCAATTATAAAGAAGCTGAAGGACGTATTACTTTTCTGGTATCACTCTATTTCCACAAGTTGACTTTGCACCACTATTTTTCGTTTAGAATGCTTACATTACGTGTTTTCGTTCACCAAAAGAATCTGGATATGCTATTGCTTTTTAGTGATTTTATTTCTTTTACCGTGATGCTTTCAGACAATTGAGTTGGCTTTGAATATAGAGCCACTATACTTCACCACCATTTCTTAGCATAATGCTGGGGCAAGAGCACAAGAACGAATGGGACATTTTAGAGAATAAAGCAAGAAAAAAAAACAAATTTTTTTCCGCCAGGTAAATCATTTAGGCACTGCTCATTTTATGATCATATTCTTCTAACTGCTAAACCGCATAATTTTGTTATCATGGAATATCGACATAATTTGTCGCCCTGCTTAAGAATCCGTAGCCCAACGGAAAATACTGATTTTGGAGATAATTTCGGCATGCATTTAGGGACTCCCAAATCTCGAAATGTTGTGCGCACTGTAATATGTGGGACTCAGGGTAGCGAATAATAGAAGATAGTCCGAGTCGAGTCTACTGAAATAATTACACAATTATTTTGTATTCTTGATTAGATGTTTTGTGCCGAATATTTACAGTTTTAGTTAAACAGCCTCTAGACATAGAGAGAAACTGGCCTTCACAGTAGCCCGTAATTCTCTCCGGAAGAAGTCAGGCAACAAATCACAGTTCGCCAGAATGTTCCGAAGTTGGAATAACGCTTTCGCGGATGCGAATATAAATGACCGTGCGGGTCTCAAAAGATGCAAGATGATCTCTAACTACAGGAACTCTCCTGGTTCCTATAAATTATCAGTCGAGGACTTAGAAGGGTCGGCACGAAGTCTCGAGAGCGTTTTCTACTCTGAAGTCAAAATACCTCCGGGATGGAGTTGGTGGTAATCGGGCCTCGCTAGAACCCCTGAGAATGGCCTCTCTGGATGAGATTTGATCCAAGTCTAAAATCTCTGATTTTTTCTCTCGTCTTCTCTGAATTTCGCGCTCCCAGCCCGTGCGGGACTTAGCCTCCGGTTGGTCGGACGACCGTTGTGACGTCAGGGTTCTCTCCCCTGATTGGTTTCGTACGATGGTGACACGATGGCAGCTTCTACGAACAACCTGACTGCGACGACATTAGTTAACGTTCGCCCACGGGCGTTGCTGGGCGTGACTCCTTTTTTAACGTCATTTCATAGACTAGATGGCGTCGTTCATAGAAATTGCCTGGTTCACCTGGCGAGTGGCGTTATTTCTCCGTCTTTGGAGACGATTTATTGAGATGCCCGTAATGAAACCTCACAGCACCTATATGAAATGTCTTGTAAGCCGACATAGTGTAAAGTGAAGTAGCGACAACCAGTAATTTATACGAGAGGAAAACATTGAGCGTTCCGAGTACATGCCGAAATTTATCTCCAAAAATCAGTATATTCCGTCGGGTTAGAAGATTCTTGTGTGCGACAGCAAATATACGTTAACATTTCATGACAAACATTATGCGGTAACGGTTTACAAGAATATGACCATACATGACAAATCGGGCACGAAATTAAATTTCTCTTAAGTTTACTTTAAAAGAACACACACACATTGTACATGAACATACTCAATGAGGCTCTTAGGTAGGAGTTAGCATAGGACTGAGTGACTTTTTAATGTTATCTATACCTCATACATACAGATATACGCAACTATATCCTGATTCAATTTTTTTATTCTACCCGCATTATAGTAGTATAATACAATGAACTAAATGGTTAACCTGGCGGAAAAAAATTATTTTTTTATTGCATTATTCTCTAAAATGTCCCATTCGTCATAAAATTGAGGTTTGAAGTTTTGACATGTTTTATTAATTTCTCCATACTACTATAAGTACGCATGGAGGAGTATCAATATAATTCCTGCACATTTTTTTTACGGGCAAACGATAGGCATCGATTGACCAAATTTCACGAATACAGAACTGTCAGGCATGGTTTTCAGGTCACAGAGCATCTATCGTAAAAAGAAAGCTAATATTGCATGAGCTAGAATCCATGCAGAATTATTTTCACGCTTTTAACGCCCTTGGCGATCTCGCATAGGAGGAGATTAATTCATCTACTGTTAATATTGCGAGAATGCAAAATATGGCTCTTCCTAGCAGTTGATGAACTTTCGGAAGAAGCAGGCATGTACAATTATCAACGCTTTTTTTATCAAGTAGAATATTTGAATTTTTTAAGTTTTTAACAAACAGATGGATTAGGAGTTCCTTTCGGGAAAAACTCATTATAAGCTCATTTCCATAAAGGCCATTCGGATCAAAATAATCCATATCCTTGCTGCGGTGGGATGCACCGCGGAAAAGTCTAGGCCTCTCTAGCTATTATATAAAAGGCATAAAGCACGGGTAAACTATTCACAATAGAAATGGTATTCTTTGATGGGTGACTTAGGAATTTCGATACTTCCTCGGGAAATTTCACGGATCAAGACTCATGTAAAGTACCAGATGGTTCGTTCAAATGAGGATTTTCAGTCAAAATTAAAAGGAAATATATGTTTAATGTTTTCTGTAAAGCATATAGTAGAAATTTGAAGAGAGGTTTGAAGACATGTCTTCAAACCTCTCTCACCGCCTTTACCCCACTTCAAACGATGATGAAGTTCTACTATATGCTTTACAGAAAAACCATTAACATATATTTCCTTTTAATTTTGACTGAAAATCCTCTTTGAACGAAAACCATCTGGTACTTTGCACACACAAGAAAAAGTCATTTTCTTTTTAGCTGCAAACTTTTAATTCTTTTTAAAGCAGCACATTACACAAACATATAAAATAATCGAAAATACAACTCAGTTGTCATATGCTGCTCCTCACGTCAGCCAAAATGACTGCATCTCTCCTTCTTCTCCTTTTATTCCAAAACTAGAGTCGAGTGGAAGTTGTGTCTTCACAGTTCTTACAACGCCCATCGGGGCAAGCACACTCCGTCACTGAGTGTCGATGTTGCTAAGAAAATAAAACTCGGAACAAGCATTGTTCTATCACACACAAGAAAAGATATTAAGTGAGAGCTTTATATCTTTATAAACATAATACATATATATCCCACTAGAACATTAAACAAATAACATAATCAACAGCAGTATTGTATTACCATACCATTTAGGAACAAGTATATACATGAAAAGAAAAATTCTTAAAATTAATTAGAAGAATCAATTTTAATTAGGACAAGGCGATCAGCATTACCATGGCGACTACCCTTTTATATGTAACGCACATATTAGAACGTTTTTGAGTTGTGTCTTCACAATTCTTACACATATATTTACATAAAGCATACACTATTTAGTCCATTTTTTTTATATTTTTAGCTAGACACCGGAGTTATATATGCATTTTGCGTACTTTTGCAACTTGAAGTTTTATTTTTATTTATTTATTCTTTCCAATGCGGAGGCATTTGTCAGATAGGACATTCGCCTGTGTTATTCATCACAGTTTTTGATGGACCATTTTACTATGGGGCAACCTATAAGCGGTCCAGCACTGCTTCCTATGAAGGAACGACACAAACAGAAGTATTTTAGTGGCGCGAAGCCGGGATCGATCTGAACACCCTCAGCACCGAAGCCAGCTCGCTACCACAAGGCCCACCTCGGTCCGCAAACAGGAAGTGGATGCTTTAATGCATTCAGTTAAATTTAAATTTCTTATTTATTTAGTTTTCTACTTATTTAAGAAATTTAGAAGTATATTCTGGAACTTTGGCAATAGGGTTTTCACCCGTTTGCTTGTTGGCTACTAGTTATCAACTGCGGTCTCGTGATGAAAACTTTCAATGCATTTTCCGAGATTCTGACTTCTTCTCAACAGTGAATTATTATACCCACGGTAAGCACAAAGTTTTGCATAGTATTAAAAAAAGAATTTTTCCCCACGTTATGAATTGCGTATGTATGTAAAATATCATATCTTAGAATTTGAGTTATAGACATTTTGGAGGGAATGTATTTGATTTCTATCTCCCTTATATTTAACGTATTAACTTATGTCTCAATAATTAATAAACATTTCTACGTTATCTGAGTTTATCGTGTAAAAAATATTTGTACAAATAAATAGAAAAAAAAGGATTTTTAATGTGATTTTTTTTAATTGGTGTTTGCCATACAGACCAAATTTGATCAAATTTTTTTTTTCAAATTTGTTGATATACGTAAAAATGCTACAGTAATCTTCTACTATACGAAGTTTAAATAAACCGGAAAGTTTAAAACCGACTCCAAACAATACAGTGCTCATGCCTAACCACAGGATTCGAGCAAGAATAGAAGATGATTTCTAAACAAATGAGGGCATGCACACGTATCTTACACTTTGGGCACTAGCCATGACATTTACTGGAAATTGGTTCCTCCTCTAAACATGGAAATATTTTAACAGGTTTATATTAGTACTAGCTGAAAACCCGCACTTCGCTACGGAGTACATTCAAATTAATACAACAGTCAATGTATGCAATTAATGCCAAAAATATGTTTAAATATATTTATAATAAATACAATGATCAATGTGTGCAAGTGATGTACAAAAAAAACGAAAATATATATTTATAAAAAAATCGGAAGCGATATTTTTATAGACAAAATAATGTAGAAGAAAAATATTCAAATTAAATCTAATAGAACATACTAAAGAATATAGTACAGTTATATAGTACAGTTTGAGGGACATATCTTTTACTGTATATTAATATTTTTTGGAGAATTTCCAATCGTTTGCTGCATTAGCAAGAAGAAAAAAATATTTTTTGTCTATTTCGTTGGTATGAACGTGACGATAAATTAATTTAAAGTATCAGAAAAAGAAATCACGTGATCAACATTTAATAAATTAAATTCTAAAAATTAATCTTTAAAAATTCACCAAAAATTAGAAAATGGAGGTAAAGATTCGAAAAATATTTCATTTTAAAGGAATTTTATAATCTTTCTCGTGATATAAATTTATAACCCTCAAATATTAAACTTAAAAAAAGTTACAAAAACAGCTTAAAAATTTAATTTTCAAAAATCTAAGAAGACTTTTTCAAAATCTTTCTTAGTGCACCTTACACTATAAGAAGAATCGCCATGCAAAATTTCAGCCCTTTAGGTCCAGCGGTTTGGTCTGTGCGTTGTATGTCAGTCAGTCAGTTACGGAACTGTTTATATATATAATAGATTTATGCAAAATATACTATTTTTCACCCCATCTCTATATGAATACTCACAACGCATTCACCTGCCGACATATGCTCATGACAAAAACATTTTTGTTTGTTGTCTAATGCGGTTGCACTTTGGTGTGAGACATTAGCCTTTTGTTATTCCCGATATTTACTTGGTACTTATTACAGGAGCACCCTATAGGAGAGACAGCATTGCTCCCCATGAGCGGGACGACCAAGACCTTATTCTGGATTTGAACCCAAGCCCACAGCGTGGCAGCTCAGAACGCCAATCACTCACCATGCGGACGACTACAAACAAAGCATACCGAACATACTCAACAGCACCTTCCTCTGACACGAACATTCTGCATGGTGTCATCTATTTTGCGGATAACTAACCATTCTGGCTTAAACACACGCGTCTCGACGGGTATAGATAAACCGAGTTCTTAGAAGTCTCTCATGCAAGTTTATAATGGTTCAGGCAGATAGAACGAATTGTAGACGTCCATAAATTCCGTGTAGCTCTCGTGTAGCAAAAAAAGACCGCAGCGCTCTAAACCAAAACCAACCATCAATTCTGGAGATGGACGATGGCGAAACTGGCTAGGGTACCAAAGTTGTGAGTTCGATTCCCCTCATTGAGCAAGGTGCTGTAACCTTTTGGAATCGGTTTCAACTGTAGATTCGGATCTATTAAGTTCTGACTAGGAAGAACAACCGTAGTGTAACTAACCAGCACAAACCGAAGTTTCCGATGTTTAGCCCATGGTCTCTTGTCGGTGTATTTTACATTTCACGAGAGTTCAATGAATTTTAATTTAATGGTATTAGAACAGAAAATGGCTCGATAATTTATGTACTGATCCTATAACTGATCTCTCGTTTAATCAGACTTCCTTAGTAGGATAGTTGACATACTTCTTGTAAGTAATTAAACAAATAATTAGTATGGTATAAAGAGAAAGCCTTTAAAAGTTAAGCTACTCAAAAACTTATCTTACGTGATTTATCCATGTGTAAGAATCTTCTAGCAGAATTAACTTTATAATCTCTTATACTGAATAAGCATGAACGTTTAATACGGAAGACTTAATTTTAAAGGGTTGAATTTCGTGATTTTTTCGTTATTTTTATAAATATATTTGAAAAATTCTTTTTAAGAATGTATTAAGGAAACATCTGAATGCACAAAACATTAAATCAAGTTATAGAAAGTATCCAACACTGCTTATAAAAATAATCCGGCAGTAGAAATAACCATAATCGTTCACTATAAATGATTAGTGCAATTTTTTTTTACTGCCATTTGTAGTTGAAATATAAAGGAAATTTCTGTTACTGACTGAAATCAAGTATTATTCCTTTTTTGGTTTTTTAGGCTTTACTGGTCATTGTATTTAAAGGTTGCTGTGTACTAACCCTCTGGATTCTTTCACCTCAATGGTAACCTATGGAGAAAATGGTCTACTATTTACAGCTACATAAATGCTGATAATCCAGTAAAAAGGGTATTTTCAGATAGCCTCAACTTTTCTGCACCTTGCATCAGGATTCGTTTTTTATAAATTTTATCCACCAAAGGAATTTATAAGCGTTTAAAACACACCTATACCAGATTTTCTTTTACCCCGAATAATTTAATTTTAAAATATTATTAAATTTTAAAAAAAACGAAAAATTTATTAAATTTTATTAAATTTTAAAAAAAACGAAAAAGTCCCAAGGTATAAAATTTCTTTCTCTATTATGGAGTACATTTATTTTGAAAAAATCGTTCAGTCCAAGTCGGCAATCCTTGGACACATATTCTCCATAGGTAACATTGAGGTGAGCGAATCCAATAGGGGTTGATACGCAGCAAACTTAATGGTTACAATATTTTTCAGGCTATTGTTCATCATTAGTTCTACCAGAATGCTGTGCTTTGTTCTAATAGTATATTTATTAGTTGATTCAATTTAATCTTTCTCTATGTGCCTTACATTTATGCCCTTATCTCTCGCTTTTTTTTTTCGCTTCCTCATATAACCGGCAGACGACAAGAACGTAATTGCTGCTATATCATACGAAAATTAGGGAAATATCAACAATTTACAATCGGTCAGATGCTTACCTCCACTTATGAGTAGCATCCGAAACCTTTCCGATAGCGTAATGAGCAATTAAATTTGATGCTGTCCTTTAGCCGTTGAGCAAGGTATGCAAGATGCTTCTCTGAATAAACTTTTAATTACGGTTTTTTAGGATAGCGAAAATTTTTGCAGAATACTTACTGTGTATATAAGCTATTTGGATTCAGTCCATGAATGTAGAACTGCGTGATTAATCATTTTGGAATTTTAAGTGAGTAAGTAATCGGATCTTCTCAGTTTACATCGTTAGAAAACAGTCAGGCAAGAGAAACAAATTGCACTAGCGTAATACAAAAGATTCGCTCATTAATTTCCAGAATTCGTAAGAAAACATAAAGAGCAGAAAAAGCCTATGGAAATGATTTTAGAATAACTGGTTTCGAGATAGAGTGGTGTTTTAATTGCCTTCTTTCGTAGTACTTAAATTACATAACAATTACAAAATAATTGTTACTGCTTGGTGAAACATTCGAAAGGGTATCATAAAGAAAAAAGCGGATGTATTACAACAAAATCTGTTTTTACATTAAAAAAAAATCTGCACTGTATGGAATGCTAGGGAATGGTTTCTACGGTTTAAAAATGATTATTTATCCATTAACAATGGCAGGCATACTGAAGAGTATCTGACTTAGGAAAAAAAGGGCAGAAAAATTTAAATTTTTCTGAATGGACAGGATTTAAACCTTGTTTTATCGTAGGGGGTAAAGATAGACATGATATGTAAAGGTTAATGGCTCTTATTTTGGAAGGATTAGGGAAAAGCAACTTTTTTTTCACATACATTATTGCCTTATAATCTTTTAGGATCAGACTATCTAGAATCTTAAAATCTACTAGTCTATAGAGATTATGAACATACCTTATATTACTGCTTACATGTCGATTACGGAAGTTTATTTTTTAAACATGGGGCGAAAAAACAACGAATGGTTTTTATTTGAAGGCTAAAAGTTTCGAGCGACGTAATCTCTTCTGGAAATATCAGATTTCTGCATAGTTTTTCAGAAAAATATTCTGCTTTATATTTAAACTGTGCTTTAGCTTATCTACATACTGTTGAATTTTCGGGGCCAAAATGAATTCTGAAGATTGTCTCAAAATTAATTAGTATTTGATCAAGTATATAAGGCCAGACTGACTACAAAATATCTGATAAAAAAAAATCCTAGTAATACTTTTTAAAAATATGTTCGAAAAATTGTCTAATTTTTCTGGTTGTAAAAAATATTTTTACGTTTTTATTAACAGTTATGTTCAAAGGTTGTTATGATACGTTCAAAGTAAAAATTCCTAATTTTCAGTTGATATTTAGGATACTCAATATGAATGTAAGAGACGTTTGTTAGAGAGGACGTTGCAGGAGTACGCGCTTAGAAACGCACAAGTACATAATTCAGTGAAACTTCTTTATGGCGGCCAGTTCATGGTTCCGAAAAAAAGTGGCCGTTTTGTGGCGTGGCCGGAGAAAAGAGGTTTCTCTACGGAATCTTGAATCGATTCTGAACAAAATATGACCCCTTTTAGAGGTGTGGACGACTAGAGAAGTTTCACTACATTCAAAATAACCTAATTATAAATGCTGACATAAATGAAACTTTATTTTTATTTTAGTTTATTATTTTTTTTTTAATTGAGGCACTTGTCAAACTTTCGCCTATACTACGCCCCAGATTTACTTTCCATTTTATTATGGGGGCACCATATAGGCGGACAACATTACTCCCTATGAAAGGACGACACAAACAGAGGCCTTTACGTGCCGCGACGTCGGAATTCGATCCGAGCACCTCAGCACCGAAAACCAGCGCGCTATACCACAGGTCCGCCACAAGCCCATGCAGTAATCTTAAAGTAGAAGGAACTTTCAAAACAGAAGGAAATGACGCAGGTCATAATATGAGGCTTAAGATGACCAAATTGTCACCTCCTTTTTCATTATTTCATCATCTTGGAACCGAGTATTGTTCTACAACCATCAAGGAAGGAATTAGCTTACTTGGAAACTTGGTTCCCTGCATGCATTTATGAACACCTACCCTTTTGAAATACTTCTAAAGAAATAACAATAAATCACAATAAGAGTTTATCCATGTGTATTTACTTTCAAAGTAATCGTTGAAATTAGTTCAGTGATAAGTGTTTCAGGTTGTGGCGTATCGATAGGTGGCTCAGGCTAAACTCTGAGGCATTTTCAAAATACTATTTCTGAATTCGTGACTAGAAAGTCAGAGTCCTAATTAAAAGGCAAAGGCCAATTTTTAAAACAAAAACTTAAAATAACATTTATTTACAAAAATTAAACATTAAACCATTGCAACATATTCAATTAATTTACGTGCAGATTCACAATACACGCTCCAGGACCCAGCTCGGCCCAAAAGCAGGAGGCCTCCTCGGCTGGATGTTACATGCCAATCCCCTCAGAAACGTCTCTCCCTCTCGGCTTAAAACTCGGGTGGGCCGTCTTCTTAGAAATCGTTTTCTCACAACCGGGAGGGCCGGCAGATTATCGGCTGGCAGCTCTTCTTAACGCCCGAAACTTTATTACCTTCCAGTGACAAAGTCGCATAGCTATCGCTACGAAAGACAGCTTTACGACGGTGATGGGAAACGTTTCTGTTATTCCAAACAATTACCCCCACAACCTTGTTAGAGAAACTTCTATGCCTGGGATTAACTTTCAGGCCAAAAACTCTGGTTGCATTTGTTGGAATCGTTTTTTAATCCCCCACGTGTTCAAAAACGGTGGGAACTGGCAAAAATACCCCGATATACACGCAGCTGTGTGTCGTGCACACTGTGAGGTCTTGGGAAAAATACCCCATACTTCCATTACGCTACAAGGCAAAAGACTTTTCCAGTTTGAAGGTTAGACTTGAAACAAAAGTTCGAAATGGATATGTGTCATAAATGATTACCTGATACATCAAGAATTCGGGAAGACGCTGAATTAAATTAAAACTTTCAAAATTGAAAAAAAGGGTAACAATACGGTTAACTCTGAAAGCAAACGCTGTTCTCAGATAAATTGTAGTTATTTATTAAATAAACATTCTGCCGTATTATGAAGGAAAATTATTATTTTCTAAACCTGTAGAATGTAAGAGCACTTCATTTCAGCTACCAAGGTTATTTTAAAGCAGAACGGAAATACTCTAAAAATGGCATTAAACTTTGAATGACGGGTTGAAATTATTCCTAATCATGCACTTATTAAAAATAAAGCTGATTTTTAAATATATGTGAATGTAATGACATTCAGAATTCTTCTAACTTTGCTCCTTCTAAAGAATGTAAAATATTCAACTAGTCTAAGGAAAACAACCGTTATATTACGCAAAAGAATCCTGAGAGAATTTAAATTGCTACCTCATTATACTTTACTAGAGTAAAATCAATTTACTTTTATGTAGTTATTGTTATCATTATTATTACAGTGGAATCTGAGATTTATTTATTTAAGGTAATTTAATTTAAACTTATTTCATTCGTCAGGAGCTTTTTCAAATATCTTTCATTCACAATAGTTGACTGAATTTTTTTTTCTGTGATTCTTAATTTACTTCCCTACCTAATTAAAGTGGATTTTTTCCCTCTTTATTCAGATTGTTTTGGGAAGACGAAATTAAAAGGCGGAAAGCTGAAAGCAAGTCATACTATGACAGTATTTCAACTGAAGCCGATTATTAATTTTTTAATTGTGACTTCATATCCTGAAATAAAGCCAAAAATCCTAAATCCCTGCCCTTTCATTTCTTTTTCTAATTCATAATATCTCCGTAATCCTTCCCCTGGCATTAAATAATTGTCCATGCAGCAGCATCTGAGGGTCACGAACACAAAAGGAAAAATCGTGTTTCCCCAAGAATAGGAAGTGAAATTCGAAAGCGTATCAAAACACTTGAGGCCGCCATTTTGAAACGAGAAGGTCAAAACCTTCGGTCAATCATCCAAATAAGATGGAATGGGAGTTGTCTCATCTCCTATAAAACCATTCCAGTGTCACTGTTTCGGAGTTATTTTTCCTCCAAAGGACGTACCCCAACCCGGAAAAATGGCCTTCCTTCTGCTTTTGAACAAGCCTCCGATTCTACAAGAAGACAAGAATAAAGGCATTTCTTTTGTCTCCCGAGGAATGGCAACTGTGAGAGAAAATAAACAATCGTCTGCGCCTAATCAGAATATCAGTATTGTGTTGTCTCTTCATGGTTAAGATTTTTTCCCTCTGTTTTGGGCTTTAATGGCCGTAGAAAGGTTAGAATGTTCTTATATTGTTGTCCATGGAAGTTTATACTTCGGCTTGAACCAAAGATACACCGGAAGTTGTCAATCAAACTGATTCAGAATTATAGCATATAATGCCTTTCATCTGGAAAGTCCTTTTGTAGTCAGACACATACCTGTTATTGACAGAAAGTCAAGGTAAAAAATTAAATCAAAGAAATATTTTAATAAAATTAAACGCGTACAATACGTTTACACAAAAAGCTGTTCTATTCTGCTGAGATAGTTGTTCCAATATAACTGTTTGTTAGAATATCCCAGAATTTTTATCAAATTTTTTAATATTGGTAAACTAACTTTTAAAATACAAAAAAATTAAACTGAGTTGAAATTAACGTTTTTAATTCAGTGTTTTCCGTCGTAAATGAACTCCAGAATTCCAATTAGAGGTTTTAAAATATGAATGGAATTCCAGTGCGATTATGTAATACATAGTCACACTGAAAAAAAAATAACATCAAAGGAAATAATTCGATAATATTAGACTTATTTATAAAATTGCTAATCAGTTACTTTAAATAAAACTAAAATGAAAATGAAGTTTTAAAAAAAATGAAATGCTCATCTTTTTTTACGAATATCATGGTACAATTGTGTACCGTATAGTGCAATTGTTAATTTATTTGAAAGAATTTATCGTGTAATTTTAATTGGAATAGCTGAATAGATTCAGTTGTTTAATAGTCTCGTACATTCAGTAATATTTCTGTTTACAGTAATATTACTGAACATGGAAGACAACTGAAATAAATTAATATAAAATAGTTGTGGCGCTATTTTAAAAGCTCACAAGGCGTGGTTAGCTTAAGTTCTCAGTAGTCATTAACCGATAGCTGTGAAGAATCACAAAATGTTTAAATTCGATTTGATCTAAAGAGTGAAGGCCCTATTAGGGCTGTGACGTGAAAGTTTTTTGTATGGTATAGGTAAATTATTCTGAAACTAAAAGTGTTATATAACTATATAATGTGTTCTTATTTTAATTATGTTTGCGCATAAGCTCAATTATATAATATATATAGGGGTACGTAAATTTTGTATAAAAAATAAAGAAATTTCGCAAAATAAATTAAATATATAAAATTTCGCTTTTATTCGCAAATATATATATATATATATATTATATATATATATATATATTATATATATTATATATATATATATTATATATATACATATATATTAAAAATTTCGCATTTATTAAAAAAAAATCAGAATTTTGCTTACTTGGTTAGGTATGTACCAAAATTCTTAGTTAAAAGCTAACATTGTAGTAGTCTCCACATTCTTTTCCTGAAATCTTTAGCAATAAGTAATAAGCAAATTTGGAGAGAGAGAGATCTCTCAGTTAATGACCGTGGATGGTCTTAGTTATGCAATTATGTTAATAAATTATTACTATTATTACCTAATTTCGCTTAAAAAGACGTTCATCACCGAGTTTTCACCGAAAAGTAGTAATAAAAATCCTTATTGCATTTATTCGCCCATATCGGCAAATTTCGCATTTATTTGCATCGATTTCGTAAATACGACAATAAGGTATCCCTATAAACATATCTCATATCCATCTATATTACTAAACATATGAAGAAGTGATGGACTGTGATTTTGATAATTATTCTTATTTATAATGCTTGAATATATGCACGTTGAAAACACTCATGCACACACTTAAGCATACAGTAAGACTTATCATACATATTTATTACACTGAAGCACGTAGAACGCATCTCATTTCCGTATGCGTGTCTGAGGATTATTTAATGTACTCCCTTCTTGACGTTCTTGTGGTTTTTATCCATAGTCACAGTCAAAAAATGTAGTTAAACGACTTTTAGAAGCAAATTAATGACACAGGTAATATTTTCTTTAATAAACAAGAAAGTTTAGGCAACTTTTTCCTTACGTATAAGTTAAAGAAATCCGTAGCTCCCAAAACCTACCTACCAAGTAACATATAAGGGAAATAGACCAATATAATTTTAAAAAGTCGGTTTATAAAGGCCTGATCACATAGCATTCCGTTTGCGTAAGCGTAAAAGGAAAGTTGGCGCTGAGACGGAAATAAACCAATCATAGGTCTTAACAATTTCGTTGCTAATCGTTTGGAGGTTGGTCATTGGTTAAATATATTTCAATACGAGTAACGCTTACGCTAACGGACTGCTATGTGAAAAGGCCCTAAATCTGCTTCAGAAAAGCTTTCAAACCACAGATTTCAAGATTAAGAAAACTATTTAGAAAGCTATCATAGAAGTTTAAATGTTCTGTGATTTTTAAAAAAATTATGTGGGGGCCCCAAACTATTTTAAATTCTACCGTAGTTAGCTGAAATGTGACAGTCCGTATATTCTTATTAAATTTCCTTTTCTTTTCAATAATGATGTTTTAGGATTGTTGTACCATTTATCTGAAACTATAAATGACATTTCTTTGAAGTTTTCAGAGATTCATTAAGTACAGTAAATTTTTGTAACTTTTTGGGGAATATTATAGTGGGAATACTTTATTTAAAAGACGATTATTGATATTTGATAAAAATTGTAGCAAATATCTAAATATATTATAAATTTGATGAGCTGATGTTTATAAATGTCACTGAAGTTTAAAATGTTTTCTTAATTCAGATATCATCTTTCTTAAGATAAACTAGTTGGCACCCGTCAAAACATGACGGCAGGATAGGAAATAAATGTACCAATACACAAATTATATATCATTGCCAAATGTTTAAAATCATAATATTAATGATAGAGAAATACACTTAAAAGATTGCTATTGAATCCAATAAAAAGAAATAGGGTTACATTACAGCGCGAAATAAACAGTTTCCGTCAGGTTTAATTCTATATAACATAATTAAAAATAAAAATTGCAGAGAGCTAGCGAGATTCCTCGAAATAAACAAATTAACGTGTTTAGACGGCCTCATGCTTAGTAAGTATCTAAAGCCAGATTTAAACGTCACTGAGCATGCGCAGAAACAAATTAAAGTGTTTATGCGGCCACGTGTTTAGTGAGTATCTAAAACCAGATTTAAACATGTTACTGAGCATGTGCAGAAAACAATTTTTAATTGTAAATTATCGCTCATTAACAGAAATTGCGGTTACAAAAACAAATTCGACACATCTATAGATTAAAATCTTTCGTTTAAGGCCAAAATGAAGAAAATTGATGTAGTAGTTTTCTCTTACGGACTGCCAAAAGAATCGGCTTACCAACTTAATATATAAATGTTATAAAAAAAATTTAGCTTTGCGAAAACGGTAAAATGTTTGTCTCGTAATAAATCTAATTTTTAATCAACTTGCAGTCGAATAATTAATAAAATAAATTATAGCTCTACGCTTTCGACTAAGCTAGTTTTGTGTGTGCGTGGGGGGGGGGGGGGCATATCCTGAATGCGAAGCTCTAACTGTGGTAAACATGTCTACCTGTTGATAATTCTTTATGAACTGTTGTCGAGCTATATTATAGGAATGCACCTAAAATCCGATATGCATACACCATATATTTTATTCCAGACCTTTTCCATGTTTTAAAATCAATGGAGCATTTCATTCTGAATGTTCAATCGGAAATAAATCAAAATAAATCTTTTAACTCTTAATTTTGTACGACATGTGCATGTCTACGAGATGGTTTTTCTAACTAAACTAAACTTATGGCGCAACAGTCCGCCATGGACCAAGGTCGGCGGTGCCCATGAGATGATTTTTCACGAGATAAATTTATATTTAGTTTCTTTTATTGAACTGCGGGGTACGACATTTTTAACTTTTGTCAGATTGTTTTATTCTTTAAGTTAGATTTGACATCCAGACGACTTTTAAATTAAAAATACTGATAGTGTTGCCACAGAAAAATGCTCAAATGCGACAATTTAATTTTCTATTGTGCTCCTTTTGTAGGGATTAATTGATTGTTATGGGTAAAATCTCCGCCAATGACGCAAACCATCGACCCAATGAAACGTAGAATTTTTTTGGTTGGTTACAGCCACCAGAAATAGCATGGGAGAATATCACGACAGTTTAGAAATGTGTAGCCAAACATTCGCTGTAAAATATCAACTTTCTGTTTCGAGGACCTGGATCTTGGAATGCGCAAAAGTAACCAATTATAGATTGGGTTCCCTTTCCCATTGAGAAATGCTAACCGCTTGACCATTCGGTTGACGATCATTCTCCATTTTACGACTTTATGACACCTTGTGGGGCCGGAAGTCAGAGTTAAACCATGTACCTAGCAAGCCATATCAAGAACGGAAAATGTTAATGCTATTTTCAGACCGTCCAGATGGCAGTAATGCTGACGTTGTTTTCAACGTCAGCATAACTGCCTTCTTTAGAACTATTTACAGTTTAGAGATCCTGTGTTCTAAAACCTATCATGCATTCACAATAAAGTACATGTATGTTATTATATATTTTTGTGCTTTCACATATGCACATAATCATAACGACTGCGATGCAGAAAATGTTTCAGTCGTATCATAAAGAAATTCTCGTCAGAACATGCATTACCTTTTCAACTCATCTCGTAATACTGCCGATGAAAGCAACACATTTTCTGCCTAACAAAGCTGGCTACAAGCGTAACCCCAGTATCGTATGCAGGGCGATAATGTGACTTGGACCATCCCTAATGCCCGTATGTATCGAAAAAGAACGAGATCTGACCCTCTCCCCCTCCCCCTGCTCTTTTCTGGAGAGAAGATGAATACCTTTTCATATCCATATATGGCCACTTTCAATGGCATCTATAGAAAAAATAACCACTTTCATCTCTCGCACTTGACTTTCTGACGAATGGCAGCACCCCGAGGAAGTTTAGCCCGGGCCGTCCGAGACGAGGAAGTTCAAAAAGGTCAATTTCGTGACCCTAGGCCCCTCCTAGGTTGTTCAACTTTTGCGAGACGTACGTATGCGCATAGCGGTGTTTTTCTTCGCTGGACTCCGTTAGGTGACGTTTTGGTGCAGCGATTTCATCCATCGAGTTCCTCAGAAACAAATGGTCCTTTTATGAGTCTGAATAAGAAAAACTTGTATTCACTTGGCATGGATGGGTTTCTTTCGTGCAATATCAGACAAGCAATGGATCTGGAAGAAGGAGGAAAACAAGAATTAATGGATTTAACCTGTTGAAGAAATGTAATTTTTTGTAGCATATCCTATAAAAAGTCATACATCCGAAACGGGTGTTCCTTTAATACGGATTTTTCTTTTCCGTCTCTAGTTATATGACTTGATTCTATAAACTACGAAACGTGTTCATTTACAGTAATTTTTACTACATTTTTTTTTCAACAGAGATTCTGAGCAGCTCCTTCTTTTGTTTTTTTCCTTAAAACTGAAGTAGAATGATGTGTTTTTACCAACTAACTTCCATGGGCGTTTACCTTCCATGGAAGTATTTCTCAGGGGAAATGCATCGCATAAGTGCGATTTTTCAGGAAAATACCAATAAGCTTTTAACATATAAACGCTATTATAATTTCAAATGTCTAGATTTGAAACATGCACCTAAACATCAGTAACAATTAAGTGCTCAAACTACCTGCTATAAACTGGCATTCATATGAGGCCCGGAGTTTTCAGTGTTTAGCGCGTGGGGATTCGGTACTGACAGAGCTCGGTTAGAATCCTGACAAGTGCCACTGAATGCTATCGTGTCTACGCCGGGTACGTGCACGTAAAATCTATAAGCCGGATTGTCCCCGGATGGAGTTTGTACAGAGAAGAGGATACGATCCCGCCCCCTCCTCTCCGATTTCGGCCCTGAGGGTGCTCGGTCTAAATTGGGGTGGAAGCATAATTGGGGTGGCAGCAGGGATTCGATTCCAGAAGGCCTTAGTTTCTATGTCGGGCCCTGTCTGGTGCATTGAAAGCATTGGGAATCGGAATGTATTTGTATTAATGATGAATTTTGTTAAGAGACAGCCGCAGTGAGTATTTGATAGGAAACTATGATATTACACCATATATTCCGACCTCCCGCGGTAGCATTAAAATGGGAATGCATGAACTCTTGATTCGCAAAAAGGATTTTTCTTACTTCATTTCAAAACTCGTATATAAAAACAACATCATAAGGTGATAAAATCACTCACAAACAGCTTACTCTACTATTTTGTTAACTTTTTCTCTTTTATTTTTTGCGGGGATATTTCTCATTCTCTCGGATAGTGCCCATCTTGTTATTTTGATTTCTTCAGGCCATCGTAATACCATCCCACCTTAAAGCTAGGCCCAACCCTTATTCGGGGAAGGAAGTTCGCGGAGGTCCCGATCTCGACTGACCTGCAGGTCAAGACGGGGTGGGTTGTTCAACTTCTCTAGGTGTGTGTGTGTGTGTGTGTGTAGCGGAGGTTGGGGATTAGTGCACACCTTCAGAGCAAATACCAAACTTCATTCTAAAGCCTGGAATAGAGAGAGAGAGAAAAAAGGCAACATTGTAAACCAACGTTATCTTTGTTTTCAAACTTCTAACGGTTAGGCATCTTGACATTGTATGTAGCTGTGAAATGAGGATTTGAAATTGCCTACAAAGTTATGCGGGTTTTTTCTCTTTAACTCTCCCTCAAGCACGAAGAAAGCACACGGTAAAAGCGTAGTTTTCTTTCTCTCCATAGAGCAAACCTCAATAAGAAAAGGTCGGTCATATTTTGGTGGTAGCATTCTAACTCCAGCCGCAGACTAAAGGGTTGATAGACTGAACAGCGTGGGCTGACGTTAAAAAACAAGGATGATAGGGAATAAAGAAACTATCAAACCTTTTACAAATTTTTCACATTTTCCCTTATGGAAATATTTCGTTCTATCGCCTTAATCTCCTTTAAAATTTAACCCCCTTAAAGCTTTTCGTGATATGAGACTGCTCAGATTACACAAAATGTTGAACTTGTTGAATTCTACATCCATGTGTAAACACAGTCATGCTTTATTTATATTCAATTTTTATGTTGGTTCAGTTTTTCATTAGAATCTCAAAAGTATCAAAAGATGCAATCAAAGTTTTTAATCAGTCATTGCCCAGTTTTTGTGCTTATTTCGTCAGTCTTTTGTCCTGTTTTTTCATACAAGGATATACTGAAACGATCGTAATATGGTTATCGGACCTCATTCGTAATAGCTTTTCTTCGTTCTGTCATTCTTTAAAATTTATGCATTTATGGTTAATTCGTTGCAGATCCTCAGTTTATAGCGGTGTCACCATTCAACATAATCGTTTTAAAAGAAAAAAGCGTAAGGGTAAAATTATAAAATTAATTCAACCTTTATACACATCAAATTTAAATTTGAAAAGCATAAACAGCCGTTTCTTAGTGAAAACTATGAGCAGACTGCTGTCAATAAAAGCCTATACCATCTTACTCAGTTAAAGACTTATGTTCTACATTGTTTTTTTTTATTTTTTTTTCAACTAAAAACTCCTCCGCGTTTGTAATTACACCTTTTTTTAATTAAAAGAAAAAACAAGTTCGCCGTTTCAACGTATGATCTAGCATTCCTAACTCCACTGCATTATCAAAGCGTTTGCTGGTGTGTTCTGCTATATGAACCATATAACTGCCATTAGATTTAATTAGATTTAATTGCCACCCCCATCGTATAGTAGTTAGCGTCGAGAGCTTCGACAGAGTGGGTTATGATTCGAATCCCGGCTAAGGCATGGGCTGTTCTGCGATGGCTCCTTATCGGGAGTGGTGTTGGTTCACTTATACATAGTAATCAACTGTTCTACAACATAAAGTAGCCAACAACATAGCTGAGTCGATAGGCGAAATATCCTCACGAATAAGTGCCTAACACGTTAGAAAAGTTTTATCTATTTACTTCAGTCGATGCAAGTTCCTTGAAGAATTTTCAACTCCCCGTAATCATCTTTACATTTGCTACGGGTATTTAGTGATTTCGGGCAGACCTTCTCTTATTTTCTCCAGTTTCCTCCTCCGACCTTCTGCTCAGTGTCGATTGTCTTAATATGCTCAGCATATGTTACTTTTAGGTGTGTATACTGCTAACACTTTCCAATCCAAAAAAGTCTTAAAATCTGAACCAACGGGAGTTTTGACTAATGACACTCCTATACTTTTGAGTATTAGTTTTCTCTAAAAAACAATAAATGTTGTGTGACGCTACTAAAACTCTTAAGGCTACTGTGAACTAACCCTATTGGATTCGCTCACCTCAATGTTAACCTACGGAGAAAATTTCTCCAAGGATTGCCGACTTGGAAAGAAAGATTTTTTGTTAAAAATTGTACTCCGTAATAGAGAAAGAAATTTTACATCTTGGGGCATTTTTTTTAAATACAAATAATATTTTCAAAATTTAAATTATTCGGGCAAAAAAATTTGGCATAGTGTATGTTAAACGCTTATCAATTCCTTTGGTGGACAAAATTTATAAAATGAATCCTGTTGCAAGGTGCAGAAAAGTTCAAGCTATCTGAAAATACTATTTTTATTTGATTATTAGCATTTATGTAGCTGTCAATAGTCGACACATTTTCTTCGTAGTTTAACACTGAGGTGAGCGGATCCATTAGGGTTAGTACACAGCAGCCTTAAACACATACTTGCATCTACTGAAATGTGGGTGCTTAACATAGGTTTAAGAAAATACATACAGTGCCATGATGCCCCGTCTTAAGAGATAAGCACTGTTATGAGAATTTTGTTTGTTTTTCAGTAAATGTTTCAATGCTCCACGTAAACTGCCCATACAACATTGCAGTCCTTTACAAAATAGATATTCTTCCCCCGGAAGATCAGCTTTACACTTATAAAGCTCCCGAAATCCCCTCTATGTTGCTTTATGCTATAGCGTCGTGAAAGTATGGGGTTATTTTTCCCAAGACCTCACAGGGTGCACGAACACAACTGCGTGCTTATCCGAATACCATTTTCCAGTTCCCATCGTTTTGAACACGTGTGGGGGTTCCGAGCGGATTAAAAAAACGATACCAGGCCAATGCCGCCTGAATTTTTAGCCTGAAAGTTAAGCCCAGGCATATCGGTTTCTCAAGGAAGATGTGGGAATATCTGTTTGGAGAAACAGAAGCGTCTCCCATCGCCTCGTAAAACTATCTTTCTTAGATATAGCTCAATGCGAGTTTGACACTGTAGCGTAATAAAGTTTGCCGGAATGTTCGTCCTTAAGAAGAACTGTCACCCGCTAATCTGCCGGACCCCGCTCTACAATTTCTAAGAAGGCGGCCACTACCGGCGAAGACTTCAAGCAGGGTATATTTGCGAGACTCTGTTATTTTCAAGAGATACCTCATGTAACGGCCGGCTAGGCAGACGTGTTTTTTAAGCTCCTGTTTTGAGACTATCCGGGTCTCGGAGCATGCTGCTAAATCTACAGTTAAGTTAAAATTCAATTGATTATGTTGTACTTGTTTAATGTCAAATTTCTTTGTTATTGAATTTTTAAGTTTTTGTTTTAAGATGTGGTCTTATCATTTACAATTAGGACTCTGTCTTTCTTGGTCCCGAATTTAATAATTTTTAAAAAGCCTCAGAGAATAGCCTACCTACCTACTATGGTGTTACAATGCGTTTGGATTGGATTGTATCTAGTTTTCTTACTTTCACTACATAAACATGCACACTACAACAATAACAACACCCGTGTTACAATTATGCATGCCTCCATTCATTCGATCTAAAAATTTCTCTGTCTGTAAATCTCTAAAACCAAATTCCCCTTGACGTAGAAGAAGGAAGATTTAAAGACACGACACAGACAAAAGTTTTGGACAAGGGACCACTGCTAATACCCATTTGGGACATTCAACGGCCTGGTGACGATCTCTTTCTTGCTTTAGCATACACCTGCATTTCGGTGAAAGCAACCTTGTTTGTGCCTGATTTAACATCTTAGTCTTGAATTGCCAATACAAGATGGGCAATTTTTGAGAACGAAGCAAATATTCTTGGAAATAATTATGAGTCGTAGAGTTCTTGGAAATTTAAGAAAATGTTTTTAGATCTCTTGGCACCCCAGGAACCGCATTGTCCCCTACAGTTTCAAGGTATTTTTTAACGTAATGTAAAACCCTATTCTACACAAGGGGGCTATTTTCTAGCACACAAAAAAATATATATCCTTGATCCTGAAGCACGCCCGCTTATCCCCCAACCCCCCTCCTATTACCATCGTGTTATTGGAATCTGATGTGAGACTCCCACGTTTCTTCTCGTAGCACCCTGAAGGAGCCCCCGCAATTAACAAAGCGGCTCTCTCTTTTAAAATCCGAAGCCTAACCCGCTACAAATCACTCCATATAGGCATCCATTTATTTTTAAGTCGTCCGTTTCGAAACACATGACAGCTTTCTCGTTCATACATCTCAACTCCCCTCCCACTGTCACAGGGGGAAATTCTTACGGTTCGTTGATCCCATGCAGAGAGAAAAATTTACCTTTGTTCTTACAGGTGAAGTACCAGGGGCCTTGAAGGCCTGTATGTATTTTATTTTATTTTAACTTTGCCCTTTTCACTACAGCGAAAGTATTGTGTTCGTGCATGAAAGAGATTCTCGTGGTTTTGCCCGAAAAATATGTTCTCTGTTTATTTTAGGATTTGGAGAGAATGTTTCAGACGGATCTAGCAGCTATGTATTAAAATTTTGTCTTTCTCTTCGGGCACATTTTAGTAAAAAAAAAATGACAAAGCTGTAGAGAGAAGACTTACTACAAGCATATATTATGGACAGTGTTTTAGTATGGGGATGAGCTTGAATGGACTATTCAGTTGTAAGTCACCCTTATTTTCCAGATATGGGGGGAAAATAAATCGTGCACTTCAAAGACCACATATCCAATAATGATGCATGTAAGCATTAATATCATTTAATTGAAAGAGGGGGGGAATTCCCCTGAATTCTTCATCAGCCATTGATAGCCGAGTGGTCATTACACGTTCGTGATCAAGAGAGTTAGTAGGCCAAGTAGGATGTATTTACACGCATGGGATTTTAGTCGTGTTTCAGTGGGGGATTTTCTGTTTAGAATCTGTTGTGCCCTAAATAGAAAATAACATCATATTTCTCGGAAAGTTTGAAGTAAATATTCAATACATATTCAATACAATATTGAATACAATGATCTTCATAATTGTCATTTGTTTATAGATGTATATTGTGCTCTTGTGTTATTTTAATATTATAGTTACTAGTTTATAAATGAATTTTTCATAATAGGTTTCCAAATTTTGGTATCCCTTAATTTTGTTAATTTACACTGACTCAGGGACGTAAGCATGGGGTGGGCGAGAATGGTCCTGACTCCCAATATATATATAATATATATAATATATATATAATATATATTAGTGTGTGTGTGTGTGTGTGTGTGTGTGTGTGAGAGTGAAAGGACCTAATTTTGGTATATATTAAAAAAGAATCAAATTACTGATTTATACAACATAAATTATGTACTTATATTAAATGCGTAAATACATAAATTTATTTGGATTAGTTCCACATAAGATTTTCTTTATTTTATGAACTCCTAGTAAATTTAGCGTTCTCTCCTGGGGATACCGAACTCCCATGTAATCTCTTGAGAAGACATTCATTTTTAGAACTATTCGTGCATCACAAAATTGAAAAGTTTGAAGAGAAATATGAATTTTTGGACGTGTTATCATGGCTCGTAAACGAAGAATATAGATGCCCTAATCTGGTTCTAAAGTCGATTCTCGTTAGCCATTTAGAAAAGGGGTGTTCGACCTTGGGTCGTGGATTCCATCAATAAATTTGAGCGTTTACGCCATCGTCAAGTCAGTCAAAAGGATTGCCAAAAGCGTGCTCAGGTAAAATATATTTTCTACTGCATGAAACAGAAAAAATAAGTCACTTGTAATGAATATATTACAAATTAATGTTTTGTCAATACACACATTGGAACAGGGTCATTGCTGTTTTTAAGTGAAAGTAGATTGTTTTTATTTCACTAAAGCTGCCTGCTTAAACAAGCGTAACTGCGATTTGTGTAAGGTTCTTCAAGTGTTTTTATGTAAGATACGTGTCTTTGATTATATGTATTGATGTGAAAAGAGTATATACACTAGTTATCAAAAATTAAGGAAAAATCGCAAAAAGAGGGATAACACGTTCAAAACTAGGCCAATCTGTTTAAAATTTGAATATGTTGTTAAGTAAAGGGTGCTAAACAATACTACATTACGCAAAATAGGGGCGCTGCAGTCGGAATGCGTCATTTGCGAGGAGCATAAAAGTGCATGTCTCAGAGCAATGCCGGCAATGTCGCTGCGCGGTGAGATTAGATATCTGGTATAGCCAATCTGTACCAATGACCTCCAGGCATCATTTTGACCGAAGAATGCGATGGCGAGCGATTGGGGAGACTATGAATGCTGACATAAATGCAATAATCTTAAAGTAGAAGAAACTTTAAAACAGAAGGAAACTGCACAGGTCATAATATGAAGCTTAAAGATGACCAAATTGTCACCTCCTTTTCAATTATTTCGTCGTCTTGGAACCGAGTATTGTTCTACAACCATCAAGGATGGAATGAAACTTGGAAACTTGGTTCCCTGCATGCATTTATGAACACCTATCCTTTGAAATACTTCTAAAAGAAATCCCAATAAATCCCAATAAGAGTTTATCATGTGTATTTACTTTCATAATAATCGTTGAAATTAATTCAGTGATAAGTGTTTCAGGCAAAAGACTTTTCCAGTTTGAAGGTTAGACTTGAAACAAAAGTTTGAAATGGATATGGGTCATAAAAGGATTACCTGATACATCAACAATTCGGGCAGACACTGAATTAAATTAAAACTTTCAAAATTGTAAAAAAAGGGATACAATAGGATTAACTCTAAAAGCAAACGCTGTTCTCAGACTCAATTGGCAGTTATTTATAAATAAACATTCTGCGTATTATGGAAGAAACAATACGTATTTAGAACTATTTTAGCTTGCGATTTATTTGTTCATTCTCGTTGTTGAAATTCGAACTACAACCAATAATAATAATCCATTCAGTGGTATATTACAATTTATCTTGTTACCAGGTAAAGTTGTGAAGCCTTGGAATTACCCTATAAGAACGTCTCAAGCATAACTGGTTATGATTAGTTAAGCGACAATATGAGAGAGAATTTTTTGTCGCATACTCCCTCCTCGGCATTGTCATTAGTAATCAGCCTCCCGATTTTTGAAATTTTAACATCAATTTGTACTTTAAATAACGCAAAACTGGTTCAGTGGCGGTACCTTGAGACAAGAATTGAAGTCCCCTCGTTGATCTGATAATCGACTCGTTAGGACTCTCGACCCGTATCATTGAAAGATTGAAAATCACGAACTTATTCTAACCATTTATGAATTGCTAATACTCGTAGACATCTAATGCTCCTCGGCTTTACGAAGAACTATTAATTATTTCGTAACTATTGTTGCCACACCCGTATAGAATGTGTGGCTTCTCTGTCGGGACAAAAACAGCAAGAGAGGCAATCGTCTTACACGGTATTTATTGGAGTTACATCCTAATTAAAGTGCTAGACCGTCTAACACCACCACTTATGTTAGCATGAATCTCTAGATCATTCTCTTCCTAACTTATATATATATTCTTTTATTTGGTACCTCATAGCCCCTTTCCGTTCACGTGCGTTTGATTCTTTTAGTTGGAAATAAATTAGATTTGTACTGAAATTTTAGCATCTCTTACACTCCTCCACTTGATTTGCGGATATGAGACTCTTTAATGCAAGTTTTCAGAATCATGCACGGTTTCTCTGCAAGTACAATATTGAAACAGTAGCCGTGTAATAAATTCATCCAACTTTGCACCGTTGGGTTTGTATTTTAAAAACAATAGACACTCTCTCCTAGATGTATCCCTCACCCCCCCCCCCCCCTGGTTAAAGATATTAAGGGATCAAAATAAATAAGATTACAAGAGTTTATGAAAGTGGTATTAAAACGCAAAAGTTTCATATGTTGCCATCGTTATATTTATTGGATCTCATTGTTTATTGCTTCCCATTTCTCAAGCACGTGGAAGGTTCCATAAATCAAAATTCATGTAGAAGTATTACAAGGAATTTCCGAAGAAATAGGGCCCACAGATCGTCCGCAAGTGCACTGGACCATCGAATATACTAATTATAAATTGGGTGTGCATGAAGAGTAAAAAAACACACACAGATAATCTTGAAGTAGCCATCATTAGTCGCAAAAAATCAGCTGTTTTTGAAATTTTTAATAATATTTTTTACTTTCACTGATTGTCAGATCAATTTTTTTGTGTGTGAATAGAGCATCTATATTTTCTTCATTGGCCAGCATGATGACACTCTTTCAGAAAATTTGTATTTCTCTTCAAACTTTTCTGATACACGAATATTCCTAAAAATGAATCATTTTGCAGGAGATTAACATAGGGAGTTCGGTATCCTCAGGAGACAAAGCCGAATTCGATGCGACCTCGTAAAATTATGTTTGATGAAAAATACGTGGAACCAATCCGAATGAATTAATATATTAGCACATTCGATATAAGTACATAAATTACGTTGAGTAACTGAGTATCTTTATTCTCTTCACAGTTTAATGTGCTGCCGAAATTACGGAAGTTCGATACCAATACCGATAGATGGCAGCAAACTGCATAATCGTTTTTGTTTATTCTCGCTAATCGAAGTCGACAATCGCAATTACAGTTGCGACTGACATCTCAACACATTTTGTAACTAAAAATCCAAGCAAAACTGAGATTTTACAACCCTGTTATGCTAAAATGAGTACGGATGCATTATAACTTTCATAAAATGGTTCATTAGATAGAGAAAAATAGCAGTGAAATTCAGATAAAACTGTTGTCAATTGATTGTACATGCCCGACGAGACAAATAATAGAAAGGGTGTAAAATTGCATGAGTCTGTAGGCTTTATAGTCTGTAGGTTGTCCCCAATACATGGGCCCCGAAAAAGATCTAGAAGCTAGGTAAGAAATTTTACCCCAGGCCCGTTGTCGTCTTTCGTAGCAAGGACTTGTATGGCAAGAGTAAACGAGAAAAATAAAATACTGTCGAGGAATTTTTTCTAGGGAATTTATAAGGGTACGATCATTTTTGACTTTAAATCCCTGTAGTCATAACGTATCTTGCATTACTCTCCAAATAAAAGTATCACACAGTTAACGATTTAACCAATTATAAAAAAATAATATAGCTGAAATTTAGGCTGTAATTTGAGATCATACAGCAAAATGATGTAGCACGCATGTTAAATTTTTCTTGTGTGTTAATGGTAACTTATATTAACCTCTAACAACTATTTTTTAACTATCTCGGTATCTATTAATAGGTAATTGAACATTTGAATTAAAATGTATATATATATATATATATATATATATATATATATATATATATGTGTGTGTGTGTGTGTGGTGTGTTAGCTAGTTAGTGTTAGTTAGGGATTTATATAATGTCCATGAACAATAAGTAAAAAATTTCATTTTCCAGGCAAAAGGCCCTCGTTTTATTCGTAGGCTCCATTCAGTATAATTTTACAGATTAATAATAATTGGTGATATAAGGCCTCGAATATGCCCTCAAATTTTCAATTTTCAATTTCAGATAAAATTAAATCCATTTTCGAGGGCCCTAAAGATTATTTATTTATTTATTTTTAGGGAAAATAAACTTTATCACATTTTTAGCAGCCTAAAGTTTAGTTTTTTTTGTCATGTGAAAGGAATTAATTTTTAGGATGCTAAAAAGTTACTTTACTTTAATACATCCAGAATGGACGCAAAAAGCGGATTAAATTATATTAATAGATAGAAAAAACGAAAACAAGAATTGCACAATAATTGCGTGATAACTCAAATAATCCAGTTACTTATTCATTCAAGAGATATGTATTTGGTATGTTCATCGGGTAGTCGATTGTTTAAACTTTCGCCTTCTGTCGTTCTGAAGTTATTTAGACGTATGGCATAGCCAACAAAACTTATTGAAACTTTTTCACCAGGATTCACAAAGGAATCATATAACCATTCATTGAGGGTAGTTTCTATTGTGAACCCTCCCCCGCATTTTTAAATTTTTTAAAAAGTTTATATAAATCTGTATTCTGTGTAAAAATCCCTATTTTTCAGTAGTACCGTGCATGGAGTTGGACCCATAAACATCATATTCACAGCCATGCAAAATAAAATCTAAATAGATCAATATATTTAAAGGAACATAAAGATGGATAGTATTTATAGCATAATTCTTAGAACAAAACTTCATAAAATTTGTCGCGACAGCTTACCGTACAGAACTCTAAATTCCTAAAACCTTTATGTAGCCCTTTGCTTGTGTAAAGCAAAACAGGCTGTGCAGAGGTTTTTTTTATTTTAATTTTTGCTTTTTTTATAAGTTAGTGAGAGAGCACATTTTCTCGCCAATAGACCCGGGGCATATCAGAAATCGCTCGAGCGAGACAAGGCCGGTTTTTGAACCACCTGCCTTTTCGGAAGGAAAGGTCTAGTGCTTTCGCTTCGGTATGTCCTCCCCATCCGACTCATATAAGGTAAAAAAGATATTAAAAGAAATAAAAATAAAAATCCTAATAGGTATCGAGGGAAGGGGAAGTTAAAAAACCTCAAAGGATTCGGAGACTTTTAAAGGAATATTAACAGCTGTAGTTACTTACGAGGTAGGAATTAATATTTGATGGAATTCTATTCTTGAGTAACTGTAATTTGAATATCCTTTTCAGCAAATTTTATTAAGACATTCTATGAGATAATAAGCAAAAGTACAGAAAATTTGGAAAGATTGATTAAAAAATCTATTTAAAAAATTATGAGAAAGGATTAATAATCCATAACAATTTTGTATAAATGAAGATGCATCTGTAATAAAACCTGCACCAAAACACAAACTGGCCTGAGGAATCTTGAGAACAAATCCATTAGCTGCACTATCCAGTTAAGATTTGATGGTTCTGGATACAGCTCTCTGATGCCTGATGATCGTCGAGGCTAACTAGCAAGTCTCCGTCTTGATCTTCAAACCGTCGCTGTGGACAATGAAGCTTTACAGAATCGAGCATTTTCCTGTATCCATCTCAACTAGGTATCCATCTCAACTAGGGTAAACCATTAACATAACTGGATGTACTCTGTCAGTGGCAATATTTAAATACCTTTCAGCTTTCAGATGTTCTTCCACGCGAGTTTAAAGGCCCCAAACAATAGCAGGAAAACATTCCAAAAACGATATCATTGCCTCCCTCAGTTTGAAGTGGTGTGGTAATGCACTTCAGGTCCATGCTTTTAGAGCTGTTTTCTCCGTATTCTCACCTTGCCATCTACATCATGTATTTGAAAACGTGATTCTTCGGACCACGGTACATTTTCCCATTCATTTGCTGTCCAAACTTTGTGATCCTCTAAGAGCTGGAAACGAGCGATCTTGTTAGTTGCAGACAGCAAAGGCTTTCGAACAGGTCTTCGGCTTCTATACCCGATACGGTGTGATGCGCAGAGAGCAGTACGTTGAGAGGACCATTGGAGGTGGTCTGTGAAAAAGATTAGCCGTAATTTGACGAACTTTTGCACTTCTGTTGGACTAGAGGTATGAAAACTCTCCTTTCAGCTCAAGAATCCAGTAGCGAACGACGACCTTCGTGCCTGACTCGGAGACCCTGTTTTTGTTTGGTAGCTGAAACTTTGTAAAAACAAAACAGTTGCTCTCGAACATTTCACAATTAGCGTAATTTCGCTGATACTCTCTCCACTGCTTCTAGTACCCACAATAAATCCATGTTTAAAGTGCGTTAAATCAAGTTTTTTCCATTGCTTCACAATGAGTACACAATCAATATTCACTTCAACTGTCTGTACAATCACTCAGCAACCCCCTTTTTATGCCAATCTCAGTCTTTTACATAATTTACATATTAAAATATATATAACCCGATTATATAATATGCGCTATCTACCCAATTTAAACACGAGTGTGCTCTGTATAGTCACTTTTTTGGTAATACTTTATAGTACCGGCTTAAATATTCCAAACTCTGTAAGGGCTTCTATGCTTATGTCGTGAAAAACGTTTTACAGGAACCTCTATCCTCCCATTTCTTTGGTATAGCTATTTGCATCAGATACTAATTGGAAGGGTTGTTCTTGGTTAATTTGTCTTTTTTTGGTATTCGAATAACATAGTTTCTGTGCTATCCAAATGTTTTAGTGCGATTTTTTTTTTCATGTTTTCAATTCCTTGTCTATTGCAAGGGAACCTTTATAATGATAGTCGATATAAAAATTTCCAATCCAAGATATTACTATCCTCCAGACATCGTTCAAAATTACAACGCTAGTTGGATTCCCTTTGCATCCGAATTAAAATAAAGCAGATGATATCACGCTTAGATAGCTAAGGACACCGTCCCCTTATGCCCTCGTCTTGACTTTCTATAGTTCCCTTTATGTTTCAGTGTTGTTTTTAATTTTGGAGTTTGACTATGCTGCGTGTATTCAAACTCTATTTATATTCGTCGACCTTAAAATAAGTAAATAAGCAAGCTATATAGTAAAATTTAAAAATAAAATTTCATAAAGTGTCCATCATCTTACCTTTACCTCCACGTAATCACTCTATTTTTTTTATCTCCTTCTCAAGCTGATTCTTGTCACAAAACTCTTACTTATTTCCGAAAGGTCAACTTTCTCTGCGAACCCCATCGTTCGCCCCTCGAGTTCAAGGCCTCACTGGGGCCCTCGCAGGATCACAATTTATGATATGAGCCCCTGGAAATTATCTGCCTGCTAGAAAAAAAAAATCCAGATCCGTAGGTGGAGGCCAGGTAGGCTGTTTGGCTGTGTTAATTCATACACCCCCGACGATTGGGGTACGATCTCACTGGGTTCCAAAGTAATGGAAGTCGTTTTAAGTGATTTGTAGAAGACATAACTTGTCACGGATCTACCTTATTTGTCAGAATACTTTTGTCATAATAAGACGTAAAGCGTTAGGATTAGCATTTGCTTCAATCCAAGGTTCTTGGTCGCATAAAAATGTAAAGAGGGTTTCGGGAGTTTACAGTGCGTACAGATATGTTTTATGCTTCTAATATGTTGAGGAACAATAATGCGAATTTATAGTAATATCTACCATTAATATGTCTCGCATGAGGAGGAGAAAAGAAGAACATAATACCTACATTCTTAAGGCTGCTGTGTACTAACCCTATTGGATTCGCTCACCTGAATGATAAACCTATGGAGAAAATGTGTCCAAGGATTGCCGACTTGGAGTGAAATTTTTTTTTTAAAAATCGTACTCCGTAATAGAGAAAGAAATTTTACACCTTCGGGCAATTTTCCGTTAAAAAAAGGGCAAATAATATTTTAAAATTTAGATTATTTGAGGAAAAAAAATCTGGTCTAGTGTGTTTTAAAAACTCATCAACTCCTTTGGTGGACGAAATTTATAAAATGAATGAAGTTGCAAGGTGCAGAAAAGTTCAGGCTATCTGAAAATACCATTTTTATTGGATTATCAGCATTTATGTAGCTGTAAATAGGAAACAATTTTCTCCATATGTTAACATTGAGGTGAGCGAATCCAATAGGGTTAGTACACATCAGCCTTAAAGTTATTTACACATTGATTAATTTGTACACAAGTTTTCTTTCTTTCCATTAGCATTTTTGGAGTATTTCTCCTGAAAAGAAAGTATGAGGAAAACTGCTGTATAGATAAGGGGGAACAATACATTTATTTCCGTACACAAGTGCAAAGGAAAGGTTATACAATCTGATTATGCTCCTTTTCAAAATGCGCTGCTTTTTTTAAAACCTTTTTATGTTCTCAAAATATGTTACGTATTGGAAGCTTGCAGTAACACAAAGAAAGACTCCAACTTTTAAAGTATATGAGTATATGAAAATGTCGACGAAACCAAAGGCTGGCTTTGTGATTCTTTATTTTTTTTTTTATATATTTTTTTCAACTTTGCCAACTTTAATACTTCCACTGATGGAACTTGATGGATCGATGTCACAACCTCTCAAAGTGACAGGCGTCTTTCTCTGAACGTCATATGCGATTGTCAGATTTATGGTAGGGAGGAGGAAAAATCGAAATGGAACGTTTTGAAGCGACGACAAAAGAAAAATCTTGTTTCGAAACAGCGATTAGCGGTGATTTGTGGCATGATAAAAGGTGTGAAAAATTGATGTTTCGAGGGATTTCTTTTACTCTCCAAAATGACGTGTCACGCATACTTATAACGGTTTGAACTATTTCGATGTTATGGTTCTGTCGGTCGTTGAGTTCTCCGTATAGCACGAGGAATGGAATGTATGGGTTTATTTGAAAAATTCGATTCGAAGATTCTTGTACTCGCTGAAACAATTCGAACATTATTCAATACATTCATCATTACTAAAATTCAAATACTAAAAGCAACTCGTGTCTCATTATGGAAGGGTTACCACAATCAGAACATCAGAACCTTGCAAGAATATTGCGCGATGAATACAGACGCACGTTGCTCTCAATAAATGTAGCTGGCCATAAAGTGTATGTATTAATCTGATTCTTTGCGGTCTCTGTGTAAAGTCGTGTTAACAAGAATGGATTATGACAGAAGAGAAAAATTTCCCTTATTTTGAAAGGTAGAGTAATGAAATTATAACAATCCCAGGCATAATATTCCAGGAAATCAATTCAGCAGTTATTTGTAATCTCCAGACTGTTTTCTAAACACTGAAGACGTTACACAACAACCAGTGCAAGGTCGTCCATGAGTTGTAACCCTTCAGTAGGACCGGTATGAAGCATAAATTGCATGACGTCACTTGACGATGTCTGTAGGTCAACTTTCTGGTGAGCCGGATAACACGTAACTGTCTCCTTACCTCCGCAGAAATTGACCAATTTTGAGGTGGAGGTTTACTAGTATGTGTGGGAGTGATTTTAAATGGGCGTAAATAACTTTGACAGTTGTTTCTAGTAAAAAAACGCCGTGACAACATACCGACACCTTATATTTGGCTCATTGAAGGTGCCTTGGGTCCACAATTCATATTCATGGATGATGAGAGCCAACTTTGATGGCAGCTGATCCCGACCATTTTCTTCGAACTAGAGATGTCCATGAACGTGGTGATCCGGATTAGGAATCCCATACAGCATACATAAGATGCTCTTGGGAATTGAACTGCTTCCCCCAGCCCCCACTGGAGAACATTCCGGAGCTGAAAACAGCTTTACTGCAATACTGTGACTTGTTTCCTACTCAGCTCATGAACAAGGTCATTGAAAATATGTAAAAGCGTTGCAAGGCTTGCAATGGTACTAAAGAACACACACTCTTTGAGTGTTCTTGTGACAATTGTAGCTTGTTTTCTAAGTTCCTTCTGCGAAATATAAAAATTTCCGTTTTGGCTTCTTTTTCTTTTTCTTTTGTGTGTACAAAAGCAGGATTCTTGTTCTAAATTCTTCTTTTTTTCCGTTTCTGTACTTTCTATTACTTTAATACACCAGTGCACCGATTTCGACTATTCGGTACGTGAAATATTCACAACTATATGCTTTGCTTAAATTCCCGACACCAGTTGTAGATGAAACCTCCGACAATGAAGAATTATTTTAAATTTGTCATGATATTATCAATAAAATTAACATATCATGCGCTGATTTAGATAGTTGAGTATCAAACCTGCCTTACAAAAGGGGAATAATGATACTCACAATCTATATTCGATACAGCTCGGGGAATAATAATGTTATCACTCGAAATGAGAGAAAATACTCATCATAAATACCAGCTTTCTGTCTTTTGTCAACGAAAGTTTTTCTGGAAAAAAGCAAATAAGAAATATGTATGGAAAATAAATTTAACTAATATGAAAAGCCATTTTTAAATGTCGCGTAATCTTGTCGAAGAAGGTAGAAACTGCCAAATTTTAAAGCGGAATGACCGCATCTGAATTGTGATTCAAATTTGTTTCAACCACATTACGTTACAATAATACGGTTAGCGTTACCAACGGATCATTACTCACCGGCATTTTCGAAATGACTATATTACTAACTCATGACCAAAACATTCCTAGAATAGACATCAATATATCATCCGATTTCAACATTCACGTGTTCTCTAATTGTGGTAATAAAAGATTGTTTAAATAGAGGAAAAGGAAATTTTTAACTCATTATGGAAAAAGTAAAAGATAACATTTCGTAGAGCGTATGTAAACTGTTTTCATCAGAAAAAAATATTTACTATATGGAGTTTGAAAATTAATTAAATCAATAAGTACTCCTACGAAAAGTATGAACAGACATGGGGCTTAAAACAGGTCAATTTCAAAAATATTCAAGTAGCTGAAATAAGAGCGGACTTGTCAGTTGAACGTTTATGACTGCACCAATTTGGGATTATAACGTGATTTTTTATTACCATTAGTTTATTAGTTTAATTATTATTTATTGACTAATTTTATTGAGGAAGTAAATCTTTTTCACTCCAGTAATTGATATCTCGCTTAAAGATGACTTTTCATCCCGAAAACTTTTTATACTTTTCTACAATATTAAAAACCCTTTGTTATTAAGTGAGCCATCAACTGAGAAACACTCATCACCCACGTATATGACTTTATAGGAACTTGAAACACAGCTTGGGAATCTCCTTGTCTAAGAGATGGTAAGGAGATGCTTATTTACAGTTACCTTGACTTTCATATTTTTTTTTTCGAAAATTTATAAAATTCACATTTTAGGCTATAAATTAAATTTAAAACAACAAAATAATGTAACACAATATTTAGATTTCGGAACATTTAAAGGTAAAAAAAAACTACATTTTGAAATATCTAATATATCTTCTTATGTTTAATTATAATACATTGAACAAAGATAATGATATCAACAATATGTCTCAGATTTAGTTATCACATATGCCACTCATCATCTATTTTAGTTAAAATCTTGTAAGATATTTTTTAATAACACCTCAAGTAAAACAGGGAAAATAATATTGTTTGTTCTATTCATTGGCTAACTTTCGGACTCAACTCAGCTAGTCTTCGGAAGCAGAATCTGCGGGTTCGAAATCCAGTAAGCACGGATGTTTGTACCTATTCAAAATCGGCTTTAAGCAGTAGTTTAGCACTCGGGCTGTATAAGATGACAGTGGTTCTCCCAATTTACCGACCATTATAAATTAACGGCGAAATATCTATACGTAAAATTAAATATATCCCATACTCATCTATATATATAAAGCAGTTTCGTAACTGACTCACTGACATACAACGCACAGACCAAACCGCTGGACCTAAAGGACTGAAATTTTCCATGGTGATTCTTCTTATAGTGTAGGGGTGCACTAAGAAAGATTTTTGAAAAATTCTTCATAGATTTTTTAAAATTAAATTTGTAAGCTGTTTTTGTAACTTTTTTTAAGTTTGCATTTAAAATAATAATTTGAGGGTTATAAAATTTATATCACGAGAAAGATCATAAAAATTCCTTTAAAATGAAATCTTTTTCGAATCTTTACCCCGATTTTCTGATTTTTGGTGAATTTTTAAAGATTAATTTTTAGAATTAAATTTATTAAATGCTGATCACGTGATTTCATTTTTCTGGTACCTTAAATAAATTTATCGTCACGTACATAACAACTATATAGACAAAAAATTTTTTTTCTTTCTAATGCAGCAGACGATTGGATATTATCCAAAAAAATAAATATCCCTTACGATATATATATATATATATATATATATATATATATATTACATCAATTGTATACATTGATCGTCGTATTTATTATAAATATATATATTTATTTTTTTGGCATCAATTGCATACATTGACCGTTGTATTTAATTTGAATGTACTCCGTAGCGAAGTGCGGGTTTTCAGCTAGTTTATTTATATGAAGACGAATACGCCTCTTTCATATGCAATAGCGGCATCTTTCTGTTGAAATATGAGAGCTAAAAAATGTTAGTTCATAAATACTTTAGGGCGATTCAAGTTGGATAGATTTTAAAGTCGGTTAATTTTATTAAAATATTTAATGCGCAGGCACTCGTCTCTACGACATTGGCCCATCAACACCACGATGTCCTACTGGTTACTTTATTACTGGAGCACCACTTTCATGAGTCAGCATTGTTCCTTCGAGGAGACAACGCGGAAACGACCAAACGTTACTCGGGATTTGAACCAAAGGCCACTGCGTTTCAGTTCAGCACGCTAACCGCTTTACCGTGTGGGCGGCAATGCCGTTTAATTGTTGGATACTTTCAACTTTCGCGGTAATTTTCCCTATGCCGTATGATGCAATGCAGATTTTATTTCTTCCAGTGCGACGTGCTCTATAGTGATATCCCCTTAAATGGCAAGGGGTGTAGTATGGTTTCACTTTTCCCTTGGGTAACTGTGAATTCGAAGCAGCGAGAAACGAAAGGGCGATCAGCCTAATTTACAGCTGTTTTTTAGTTGTTCTTTAGAAGGCTCTGTCAGTACCTCAGCAGTAATTCGGTTCCTCATACGAAGGTTTTTTAACTTTAAATTTTAACAACCTCATACACGACAGTTTTAACTACTTGCCCAACATTGGTAATTAGTTGCTTTTGTGTGTTACCTTTTTCATTTCCAAAATACCTTGATACGTATAGTATGGATATATATATATTATTTTTAAAAACTGGTAAACATGCCCGCACATTACGCAATATAGCCCTAAATATCGATGCACAAACTAATTTATTTTTATTTTATTTAATTTTATATTTGTAAATATCTAAGTATTGAGCTTAGTTGTTTACAAGGTTCTAAAAAAGCAATTTAATCCTCGTTTAAATTTTTTTAACTTAAATGAGAAGAAGAAAATTATTCATATCATTGGATAACTGAAAGACTATTTTTAATTAGTATGATTTTTAAAGTCAGATTGAAAATTCGACATTTCATTAAATATGGAATTTAACTACTCGATGCAATACAAAATTACACTGTTATTTTGGATCCAAATATAGATTTTAATTTAATTTTTTTTTTAACTTTATCTAAAATTATGTTGTCAATCAAGTCGTGTCTGGCGACGCACTATGATGTTCTTATTTTTGTATACTTCTTTCACCTTTGCATTTGAAAAACACCTTTGCATTTAGATGACAAAATTTCCGTCTCTTTCGCTGTAATTTATCACTTTTGAGAAAACTTATTACCGCTGTTATTTCTTCAAACTGAACACCTGCCCCAATAAGAGTGTTCTGTCACCAAGTCTTTTATGGCTCAAAATTAATAAATGACTTAAAGCGGGTTTAATAAATGGCCATCAATTCACCTGTGATTCGGAGAGGCAGAATGGTCTCGGAAAAGAAAACAAGGTTTTCCATGAAGGCGGGATAGGTGGAGGTCTTAAAAACCCACGCGAAGTTATTATAAGCGGCAATTGTGTTGCCAATCACTTATCAAAATTCGTTTAGTTCCGGCACGGTGACGGTTTAAATTTCAAACGTCTCAGAGGTCAGTAAAAGTCAACATTTCGAAAACTAGAAAATTAAATAAGAGAAATGAAGTTGATTCTTGGAGGAAGTGTCTTTTAACACTTTCAGTGTTCAAGCTGAGTAACATCTACCTCTGAAAAGAATTTCTGAAATTTAATATTAGTATCAGTTTAACTCCTTTTTTCCTTAACAAAAGCAATTTCTTTATTTGAGAAAGTTAATTTACGTAGGATTTTATAGCGTTTCTTTAACGGGTTTTGAAAAAGTTTCTTCAACACTCATATAAAACAGAATAAGATGTTGTTAAGGTTTCGTCTGATTCTCTCCCTTTATGAATCGACCAGTGTAAGATATATTTCTCTTTTTTTATAAATGACTTCAGAAGAGTTTCTATTAAAATAGTTTCATAATTTAAGGATTTTTTTCAACCCTTCATCTAAATGTCCCTTTATTTAAATGAACTTCGTATGAAATGTTTTTCTGTAATTAATTAATTTGAAATTAATCTAATGAATTTTTTTATTTAATTTTTTTTATTTAACAAGTATCTGTGCATCTTAAAAACTGATTTTCGGCTATACAGTATCTTACGTTTTTATTTTTCAAGGAAAAGCTTTTCTCTTTCTGTTTTCAGGTATTAATAATGAAATCCGGATTTTAAGTATTCTAAAAATCAATGGATATATTTATAACTTTTGCTCTCGTTAGATATCGAGTCCTCTGTAAACATAATTATCCCATAATCCTTCATAAAAATGTGATTAAATAAAATTTTTTAAATAAATGGTGGAATGAACCTATGTATTTATTCACGACTATAAAATTATTCCCTTTACTTTAATTTTATGTCATAACTAGCTGAAAATCCGTACTTCGCTACGGACTACATTCAAATTAAATACAACGGTCAATGTATGCAATTAATGCCAAAAATATATTTATAAAGAAATCGTAACGGATATTTTTATAGACAAAATAATGTAGAAGAAAATATTCAAATTAAATCTAATAGAACATACTAAAGAATATAGTACAGTTAATATAGTACAGTTTGAAGAACATTTCTATTACTGTACTTTAATATTGTTTTGGATAATGTTCAATCGTCTGCCGCATTAGAAAGAAAAAAACATTTTTGTCAATTTATTTCGTTGTTATACACGTGACGATAAATTAATTTAAAGTATCACGAAAAGAAAAGAAACCACGTGATCAGTATTTAATAAATTAAATTCTAAAAATTTATCTTTAAAAATTCACCAAAATTCAGAAAATAGAGGCAAAGATTCGAAAAAGATCTCATTTTAAAGGAATTTTTAGGATCTTTCTCTTGATATAAATTTTATAACTCTGAAATTATTGTTTTAAATGCAAACTTAAAAAAAAGTTACTAAAACAGCTTAAAAATTTAATTTTAAAAAATCTAAGAATTTTTCCAAAATCTTTCTTAGTGCACCCCTACACTATTAGAAAAATCGCCATGCAAAATTTCAGTCCTTTAGGTCCAACAGTTTGGTCTGTGCGTTGTCTGTCAGTGAGTCAGTCAGTCAGTTACGGAACTGTTTTATATATATAGATTACTTTCCTTGAGTATCTCTCAATACGTATACCTAGTTGTTTGATATAAGCATAAATAATTATATAGGGTATCTGTCAAGCGTTTCTTAACATGCTCAGTATATCAGACACTTGGCTTGGCTGTACAGAGTTCTTTCTGTGAGTGATATCAAAATTTAAGAGGAAAATGTCACATCCAGACATGATGGACATTTCTGAGCGGTGAAAACGGAAGGCCGGGATCACAAATGTATATTTATATATTTATTACTGCATAATGTATTCAAATCGTGTTCCAGTTTTATTCTTTTTTAACAACTCTTGATTCTTTCTCTTCACGAATTCAGTTGCTTAATATATGCATAAATAAAGTTACCTACTGTCGGTCTTTTGATCCCAAAATATGTTCTAATAAGGCAATTATACGCGTGAATGTTCAAAGTTCTCTCTATACGTGGTGATATCGAAGATAGATTTAGGCCCAGAAATCTCACCTCCAAAACGCTTTTTTTTTTTCATTTTCTTTCTTCCGAACGAAACCGTCGACCCACGCTGAGTGCGCCATGTCAAGAATGTAAACTACCATCTCATTACGTTTGCCATATCTTAATTTACTCAACACTTTTTCGTTTTTCATCGGAAAGGAACTTTCACCCTCTTCGGATGTCCATAAACTGATCGTCTGTAATTCTGTCACGTTCCCTTTTCCGACCGGTCGTTTCCCAGAAGATCTAATGAGAGTACGCACGTTTCGAAAATAAAACTTCTCCAGCTTACAAACTATAATTACGCACAGCCGTCGTAATGAGATCCCGGGGGACAATCGAAAATGTCATTTCGACTAACGTGGCGTCCTAGTAAAGGAATAGAAAATTATTTCTCGACTGAAGCATTGAATGGGATAGTATAATGTCTGTACTCGGGATGATGATGAATGTTTGTGAGCATCTCATCGCCCGCGGTAAGGCTAAATGAAATCGAGTGAGCGGAAAGAATAGCGATATATTATCCTTCCACTCCGTTTCTAATCAAGACGTTTGCAGGTGAGGAAAGGGAAACGCGAAATCCATCATCGCGGCCTGAAGTCGTTTTCCATATACTCCGGTCCTGTGCGGTACAACCCGTGTTCTTGCAGTCATAGCCGGAAGCAAATGTTTGGTATCGTTGAAATAAATTTCAAACAAGCATCGATACCGTAGTTAAAAAGAAAAAAACTTTTTAACGTAGGATCACGTTTCTCCATAATGGTCCTTCGGAAAGCAAAATTTCAGACGCTAAAACCGTCCGTCCGTACATCCGTCCTCGCGAGTTATAATTTTGGCAGCGTGCCAAACCCACCCTGTATCGCTTCGACAAGCAGTAAACAATTAAACAGAAAAGTACCCAAATGCGTTAAAATTTTGACATACATATATGTAGATATATATATATAAATATATATATATATATATATATATATATATATATATATATATATATATATATACATACTTACTTACACACAAACAAACACACACACACACACACACACACATATATATATATATATATATATATATATATATATATATATATATATATATATATATATTTGTACATAATCCTACGGTAATAACCCGCGGTAGTTTCATTAGAAGAGACTACCTGAAATTTCTTTTTTTTTCTAACATGGAGGCACTTGTCGCTAGACATTCGCCTGTATGTAAACCGCGTGACGAATGGCCAATCATTTAAGGGGGCACCGTATAGGTGGCTAGCACTATCCCCTACAAGCCGGTCCCGTAATTTAGAACCGAGTCAAGAGACGAGAATAAAAACTCAGACGAGTTTAAAAAAAAAAACTATATTTATTTTAAAAGGTTGGTCAAGTATATCCTTCTCCTTTTTTTTTCTTTGTAATTTTTTAGCTGCCATAGCAATGTTGACTTAAGGTTGCTGTGTACTAACCCTATTGGATTTGCTCAACTCATTGTTAATCTATGGAGAAAATGTGTCTACTATTGACAACTACATAAATGCTGATAATCCAATAAAAATGGTATTTTTAGATAGCCTGAACTTTTCTGCACCTTGCAACCAGATTCATTTTATAAATTTCGTTCATCAAAGGAACACACTCTACCAGATTTCCTCCCCCCCGAATAATTTAAATTTTAAAATAATATTTGCATTAAATAAAAAGAAAATACCGCAAGGTGTAAAATTTCTTTCTCTATTACGGAGTACAAATTTTTTTTTGTTAAAAATCTTTCAATCCAGGTCTGCGATCCCTGGACACATTTTCTCCATAGGTTAACATTGAGGTGAGCGAATCCAATAGGATTAGTACACAACAGCCTTAACGTTGAAGATCAAATAGACATTTATTATTATTTATTATTTCCCCATTTCTAAGTATATAATTAATATACTTACTTTTTATTTTAAGTTATTCTGTGGTTGAATCAAAACACCGATAAACAACGGGGCTGTAATAAAACTTTTTGGGGGTGGGAGGTGGTGGAATTTTATGCTTATGGAGGGAGTTTTCTTTTCTGGGTGTGGAAGAGTTATGAACCACAGATCTGTAATTACCCTTTTTTCTTACTGATATTTTACTTCTTGCGGGAAAGGGGGAGTTATGAACTTAAATTCCTGTGGTTCCACCTTTGCCGAAAACATGATTAAAGGCGTAACACACGCTGTTGTAGGAGGACAGACTGCATGCATTATAAAATGACCCTCCTGCTGTCAAATGCCCTAATTTCGTAGCGCAACATTGCGGTTTAAATCATTTCAGACTGTTAATATTTAGAGTTACTTTACATTTTTACATGCAAAGTTTCTATCGAGAAAAAATACAATTTTATGGCACAGTGGTGTGCAAAGCAGTAATTCAGCAGTTATATTGAGTAAAGAATACACGACGAGGGTGAAACCTTGGTCTATTAATCCTCTTGAAAATGCTAGAGATGCATGTGTAAAGGCTACTCTTTCTCACATTTATTTTATTTTCTCGTCATCTTAAAGTACAATTGACAGGAATTAGTTAGTCTCCAGTACTTATGCTTTCTGGAAAGGAGTTCTGTATGGTTGCACCACTTGTTATGCTAATACTACCTCTCCAAAACGTGTTTCTGAAAACAGAAAATGACATTTTACATTCTCACCTGAACTTAAATCAGTCATCAGTTTACTGGCTAATACTTATAACCCGAATATCACAGTTAAAAGCTCGATTTTTAAGCAGACCGAAACCGACTGTAAAAGCTTGTTCTGATCAGCCCCCCCCCCCCTCGCTCTTTGACCACAAAAGATTTAATTTTTTTTTCTTCTTTAATCAGGTTTAAAATCCTCCTCCAACTTTTCCCGACGTCAGGTTTCTCGGGCAGAGCTCAGATCGACTCGGAACTAACCGTTTCAATCTTTTTACTTTTTTAAGATCACTGCGATGGCTGAAAGAACAGGTCATGAGACTTCGGACTAAGTCTGAAGGTTCGAGTCCCGCAGAAGTCACATGTGTGTGTATCTTCGCAGAATCATATTTAAAATGTAGGCTACAGTTACTTTAGGCCTCGTATGGCAAAAGATGACAGTAAGGTCATCCAATTACCTTTCGTCAATATGCACTCGTTCACTTCTCGTTTTTTATTCCGCCTGAAACGGTTTCTACACCACAGAAACGGGATACAACAAGATGTATTTGCCAACCGTCTAAGATTCAACAGGAAAGAAAAATAAACAAAACTAACTGGTTAGCAACCAATGATAAGGGGGAATATCTCACACCTCTGACATTGCGCCGAGTCATTTGGAGTTAGCTGACACTCCTCAACTAATCGAGAAATCAAGCATCGACCATTACAGTAGTATTGGAGAGCAAATGTAAGTTTTCTCTCACACAAAAACATAATTTAATATTAATGTCAACTTTATTCTTTAAAATTGTTTCCTCTCAAACTTCTGTCGTTTGATGGAAAGTGGCTAGGTCTCGGCACCAAACATTTTCAGTCCGAATGCAATAGGAACGATGGTCGAATATTTAGGGTGCTGACCTCTGATACTACAGTCCGTGGGTTCAAATTCCGTTGTTGGCATGGATGTTGACAGCTGCTTGGAACTGGCTTTAAACAGAAAGTCTTGCTCTAATTAGTCCGCATGTAGCAAAGTGTGGTCGTAGAGCACTCCAACCAACCAGCTGATTTTTCTCATGGATATTTGTATCCATTGTCGGAAGGCAGGATATATTGACGACTATAAAGCGTAGATCCCGGTCTGTTTACCCCTCACGTAGCAAACGACTGGAACGTTCCATAAGAAACCAATCACTTAATCTCCCTCCCCCCTTGTTGATGCGTATATCAAAATTGTTTTTTCATTTTAACTTTTAAACTAACCTTCTCTCTCTGAACTTTTTACCCTCTTAAAGGATATGTTGCAACGCCCTTCATACGATATGTTGCAGCACCAGAAATTTCAATTTTGCTCGACGCTTAACGAACAACTTTACTGATCTGCGCATCTTACACGAGTAATGAGCCATGCAGTGCATGAAACATAAATCCACGAGAAGTCTTTGGAATATTCGCTTAAGAGTATTGCTGCATTCGACAGCCAATGAAAACGAGCAGTAAATAATAAGAAAACTTTCTCGAACATATCTCCGACGAACGCCCATAAAAACAGCGGTACGTCCAGCGGCATATTCAGTCTCAGACCGAACCACCCATGCTGATACACCTTGGGAGGAAGGGATCGAACTTTCTACGAAAAGAAAAGAACTGCATGATACGAAAATTAAGTCTGGCATCAACTGAGAAAATAATGGAAATATTTCTTAAGCAATGCGTTCGAATGAAGCGAAGGAAAAGTAGGATAGGTATGCCCTATAGAGGTGGGTGGGCGATTTCCGAGTGAGTAGGTCGCATTTCGAAATCATTATTTATTTCGTTTTTTTTTTAAAGTTTGCTAAATTCTTTACATTCAGCTCTTTACAGGAGAGTTCAAAAAGGGGACATTGTTTGGTGTCAAAGTATATTTCCGTTAACCAGCCCAAAGGAGCAAAGGAATGCCTTAAAATATTTTGAAATCTAGAAATGGGTGTTTTGAAGTCATTTATGATCTCGTACAGATATGAGCGCTTTCTTGGTTATGTTGGAGGAAAATAGCCTACAATTGCTATACCTTTTTCAAATATTTACCATATCAGGCTGATCCATCTCATCCTTCTGAACCATCAACATACCCAACCTTCTGTTCACTGTCTGAAAACTAATATTATACAAGCAGGACTTGTCTATGGCTAAAACTATTTGTGTTTTAAATTAGATACCTTAAAGTTGCTGTGTACTAAAACCTATTGGAATTGCTCACCTCAGTGTTAACCTATGGAGATAATTTTTCTACTATTTATTGCTACATAAATGCTGATAATCAAATAAAAATAGTATTTTCTGATAGCCTTAACTTTTCTGCATCTTGCAACAGGATTCATTTTATAAATTTCGTCAACACAATACCAGATTTTCCTGGAATAATTTAAATATAAAAATATTATTCGCATTTTTTTAAAAATGAAAAATGCCCCAAGGCTTAAAATTTCTTTCTCTATTACGGACTACAATGTAAAAAAAAATCTGTAAATCCAAGTCGACAGTCCTTGGGCACAATTTCTCTATATGTTAACAATGACGTGAGAAATCCAATAGGTTTAGTACACAGCAGCCTTAACCTCATTTAAGGTGCCTTAACATATCTATAACTCCATTTCCTGTCAAAAAGTACCAGGTGTTAACATCTGCAATAACTTAAATCAACAAGTAATAAAATCACCTTTTATTTCATTAATTACGCGAGAACGAATATTGAATTTGAATTTTGTTTATATATTGTTTATAAGATTAGTTAATACGCTATTATCCTGTTACTTCCCAGTCATTAACGAATAATCATTATCAGTTATTTACAACTTTTCCTCATTTTTTTTTTTTTTTTGTTTTTGTTTCTCGGTACGCATAGCATCATCGAATAAAATTTGGGCTTTAAATACCTCGAAACTTTCTTGATATATCCTACAAATGTTAAAAAAGGTGATAGGCTATGCTCACTTGACAGTATATTGGTTTGTTAATATATTGTTTGTTAGTATATTTGGTTTAACAGTATATTGGCTAAATTAAAATCAGTTTTAGTAGTTTAATATTTAAAACTGAACGAAAATGCTCTCTCTCTCTCTCTCTCTCTCTCTATATATATATATATATATATATATATATACAAGGTGAGCCAAAAGTTCGTAAAACTTTAAAAATTCATAAAAAAGGAAGACATCATGATAAAGAAGTGCAGTTTGCAAGAAAGGACTCACAAGAAAGTCAGATTTATTTTAGCAGCAAAATACAAATTTTAAAAAGTAACTGGTAATGCCATTGGTCCAGCTTTGCAAGCACTGCTACTCCCCACGGACGATTCCGCCGCCATACTACTCATAACAGTTTCCTTCGCAAGAATGCGGCACTCCGCCAACAAGGTCTTCCACTTCGTGGCTGATCCTCCAAATTCTCGTGTATCACGATCTTTTATTGCAATATTTATTTGCATAATTATGCTGAGACTCCCGCATGTTAGCGCCATCTACCGGCGACATTTTTAACTTTTTAACTTTTCAAACTTTTAAAAACTTTTTTAACTTTTTCTGGGCTTCTAAAAAAATCCGACTTCCTTGTGAGCCCTTTCTTGCAAACCGCACTTCTCTATGATGATTTCTTCTTTTTTTATGAATTTTTAAAGTTTTTACGAACTTTTGTCTGTCTGTCTCTCTCTCTCTCTCTCTCTCTCTCTCTCTATATATATATATATATATATATATATATATATATATATATATATATACTAGCTGAATACCCGCGCTTCGATACGGAGTACATTCAAATTAAATACAACGGTCAATGTATGCAATTAATGCCAATCTATCTATCTATGTATCTATCTATCTATCTATCTATCTATCTATCTATATATATATATATATATATATATATATATATATATATATATATATATATATATATATATATATATATATATATACACTCAAGAGCCAAAACATTATGACCACCTGTCAATGACGAGTTGGCCCACCTTTGGCGCGCAACACAGCTTCAACCCGCCTTGGCATGGATGCCACAAGTCCTTGGTAGATGGCTGGAGACAGATTGTACGAGATGTTTAAGCAACGGTCACGCAAATCCGTGATATTGCGAACTGGTGGTCTTTGAACTCTGAGCTGCCGTCCCATGACATCCCAAATGTGTTCTATCGGATTGAGATCCGGTGAGTTAGGCGGCCAGGACATTAACTGGAATTCAGCATCATGTTCCTGGAACCCCTCCAACACAATTTTAGCCTTGTGACACGGGGCGTTGTCCTGTTGGAACATTCCATTTCCAGCTGGAAAAACAGAGACCATGTAAGGGTGCAAATGGTCCGCAATGATGCTCAGATACCCTGTAGCATTCATGGTCTGCTCTACCACAACCACGGGTCCCAGAGACGCCCAAGAGAACGTCCACCAAAGCATAATACCGCCACCACCGGCCTGTGTATGACCTACTGTACATTGAGGGAGCAACAATTCGCCTGGAAGACGCCGTATCCTGATACGGCCATCCGCGTTATGAATGACAAACCGTGATTCATCTGACCAGGCAACTCTCTCCCACTGATCCATGGACCAGTCGCGATGTTCCCGGGCCCAGCGCAGGCGCAGTTGGCGATGACGCTTGGTCAGCAAAGGCACACGAGTGGGACGTTTGCTGCGTAGCCCCATATCCAACAGTGTCCTCTGAACAGTGTGCTGCAGTACTATTCTACTTGGTCCTGCATTGTATTGGGCTGTCAGCTGTGCCACTGTCTGGCTCCGGTTTTGCTTCACCATGCGAGACAGTCTCCGACGACCTTTTTCTTTGATAGCGTGTGGACGTCCAACACCATGTCGTCTACTGCTGGTTTCACCGTCATTCATCCACTTTGCATAAGTACTAACAACTGTAGGTGGCGAACAACCCACGAGTCGTGCAGTTTCGGAAATACTTGTTCCGAGCCTTCGAGCCATTACAATCTGCCCTCTATCAAAGTCGCTTAGATCCGCAGCCTTTCCCATCACACACAGAAGTAAGTGAAAGAATGATTCTTCAGACTCTCCAGCAGCAGTTAAATACCACTTCCACCTGATCACGTGCCTTCCACGTCATCCAGGCGAATTCATTGTAAAATGTAGGGGTGGTCATAAGGTTTTGGCTCTTGAGTGTATATATATATAATAAGTACGACGATCAATGTATGCAACTGATGTAAAAAAAAAATAAATAAACATATTTATAAAAAAAATTGTAAAGGATATTTTTATAGACAAAATAATGTAGAAGAAAATATTCAAATTAAATTTAATAGGACATACTAAAGAATATAGTACAGTTAATAAAGTACAGTTTGAGGATCATATCTTTTTCTGTATTTTAATATTTTTTTGGATAATGTCCAATCGTCTGCCGCATTAGCAAGAAAAAAATTTTTTTTTTGTCTATTTAGTTGTTATGCACGTGACGATAAATTTATTTAAAGTACCAGAAAAAGAAATCACGTGATCAGCATTTAATAAATTAAATTCTAAAAATTAATCTTTAAAAATTCATCAAAAATCAGAAAATGGAGGCAAAGATTCGAAAAAGATTTCATTTTAAAGGAATTTTTCTGATCTTTCTCGTGATATAAATTTTATAACCCTCAGATTATTATTTTAAATTCAAACTTTAAAGAATGTTACAAAAACAGCTTAAAAATTTAATTTAAAAAAATCTAAGAATTTTTCAAAAATCTTTCTTAGTGCACCCCTACACTATAAGAAGAATCGCCATGCAAAATTTCAGCCCTTTAGGTCCAGCGGTTTGGTCTGTGCGTTGTATGTCAGTCAGTGAGTTAGTCCGTAACGGAACTGTTATATATATATATATATATATATATATATATATATATATAATAGTATCAGTGTGTATAAACAAATGATGTGCATATAGAAATTATTTAAAAGAAACATTATTTCATTAAATTATCTATAATGGAAATTTATAATGTTTTCAAATTTAACAATGGTGACACAACCGAGACGAACAATCCTCATTAAAATCGGAGCGAATTATTTCACGTTCGATGCGGCTGGCAACCTGTTACGTATCGCCCCGTTTCTCACAGGTGGAAATGTCACAGACAGTATTAGTTGTTATCTGACACACGGGAAGGAGTAAATTGGAAGAATTTGTTCACTGGGAACTTTAATCCGCCCCTTATCTGGAATGTTAAGTCTAGGGATGATCTGGTCTAATGATAGATGAGCGGATTGGGAGTCGCACTTTTTTTTTGTCTTCTTACCGGTGTCGCTGGTGATTCCTATACATGACAGGTGTTTATGTGTAGGTCGATTAATAAAATAAACTGACTAGATTACACGCCAGACGTACCATGCTTAAAGCACCGGAAAATGTACGAAAATCAAAATGTGGCATAAAATTCACATAAAAAGGCGTAATTTTAAGATGTCTAAGAGATATGAGGTCAGAAGGAGGCTTGGTGGTTGTTTTGGCGTGTTCTGGCCATCTTTTGTATCACGAAGGCTACCTTGACGGAGAGGAAGGTCAGAGGAGAATTTCTCCATTAAGTCAGTCTTTCCTTCAACGATGACATCTCCTAAAAAAAGAAAAATAAACACATTATGGTTTTGAAATATATGAGTGTAAGTAAATATCACGATTTCAAGAATATTAAAGGAAACTGAGAAATTACTTATATCATTGATTTTGAATACATTTAAATGAGCATATGTTTACTTGTTGAAAGGTACTTCAGCTGTCATTTGCGATCGGAGTTTGAAATATCTATTTAGTATAAAATTCCCTTTAAAATATCTATTGCTCTCTAAAATATCCTAGAAACACGAAAGGAAACAGAACTTAGTTTAGATCTATTCCACCTCAAGTAAGGACTAATAGCTGGCAAGAGATCAATGATATGTACCATATTTCTTGTTCTTATTATATAATCTATATATATAAAACAGTTCCGTAACTGACTGACTGACATATAACACACAGACCAAACAACCTAAAGAACTGAAATTTTCCATAGCGATTCTTCTTATAGTGTAGGGGTGCACTAAGAAAGATTTTTGAAAAATTCTTAGATTTTTTTAAATTAAATTTTTAAGCTGTTTTTGTAACATTCTTTAAAGTTTGCATTTAAAATAATAATCTGAGGGTTATAAAATTTATATCACAAGAAAGATCAGAAAAATTCCTTTAAAATTAAATCTTTTTCGAATCTTTGCCTTCATTTTCTGGTTTTTGGTGAATTTTTAAAGATTAATTTTTAGAATTTAATTTATTAAATGCTGATCACGTGGTTTCTTTTCTTTTTGTGATACTTTAAATTAATTTATCGTCACGTGCATAACAACGAAATAAATTGACATTTTTTTTCCTTTCTAATGGGGCAGACGATTGGACATTAACCCAAAAAATTTTAAAATACAGTAAAAGAAATGTTCCTCAAACTGTACTATATTAACTGTACTATATTCTTTAGTATGTTCTATTAGATTTAATTTCAATATTTTTCTTCTACATTATTTTGTCTATAAAAATATCCTTTACGATTTTTAATAAATTTTTTTTGGCATTAATTGCATACATTGACCGTTGTATTTAATTTTTGAAAAATATTATAAGATTTTTGAAAAATTCTTAGATTTTTTTAAATTAAATTTTTAAGCTGTTTTTGTAACATTCTTTAAAGTTTGCATTTAAAAAAATATTTTGAGGGTTATAAAATTTACATCACGAGAAAGATCATAAAAATTCCTTTAAAATGAAATCTTTTTCGAATCTTTACCTCCATTTTCTGATTTTTGTTGAATTTTTAAAGTTTAATTTTTAGAATTTAATTTATCAAAGGCTGATCACGTGATTTCTTTTTCTGGTACTTTAAATTAGTTTATAGTCATGTGCATAACAACGAAATAGACAAAAAAAATGTTTTTTCTTGCTAGTACAGCAGACGATTGGACATTAAAAAAATATTAAAATACAGTAAAAGACATGTTCCTCAAACTGTACTATATTGACTGTACTATATTCTTTAGTATGTTCTATTAGATTTAATTTGAATATTTTCTTCTACATTATTTTGTCTATAAAAATATCCCTTACGATTTTTTATAAATATATTTTTTTACATCAATTTCATACATTGATCTTTGTATTTATTATATATATATATATATATAATATTTGGCATTAATTGCATACATTGACAGTTGTATTTAATTTGAATGTACTCCGTAGCGAAGTACGGGTTTTCAGCTAGTGTTCTATATAAAAACGGATGGCCTGCGGAGTCAAACAAATTGCCTAGAAATAAAAAAGAAGTATTTTAAAATCTGAGATTTCTTCATTGGTTTATACATCTCCAGAAAGTGTTTGAAGGACAAAGTGTGAAAAATATGTCCATACATGTACATACAGAAGGCTGGCATCTAATGACCAAGATTTATTTTTACAAAGTTCTTATTTATGCATGCTTAAAACAACAAGTGCTAAATGAGACCACCTTAGTTCTCGAGATAGTAAAGGAAATGGTTAAAAACAGTGGTAAAACTGATATAATCTACCAGTATTACAGGATTTATTTTCTGTTTTGCTTTGTTTTGTTTTACTTACATCAGTTTATATAGCGAAGTTCATATTTAAGACAATTTCCAAAGAAATAAAAAGTTACCGCGGTTCTCAGAAAAACACAAGCATCTAGTTCCAGTTTGTTAAATCTTATCGCTGAGAACAACCATTTTACCGTGTATGACGAACTTCAGAAAACAAAGAAATAAATCGTCTTCTTCCCCGCGAAGAAGTATTTGACGAAAATTCGGCCAAAAGTTCATAATATTAGTCAAACAACAAAAGATTAAATGTTGCATAAAGAATAACTGTAAGAAATCAAGTTTTTAAAAGGGTTGATTTGTTTCCTGATAAACTCGTATACTAGTGAAATCTTTTTTTATGCATTAAGATAAACAATACAGGGATTCTTTTCCTCTACACGGTAGGTTTCAAAATGATGTTGTTATTTAACATACGCCGTAAAATTAACCTATAATTTGTCGGAGGTAACAGATAGGAAATTGCTCTTCAATGAACCAGATTTACGGCTCAGTCAGGTTTAATTTCTGAGTTTTAAATTTTACCCATTCCTTTGATACATATTTAAATTCTAAGACGATTTATTGTGAATTATAAAGGATATTATATATTTTATCAACTAAATGGTAATCTTTACAAAAAGTTATCATTGCATACGTCTGAATTTTAAGAGCTTTTTTTTTTCAAAAAATAAAATAAAAATGAAAGTGCTCTAAATTTCCTTTGAAACATCAGATTAACTTTTAATTATTTTGTCATCGTTAAAATTAAGAGCCTTTTGGTATGCTAGCAGAACAAAATTTTGCAAAACTTTCTAATAAAGTTGATATATCTCCCTGATATAAAAGTCTGAAATAGTATTAAGTAATAGACTTTTGTATTAGTCCCTATTTTAAGCTGTTAGTAAATTAACCTCCTCGCTACTTTTATATCACATGTGATACAAAAGTTTGACATTTTTCCAACAAGGCTGGACGGCAGCAACGATTCTGAAACCGGTTGTATCATATGTGATATAAAGTGAAATACCTCTCTTAATTTTCTGTTCTCGTCATATGATGGCAGTACTTGTCCACGATTGTATTTGTAGTAGCGTCTTTGAATCAAAGCATGATGTCTGCACGCTGTCGAAACAAGTTTTTTTATTATTTAATTATATAAATATTAAACTAATTTTAAAATATACATTTTCTTTGTATATGTACCAGTTACTTATTTATATTAACAAAAGAAATTTTCACGGAAATATCAATGCATATTAACTTGTTACACTTTTTTGTATCATGTGTGATACAATGGGTCCCTATGATGTCAAATCAGTTTTTTGTGACTGTGTTTTGTGTGTGTTTTTGTCAGTGCTTTTTAACATTTTTTAGTGGTATTTACGTAGGTTTTGAAAGCTGATAAAAGCATTATTTCTTGAGTTAAAATCTTTAGTTGAAGTGTTTGCTTCACATTTTTGCACATTTTTTACACATTCCGCATGAAGCAGCACGTAGAAAAGAGGCTAGACATATGCCAGAAATTATTGGGGATAGGACCCATCGAAGCAGATGCAGAAATGATAAGTGCTCGGTCTTAATCACTATACAGTGTACAGAATACAATGTGTTTTTGTGTTTCACACCATCAAGAAATTATTTAAAATCATATGAAAAATAAAAAAAATAAAATGAAAAGTTAACACAACATACTGATAAATGCTTATTTTTCACGCAGCATTCATGTATTTTATAATATTGTGTGATACAAACTCAGAATTAACTAATTGAAACAGTCTTACATAATATTAAAAAAAATCTTTTTGTGGTGTCTCGGCCCTGATGTATCACATGTGATACATGCTCCCTAGCCCCTATACTTTTAAAGAAAGATTTAAATGCCCATTTCTACTTCACAATGACCTAAACAACTATTTAAGTACCTTTTACAAAATATCTAGCTTTCATTTTTGTCTTGGGTCTGAGGAGGTTAAGCTACACCTATTTCTATCTGTGCTGAAAACAATTATTTTGACCTTAATTCTTAGTTAAACTGTTAATGTAACAGTTTCATTACCAAAGTTTGCCATTCGAAATTAATCAAGTATTTATGAATATGTAATCATTATTTTTTACAATATTTATCATGGGCAGGATTTTCTCGGATATTAGATTCGCAAAGTCAGTTTCAGTCGACAGCATGCTGATTTTCAAGTAATGTTCCTCTTTCAAAATTTCTCTTTTTGAATTTTTCGTATATAGCAACAGGGAGAAAGAAATCTCAACAGCGAAGGCTGTACATAAGGAAAAATACTATATGGCTTTTTTTCTGATAACTGTGCCTATAATTTTACCGTTGAGACGCAAAAATTAGGAAGACTTTTGCTCGGAAACGATTCTGGAGGAAAATCTCATAACTTTGTATACTTTCCCTATTCTGAAATCGGTCTTTTGTTTGTTTGTTTGTTTGTTTGTTCCTTGAGTATTTTCACAAACGAGTCCCTTATGGTTCGCGTCGAGTCTATCAAGAGTCAGATTTGTCCATGAGATGTGAGGACAAATCTAGCAGTTTGGAGAATTTGGTCTTGAAGAGTATAATTTTTCTTCTAGTGTTTCTTCAATATTCTTCAGAGCTACCAATACTGCAGTGTACCTGATCCAGCTTTTCTAAGATAAACACGAAAAAAAGCATTGTCGTAAAGTTGCTTTTAAACTTTTTAAATAGGCCTTGTGGCGACCCTGTGGTAACAGCGAGCTGGTTTTCGATGCTGAGGGTGTTCGGATCGAATCCCGGCGTTGCGCCACGAATGCCTGCGTTTGTGTCGTCCCTTCATAAGGGGTAATGCTGTCCGTCTGTATGTTGTCCCCATAATAAAATAGACAGTAGAATGCGACGTAGTATAGGTGAATATTTGACGACAAGCGCTCCCGCTTAAAAAAAAAAAAGATAAAAAAGAAAACTTTCCAAATGCACTAATAAATTTTCTCTTGCATTAATATAATTTCTCTCTAATGTGCAGAAAAACAGTAAAAAACTGTATAAAAAGGCTTCGCTATCCCTATATATTATTTACTAAGATTAGAACGTTTTTCAGACCACATTCTTTCAACCATTAGTCTAGGATAGAGATGGGCAACTGGTGGTTCGGCACGACTTTTTAACTGGCCCACGGCACTAAAGTAATTGAAAAATAATAGAATATATTGTAAGAAAATTAAACAAATACCTCACTCATTTATTCCACGTTCGACAGCATTTGTGTGTCCGAGAGTACCTTTTTCATCATGAAACTCACTAAATACAAGGAAAGAAGTAGGCTTACAGAAAAAAAAATTATCTCAACTCCTTCGTGTTTCGTCATCCGAAATCGACGCCAACCGCAAGCATGTCCTTTTTTTCTCCTCTTTGACTAAGAAAGGCGATTTTATGTTTTGCCTTATAATATAAACTTATTTTTTGTAAATAAAACTTTTTTTCTGTTAAGAAAACTAATTTTATTTTGTTTTTTGAAATAAATGTTTTATTTTCCAAAAATCAAATATATATGCATTATTATACATACAGAGATTTCAAAAAAGTTCTTTTCAAAATTGCTACTTTGAAGTTATTAATTTCAAAAACATTTGATTTTGTAATTTTTGCATTTTTTGTAAAATAAGCATACATTTTGATATCGCCAAAGTTAATTTTTCTTTAAGCAGACGTTTTTATCGAGAATGCAATTTCCTGAAAAACTAATAGTGTAGTTTTTCTTATATTATAATGCAGCCTTTTTTGAGGACTCCGTATTCATGTGTATTTTAAATAATTTAAATTTAAATATTTAAAATTATTTCAAAGTTAAAATATTTAGTGCAGTATACAAATCTGATAGAAATTTGATGATAGAAATTCCGCGTGTCACATAGCAGACATCAAAATTCACTCCGAAATTACAGAAGGCCCTCCGTCATTTATATTTTTCTGAAGTGGCCCTTGGATTGTTTTGAGTTGGCCATCCCTGGTCTAATGACGCTGTTTCATTCCAGTGAACGCGAAAAATTGTCGACTTTCGAGTATCTTTTGCCTGCCTCTCATCATTTGCCTGTCTCTTTTGGCTTCTCTTTTGCCTGTCTCTTTTGGCCTGTCTCTTTTTGCCTGTCTCTTTTGGCTCCTTTCGAGCTAAAATTCTTAAATATTGTCACTCAGAGATTATTTACGATTATGGCGAGTATTCAGCGAACATTCCCGTTACCTTTTTTTTTTTAAATCTAGTTTCACTGCTCGGTATAACCTCTCACAGTACAACCGCACGCTGATTGCACCCTTACAATTGCCCCCCAGCCAAGAGGTTGCACTAAAACCAGATAAAAACGCCGAGGAAGTTGCTGTACGCTCAGCAATATTAGATACATATTTTGTGGTGAAGTTCTATCATTCCAAGCATAGCGTTGGTCAACCGGCAGAACTGCTCAGATGTCGCCTCGAGGTGTGGTCTCTGGGCAAATAGCGGAGCTGAGCCTGTCCTACGACCTTCAGTCATTTAGAATTCAGTTTCAAAATACAGTGTCCGGGTTAAAGGTATCCAAAAGACATGACTTATTTTTACGGAACTACCCATTAGAATTTAATTTTTTTTATTTAAATAGAAAGAACTTCTCACCAACTTTTAATATCAATCATAGACATCGATGATAGTATCATAAATTTCGATATGTCCACCTTTTATAGCACAACAAACGTCTAAATGGTAATCCAGTTCTCTCCAAGTGTTTCGTAGCATATCGGGAGTTATTACACGAATTGCTTGAATGATATGCTTCTTCAACTCATCCACAGTTTTAGTTTTTTGTTTACACACAACGGATTTAATGATCCCCAAGCAAAAAAGTCTAATAACGCCTGATATGCTACGAAACACTTGGAGAGAACTAGATTACCATTTAGACGTTAGTCGTGCTACAAAAGGTGCACACATCGAAATCTATGATACTATGATAGAAATCTATGACTGATATTAAAACTTGGTGATATGTTCTGTCTATTTAAATAAATATTTTAAAATTCTAAAGGGTAGTTCCGTAAAAATAAGTCATGACTTTTAGATACCTTTAGCCTGGACACCCTGTATATCTGGCATGCAAAATAAGTTATAACTACGCATATTTATTAATAAATCAGTCCATAACCTTTCTAACTGTGGCAAGTGATGATACACATGGCCTCTAAATTTACTATCAGTTAACGAGCTAATGAATCAATCACAAAGGGAGGTAGTGAGGTCTCTCTCAGACCCCCCCCCCCCGCTCTCTCAGTAAATGACTGATCTTTTTAACAGCAGAAAGTCGTGTGAATCCTGGTTTGTGAAGTTAGTTATCTAAATCTCTCATTTCAGCCGGGCGTATGCGCAGCCCACTAGAAAATCTAATATCTTAACTCTGAAGCAGCCATGTGTGAGTCTTCAAGAATCTTAGAGGAACACTTATGCAGAGATAAAAACTGAGAGAAAGAGATCCCAAGTGATAAGTTTAGGCCAAAAGAGTCATATAGAATACAGGATATATGAGTACTAAAATAAAATACACTAACTCCGCAAAGTAATTTTAAAAGCTAGAGAATCCAAAAGAGCATATTGTTTTATTATCTTTAACTTATACATATATCCACACACATATAATTGGGTTATGTAATAAAACACCGTTTATACGTGTCTTGTAGCTATACGTTATTTGGTTGAAACATGTTCCCTTACCGTGATTCTAAGTATTTTTATAGTTTGAAACTTATTTGTGTAGGAAATGCTAGACCTAGTAATACTTAATAATATAGAAATTTATTTAATATGTAAGTGACTTAGTTCATTATTATTTATATGCGTCGGAAATGACTATAGAGAGAAAGAATAAAATCAATTCTCAGTCATCATTAATATATGTGAAATAAATGCAGTTAGCTAAGGAATTTACAAATTATGGCAATTAATTTAGCTGCGGTTGTTAATTTTAATGGTAGAGTTTATGCTTCAAAAATGTTCCACTTAAAATATACGTGAATTGGATACTGATTTGCGAAAGATGAATGTTGCAGATCAAAAAGGGAATTAACTTAGAGTAGCAGGAGGGACGAATTGGACTACTGCAACATCCAGCCGATAGCAGCAACGAATGTACGGAGATGTCGCATTCGCCACATGACACCACCCTGGGAAATATTCTTTATGCAGAAAAGCATTGTGAAATAGTAAGTCTCCCCACAGATAATACTGTCACATTAAAGTTATATTTCCATAAATGAATGTTTCTATCATTTTTAAGGTTACTGCCTACGTTCGGAGCCAATTTTTAAAAAAAATTATATTTTTTAAGGATTTTTTGGTCTTTTATGGTAAAATAGCATTTAAAAATAATAAATAAAAAAAACTTGCCTGTAAATACCATACTTTTTTACAAATTGGTCAATTTGAAGTAATTTTTAATGAAATTTAGCTAAAACGCCTATCACTCTGCACAAAACTCTAATGCTACTATTTTAATTTCCTTCTCACACATGATACATATGACAGTTACCTTCAAAATGACCCACAATGTAAGAGAAATTTTAAAATTCAAAAATAATACAGACAATTTTATGTTCCAATATGAAAATTTTCCCCAATTCGTCATTCCTTTCCTTATAAAAACAGCCCCAAACATAAAAACTATTTATTATACATCAATTATTGTGAGTCATTCCATTAACAATAGTATCTAAAGCATTTCCTGAAAAAAATTATCAAATTATATGAATTATTATGTGAAATATCATGGTAACGGTAGAGATTTGTGATAAAAAACATAATTCTGAGAAAAACGAATTTAAAGTTGTTTGTCACTTCAATTTTGTATTAGACGATGTTTTTTAAAATAGCTATAACTCTGCTTCTAATTGATGCAGAATGAAAATCAAACCGGTTTTGAAAAGAGAAAAGATTGATTTACACGATTCTTGCAAAAATAATTTGACCAAAATAGTCAAAAAATGGCATTCTCAACGTAGGCAGTCACCTTAATTCGGAAAGATATGTCAATGTCCAACTTGTCGCGCTGAGGAATGCACATAATTCTCAGCCAAAGAAGAATTGCTTGGTGACCGTTCTTGGTGAGTGGAATGAATAGTATCTGTAAAAAATACAAAGCGGCAGAGCAAGTTCGAAGCCACTTCATGTGGTTCCACGAGGCATTCATTTCAATTGAGAGTGATAGATCATAAAACATATTGAGCGAGTATAAATGGATTCAGAAGAAAATTACGTCACTCTCTTCAAGAGTCTGTACAAATGCCAAATATTTAAATGTGGTGACATATTTTTAATAAACGTTAACACCTTTAACTTCTTATTACCAAAACTAAGGTTTTAATTTTGCTTACGTGGTAGCCAAGGTCACCCGATTCTTTAGACTATCACATCCTGTAAATATACGAGTGTAAGATCAGTTGTTAGATACTATATTTTCAAATCTACGTTATTTCTATGAAACCAACTAGTAAAATATTCATAGTTTTTTTTCTATTATGCAGTGAGGAGAAAATGCAATAATGTAATCGGATGAATGCATTAAAGCTGTTAAAAATATAAAAAAGCTATTCAGAATGCTGATATTGCATCAAATTTCGTCAAATGAGACATGCGCAGAAAGTAGTATGCTCTAGAAATTATAGTCCTATGGACAAATTATAGTCTTTCATTGCATGAATCATAGTCCTATTAAGATCCTAACGATGTTTTGGTCATCCTATTGTAGACTTAAGGTGTTTTACGGCAATTTACCACCATCTAGTTACAAATAGAAAGTTCCTGCAGCAATTCACGCTTTCATGGATTTCATGGATACACTTTCATGGATTATCTACATACAGAAGTAGATTATTACTCTGTAGAAGTAGATTCTTTGTTGCCGTGGTGTACCCAACTCTATACTAGACGTATGTCATACGTCTGTGGTAAATTTCTACCGATTCTTTGAAGCTAAACTGTCATGCTGGAAAACCACTCCCCCTCGAATTTTCAATGGCAAGATTTGCAGAGGAACAGCTGACCTTACCACAACTTCATCAAGATAGTTGTTCCTCGAATGCTCTGGGTGTGTCAAGCAGTCTGTCTCAGACGACCTAAATGCCCATTCCACTTTCATCCGTTATCTTTCATAAATTCGTTAATAAAGATGAGATTAGGGTGTATGCCTCGAGTCCGCGTGACTTACTTTCGTTCTCTACGGGAAAGTGCACATGGGGAGAGAGGTTAGGATCCAAAACAAATACGCCCTTTCTCTATCGCCCAGCTGTGAGCATCTTCGTTTTTATTCCCTCCACTATTTAAAAAGCAGGACAAAAGAAATGGGAAAAGCATTCAAGGCAAGCCATACAGCTTCTTAAGGCATCCACACCCTCTTCTGGTTTAGAAGCGTGATGAGAAAACGAGAGAGAGACTTTCCAATGTGTTTCTACTAAAAGGAGACTGAAAGAAAAGAAGTGACGCATAGTATTTCAGGGAGAGAAAAGTATAATAGTAAAAATATTAACAATAAACTGACGTAATAAATACGCCATTCAACCATGCATGAAAAGTTCCAAAAGAAGAGACTGGTAAATGCCATACGGAACTCTTGGAATAAGTGAAATATAAATTACATTAACACGTTAGTTAAGATATTAAATTCTATCATGTCAAGAAGCTTTTGTAAAAGAATATGATGGCCAGGAAGAGGGTCTAAAAAATAAAGAATGAAATTATTTTCTTACCACACCCAGAATAATGTTTTTGTAAAGGTGTGTTTCATTGCTTAAGTAAATATTCACGTTCTCCAAACGTGAATACTCCACGGACACGTTAATCTTGTTAATCTCAGAAAAAAAACCATAAACCACCTTTCTTTTATACGCTGTATTTTGTTTTAGTCTCTCTTTTGTTGAATCTATAGGGATTTCGTTAAGGTTGCTGTGTACTAACCCTAAAGGATTCGCTCACCTCAATGTTAACCTATGGAGAAAATCTTTCTACTATTTACAGCTACAAAAATGTTGATAAACCAATGTAAATGGTATTGTCAGATAGCCTGAACTTTCCTGCACCTTGCAACAAGATTTCTTTTATAAATTTCGTCCACCAAAGGAATTTATGACCGTTTAAAACACACTCTACCAGATTTTCAACCCGAATAATTTAAATTAAAAAATATTTTTTGCCTTATTTTAAACGAAAAATTGCCCCAAGGTGTAAATTATCTTTCTATATTACGTAGTGAAATTTAAAAAAAATTAATCCAAGTCGACAATACTTGGACACATTTTCTCCATAGGTTAACATTGAGGTTAGCGAATCCAATAGGGTTAGTGCATAGCAGCTTTAAGATATTCAGGGGCTTATTACACTGACAGCAATCATATCTTTGGATGACCTCATGTTTACTGTGATGAAAATTTTAGAACTGAGGCATTTAATAGACATTCATGCACATCTGAAAAAGTGAAGAAACGCATCTTCAATAAAGCTTGTGGTAAATATGAATCAAGTAGCTTCACTAAGATCTGTTAAAAAGTATTTAACTGCCTTACCTTTTTGGGTTATTTTTCTTTTTTCTGTACCTAAAAATAAGCATGCTTTATTTATGTAAGTTTTTCCAAGCATGTATTTTATCTTTATATATTTTATAAAATTTAGTAAATATAAAATAATTTTACCTGTTATTTTTCATTATTTTTCGAAATTTCACGAATTGTAAACTCAAATTATCGTGAAATGTATCATCAGGGTATTGAGAAGTGAGTCTCGCATATTCTCTTCTCCCTTTCTGAAGCGTTAATGCTTTCAAACTCCCGTCACTATCGCTGGATACATTAAGTCGTATTTTTATAATAATATAAATAATGCCAGGTTAAAAAAATTGCGTTTATCTCATAAAGTTCAGCAAAAAATAGACGCAGTTACTATTACAAAATGTCAATTGAAATCAAACTCACGTACTTAACAACTCATAAATGACTATCCAACTTTACAAGAATTCTCATCTCAAATATTTCTGATAAAAAAATTTGCACACTGGCATAACATGCATATGACACAATCTTAGAGTCAACTGATTCTGTAAACTATTTTTTTAAATGCATTAACCAATAGCGAACGAGATACGGCTTTTTGATTTTTACGATCTGCTTTTGCCTCCTGCGCATAGGTTATTCGGGTTAGCGATGTCGGGAGAGAGTTTTACACGCGTACAGTAGACCAGTGGTACACAAACTGTGGGTCGCGACACACAGAGGGGTGGTGAAAAAAATTGGAAGTTCTGAAAGGATAGTCTGAAGGTTGAAGGATACTCTGAAGTCAATTTATTTCTACTGAATTTTTTAATTAAAAAACATGCTGTAAACATTCCGTAATGACATACTTTTAATATATTTTTACTTTTAATATATTTTTATTAACTTGCGTTCTTGTTTGTGTGTGTGTTTGTGTGTTTGTGTGTTTGTGAGTTTGTCTTGCAATCGATTTTTAACTAACTTCCCGACTAACTAGACATTTGAAACTTTTAGAATAGCTCAGAACATGATGACAATGCATTTTTAAAATGCTTTTAGCCATCTTTAAGCAGATTTTTACCATGTTTTTATTATTTTCAGTTAATTTTGTTTTGTAGACTGGTGCAGTCATCTGTCGGCCGGGACGGGAACGAAAAGTTAAACGCAAGTTAACTTCCAATTAACTTCATTTTCTTTCAAGTTGATGGGATAATTCATCAAAAAAATTTTAAAAAAAGTATTTATTAATACATAGAATTGTCAAGTTTATATGATTCAACAGAAAATTTAAAAACATGGTATATAAAAAGTTTTTTTTATCTTGTAATTATTATATTTTTTATGTATTTAAAATATATGATATTGTTAAATAAGGCGTCAAACAGTCTGACAAACCTGCATTCGCCTTTACCGACATGTGTGATACTCAGTTTGCAAAATGAGTAGCTATAAAAACCAAACAACGATGGTATGAGAGTAGCATTCTCAAATGCTTCAACAAATATGAGAAGGATAGGTTCACCCTTCTTATTAATTTTTTTTCTAGTTTAGTGTTTCTAGTTTTTATAAATACTAGGTGGCCCGTGCGACCCTTTCGCATGTGATTGAAATACGATAAATTATATAGCGAGATTTGTGGTTTGTAGTAGAATGAAAGAAGAACCGGTACATTTATAGCCATTGTTTATTTGTCAAATAACAATGGTGCGTAAGGGTAATACAAAGCCGATTACAAAACGCCTTTGGCTACAATATTGGAAGTGAAGCATTGGACAAAACAGGGGAACATGAGATATGTACACATCAAAACACCTTTCTAGACAATATTAAAAGTTAAATATGTCACAAACTCGTGTAAAATGTGATATTTTCATTACAAAACCTCTTTGTGCACATTATTTGACCGTATCGTTTCGACGCATCCGGAGAAAGATCTTTAGGGCCAAAAGTCAGTTTTTCACCTCGATTTTTAGACAAACAATACAATGTGTCATCTGAATCAACAATTCGTCAGAAGCGGAGAACTTAATCTTTAAAATGGTACCTCATTTTTCGATTTTGGTTAAGCATGGAGAGAGAGAAAGGAATCGTCACGAAAAATCACCTTCTAGAAATAATATATATGGTTTTTTCATGCAAAAATAATAATGTAAACCTACGCGGATATTGCCAATACAGAAAATCGTTAATGAAATCACAGAATGATAATGAAAGCAAACGATTTTTAAATTTAAAAGTTCAGTGCGATTAATAAAGGTAAAATGAAAAAAGCTAGCGCGAGTGCCATCTAGGGGAAGAAAAATTGTTTATAATGTTTAAACTTCAATTTTCAAACAAACAATAAAATGTGTAATTCTAAATTAACAATTCGCATGAAGAGGAGATCTTAATCTTTAAAATGGTACCTCATTTATCGGTTTTGGTCAAGTATGAAGGGAGAAAAAGGGATAAAACAAACAACAACAAAATAAAACTTTTACAAATAATATATAGAGATAAATGAAGCTTATAATTTTCAATATGGAGCTTATACTTTTAAAATCACGCTCTCTTTTAATTTAAATTTGTATTAATTTTTACCTAAATGAAATACAAATGCATATTAATATTTAAATATGGAATTTCAGTCGCATGAAATTTGGCATAAAAAACAAGTGTCAATGGAAAGGAGGACATTTTTTTTGTTACTTTTCAAAGTAAATATACCCAAAATCAACAGTTCATTGAGTTTTGAAATATTTTCTCAAAATTTGCTGATTTTGTTTTTCTATTCCTTGTTAACATTTCCCTAATTTTTAAAAAAAAATTTGCTATTACCAATAAATTTTTATTGGGGTGGTGTGATTTTTCATTTTAAAAAATGTGGGTCGCGGTCGAAAAAGTTTGTGCACCACTGTAGTAAAAAATCGTACCCATGAGGTGGTTATATGAGTACAGGTGGCTTACAATCATAATATTTATTGAAAAGATATTATCAAATAATTTTTATGCGATTCCAAAACACTTATATCGTAGTTGTCAGATTTGGACAAAGAGAAAAATAATGCAAATACAGCAAAGCTTTCATTTATTTGAAAACATCGCATATTATAAAATCGTTTCCAGGTTGTTTTTTCTGTATGGTTTTATCAATAAACATATCGGAAAACTTATTTAAATGCGTCACTCAGAAAAATAATGCCTTTAATTTCGTACTTGTGTAAGCCTGCCCCTATGTATTAGATGAGAGAAATTAAATTTTGCTATGTAAAAACGTAATAAAAAATTTTATGGTAATTTCTGAGATCGCATAATATGTCTGTGTCGCCGGTGTTTAGATTTTGCATTACCAGTTTTAAAGACTTTTTCAAATTTCTCGTAACTGAATTGTTCGGGACCTGACGAAGATATTAGAGTGCACATCCACTATGAAAAGTACTCCTTCATGTGGCCTCTAAGAAAAAAAGTGTGTATCTTCCCATGATGAACGAATGTCATTTCGAGGAATTCCTCTGGCTCATCATATCCTTAAATTTTAATTTTACGGCAATGTTACGAGTGTTTATTGTTGGATCGGATATGATAGGACACATTATCCAGAATCTATCAGCGTTCAAACCAGTTTTTTACATCTTAATATGAAGATGAAATAAGACTGAAATCTTTAATATAAAAATAGTTTATTTACTATAAACAAAACATTACAGAAAAATAAAAGATTTAACATAACGTCTAACATAGGAATATCACACACACTGCATTTTAGGTACGCATTATATATATGTATATATACATATATTATTTCTAGAAGGTGATTTTTTTCTGATGATCCCTTTCTCTCCCTTCATATTTACGTAATCGATAAATGAGGTAGGTACCATTTCAAAGATTCATATTTCCACTTCTGATGAATTGTTAACTTCGAATTTCACATTTTATTGTTTGTTTCAAAATCGATGTATAAACATTATAAAAATTTTTTCTTCTGCTAGATGGTGTGCGCGCTAGCTTTTCCCCCTCCCATTCTCGCTCACTGAACTTTTAAATTTTAAAATTGTCTGCTTTCATTATTATTCTGTGAATATATTAATAAGTTTCTTTCTTGGCAACATCCGCGTTGGTTTACATTGTTCATTTTGAATGGAAAAATAATTTGTTTGGAATAAAATCTGTTTTCTGTTCCCCCTGAAGAATATTTTATGAGTGATATTTTCCTTTCGTATGCCTTTTTAGAGTTTAATTTTATTTTTTCAATTCTTTGTACACAAGTGAACTTCATATCGATACCTAAACTCCAAAACCTCTCAACTACTATTTTTTGCTATTTTCATTTTATTTGGGAATACAATAACCCACAGCTCCTTCCATCTACTGATTCACAAGAAAACTCCATAAATAGTGTTAAGTGCGTTCTAAAGGCATCTTAATGAACAGCTGTGACTTATTTGTGGCGTATTTATGTACAGCAGTGACTTATTTGTTAAAAGGTTTTTGGCTCTCCTGTAAAATTTTTAATTTTTAAGTTGAGAGGCTTTGGAGTTTAGGTATCTATACGACAAAAATGTACCACACTATCGAGGGAAAGCTTTTAATTTGTCTCATAATTAAAGTATAATCAAAATAAAGGTCTTACAGTGTAGATATGAAAATCGAAGAAAAAAAATGAGATTGAGACAATGGTTGGTGGGTGACGGATCGACAAATTTCCTATGTAAACTCTATGGGAAAATGTGCGTGAGACGTTTAAAGATTTGCTTTATTGGTAGATGGCAAGCAAACGCTCGCTTATTAATTTACTTTTACTTTTACTTTTCGGCCTGTGGGGGCCTTGTGGTACAGCGCGCTGGCTTTCGGTGCTGAGGATGCTTGGATCGAATCCCGGCGTCGCGCCACTAAAATGCCTCCATTTGTGTCGTCCATTCATAAGGGGTAATACTGGTTTGCCTATATGGTACCCCCATAATAAAATGGCCAGCAAAACTGCGGTGTATTATAGGCGAATGTCTTTACGACAAGTGCCTCCGCATTGGTTTTAAAAAAAAAACTTTTACTTTTTTATCTCTCGAACACTAACCTTTAAATTTAAAAAACATACATAATCATCATATATATATTATTTCTAGAAGGTGATTTTTGGTGACGATCCCTTTTCTCCCTTTATACTTAACCAAAATCGATAAATGAGGTACCATTTTGAAGATTAAGTTCTCCGCTTCTGACCAATTGTTAAGTTAGAATGATACATTGTATTGTTTGTTTAAAAATCGAAGTTAAAAATGAACTTTTTGCCCTTGAGTTCTTTCCCTGGATCCTACGGTACGGTGATACGATAATGCGGCACGGCCAAATAGTGTGTTCAAAGAAGTTTTGTAATGAAAATATCCCATTTCCTACGAGTTTGTATCATACTTAACTTTTAATAATGTCTACAAAGATATTTTGACATGTACATATCTCCCGTTTCCCTGTTTTGTGTTATGCTTCACGTCCAATTTTGTGTCCAAAGGCGTTATGTAATCGGTTTTGTATCATCCATACGCACCATTCTTATTTAACAAATAAACAATGGTTACAAATGAACTTATTCTTTCAACCTACTACAAAACACCCACCGCGCTATGAAATTTATCGTATTTAATTCGCATGCGAAATTTTAGCACGGGCCACCTAGTATATATATATATATATATATATATATATATATATATATATATATATATATATATATATATATATATATATATATATATATATATATATATATATATATATATATATATATATATATATATATATATATATATATATATATACATATATATATATTAATTTCAGAAAATGATGAGAATAGCCACTTTCCCAACCAAGCATGATCGGTTACATAAAACGCATATAATTTACTCATGAATTTAGCATATAATTTAATTTTGAATTAATTAGAAATAAATATCACAAACAAAACAATTTCCGATTAATATTTTGAACTAAAATGTTACATTTAAATATTAGTGTATGTGAGATACTTGGTTTTCCATGCCTATGAGGTGGGCGGTTCCCGTAAATTCTGGAACACGTAATAGATTAAGCCATATTTACAACATTTTTCTCTCTAGCGTTTGCTAAATTTCTACATTAATAATAACTTAAAACGCAATCATGTGAACGTTTAAAGCTTATAAGGAAAAAAAAGCTTTAAACCAACAATCATCAATGTCAATACTGACTCTATCGAATACAAAAAAAATTGTCAACTGATATATACGAAGGTAAGTGGGGTATTATATTTAAATACATGTGAAGGACGATTGCAATCAGTTGCATAGCATTTTGCTTAAGAGCTGATATGATAATCGAAGTATGAACAAAATTTTATAAGTGTTTGCATTTATGCTGATAAATAAGAATGCAATATGAAACTTTGCCCAGCAACCTCTGTTTTAGAAAGTTGAGATACCAAAATAATGAAGGTCCTAAGATAACAAGACCTATCACAGTAGGCATCAGAAATCCATTCTAGGATACTTTTCTTTATTCAGATTTAAAAGGCTCACCGTCAGTAGATAGAAGAAATATTTCAGATTTAAAAGACATCCCAAAAGATTCTTTTTTCCTACTCCGTCTGGCGCCATGGGAAGGAGAACCTTGACTCAACACAGATTTCTGACGGTTGATCATCCATGCTTTTCGAAAAACTAGAAAACCACGTAACTCAGAATTCCATTGCTATTAGGTGAGCTGGGAGAAATAAACTCGTTATGTAGAACAAATTCGCCATCGGAAAAAAAATTGCTTTTTTCGATCCCAAAGATTTGTCGCAAATTCATAAAAAAAGACCTGAATATAATCAATCCTTTTCGATGTTAAATGAACTTAATGGTGATCATTTGTCGGTCTCTTATTAAAACGTGTTAAAGAGTGACATAAAGTGCTAACATAAGTTGTATTTTTTTAATAACTCTCTGCGATAAAATTTTACTCAATGTATCTAAAAGTATGAAAGATTCACATTAACATTATTTCAGCGAGCAAATATTTTGTTATCACTGAATATTTTCAGACTTTTTTTTATGATAGGTTCTTGGGCAACGGATTTTGTAAAGTTAAAAAAATAGTCTAAACTTCTGAGGATTTTCGGCAGCTGTGTGAAAAGTATAATCCCCTACATTAATTAACAGCTAAGCGTTGCTATATGGGAATTCAAAGCCTTTTAAATAAGGTGCACATTTTCTTAAACACAACATTAGCAAAACATATTTGTTAATCAGATGGAATCTTCATTTGAGGTAGAATCTTTCGAAGCATTAAAGTTTTCGGTAAAAAAAAAATCTATTACGAGAAATAATTCAACAGCTCCAATTGTTCTGATGAAATTTGCTTTTCATGCAGGATTAAATCATTTTTGCAGCCAAAACAACAGTTGCAAACTTCCTGGATTCCATTTAAATGGCCTAGAAGATGAAGTATCGTGTTCTGTGACCTAGACGTTTTCCTTGTTTTACTTTTTTAGGTTGGGCCAGCTAAATATTGCGCATATAGAGAAAATTCTGAAAGTCATATAAAGGAAAAAAATATATATAAAATCTTGCGTATTTTTCCACACTGTTGTTCATTGCTTTTAATTTGATATTCTGCACCGATGATCAAAAGTAAAAGAAATAATATTTTGTAAATAGTCGTCCTGAACCCAGACATAACCCTACTATAATGGATAGGACACCAAGATGTGGTGGTATAAGGGAAATAATGCATGCTTTAATAGGGAGATGGTCCCCCACGTGCTGCAGTTACACTAGCAACCCTTCTGGGCATACTTTCACCAAGGTTTTAATACTCAGATATGGGTATTTGGGTCCATTCATGCTGCAAGAATGTCGCCAGCTCAGCTGTATATTTCGGACGTGGTTCCCTGGTCCATAAGCGTCGGTCTAACTCGTCCCACAAATGTTTTATGGGTTTTAGGTCGGGACTCTGAGCAGGCCAGGGAAGATGTTTTACATCCATATCTTGATACCACTGCTTGACAGAGGCTGCGACATGACTTGGAGAGACGTTAAGCGTTGTCGTCCTGGAAGTAACATTCGTCGATTCCATAAAATTGCCAGAGCGTAGGAAGAACCTGATTGTCCAAAATGTTCATGTAGGCGTCGGCGTTCAATTTACCAGGAACAACATGCAACGGTCCCAGACCATACCACGAAAAACACCCCCAAACAAGTACACCATCAAATCCGAACTTGAGAGTTGGAACGATACACTCGGGTAACAGACGTTCGTCTCGCATTCGCCAAACCCAAGCACTCCCATCCGACTGGAACAGCGTGTAGTGTGACTCGTCGCTCCATAAAACAATTTTTCAGTGGTCCACAGTTCAGTTGCGACGTTGCAAACAGCAAGCGAGTCTGCCGGCTTTGTAGGAGAGGGTGATGTTTGGTTTGTGAGCGGCAACACATCCGTGGATATTAAGGCCATGCAGTTCTTTCCGCAAAGTATTGGGGTGCACCGTGTGCTCCCCAATACTTTGCGGGGCACCACAAATTTAATGAGTGCACCCCAATATTTTACGGGGACGACCAACGTGTGCAGTTCATGTCCCAACTCCTGTAGTCTTCAACTTCTTCACGACATCATCAACAGTTTACCGTGGCTGTGATAATTATACAGAAATTGCGCGAATAGACTTGCCATTAATGTGACAGCCAACTAAAACACCTCTTTCAAAGTCGCAAAGTCGCTAAACATATTGTCACAATTTCACACAGAACTAACGACGTTACCTCCGGCGTCCGGTCCATTATTGTCGGGTAGTGTGCGTATTATGATTAACTCGTGAAACGGTCGCAACTAAAACTTAAACTCACCTCTTAAACGCTAAACTCGTATCTTTTCACTGCACCACTAACAAGTACTGAGAATTTAAGAATTTTAAATCTAAATTTTAAATGTAATTCAACACAGATTATGATTATTATACCTTACTACTGACCACTATGAAGTCCTACTGACATTACAAAACTTCATGCTTACGAGATTTGTGCCCGATAAAGATATAATTTTTATTCCAGATCTGGATTGTACTTAGATAAAAAACAAAACAAGAGGACGTCCTTTTGTTTAAATTTTCCTGTTTTGTGGATAACACCTCGTATCAAAGGGAAAATATTCTTTCAATATGATCCCTCTAATCCACACGCGTGGGCAGCCTTACATTCTTGATTTTTAAGAAGTTGCTCTGATGCGTTTATTTTAGATTAAATGTGTTTTAATATATATATATATATATACAGGGTGTCCATAATTAAAATCCCACTTTCAAAAGGCTGCAAAAAAAGAACCACTGGTCAGAATGACTTCAAATTTGAACTGAATATACTGGAAGAAGGGGGAAACGATTTGGCATAATAAAAAAAGTTTCCAACTGCTTACAGCGCCATCTATTGATACATTTTGGAACTTGAATGTAATAACTGTTTAACTGTTCGTTAAGCAGTTATTTTAAAAAAGTTTCGAAATGTATCAATAGATGGCGCTGTAAGCGGTTGGAAACTTTTTTTTTATGCCAAATCGTTTCCCCTTTCTTCCAGTATATTCAATTCAAATTTGAAGTCATTCCGACCAGTGGTTCTTTTTTTGCAGCCTTTTGAAAGTGGGACTTATGGACACCCTGTATATATATATATATATATATATATATATATATATATATATATATATATATATATATATATATACTGCTGGCCACTGTAAATGCAACACCCTGAAGGAAACATGCAAATAACATGAAATTTACAACATGCATTAGCGGAGGTGAGATATGCAAATGATTAGAATTTCAGCGCAGACGCACATCACGCGCGCCTGTGGCGCAGCTTCAAAGCGCTATTTAAGGCTTGGAGATTTCGACGATTTCAAGTTCGGCAATTGTGCTTTTCTTGTGGTTTTTTAAAAAAAACGATCAATTATGCCTCGTCGAAAACAGCGATCATGTTTTGATCAAGTATCCGAGTTCGACAGAGAAAGGATAGTGGCCTACCGAGATTGTGGATTATCTTTCAGGGAAATCGGAAGTCGTGTTGGACGAAACCAAACAACTATAAAGCGGATATGTGATCGTTGGATGCAGGAGGGTACGACGGACCGGCGTGTTCCATCGCATCCACCTCAGCGCACCACTTCACGTGATGACAGGCAAATTGTGCGCATGGCAGTGACGGATAGCTCAGTACATCACGAACCATAGCACAGCACATGCAGTCTGTAACGCATCATCCAGTGTCTGCGCGTACCATTCGACGCCGTTTACAGCAGAGTGGTTTGTCCGCAAGACGTCCATCGCTTTGTCTACCCTTGACGCAGAACCACAGACGTCTCCGCCGCCAATGGTGCGATGACAGAAGGATGTGGACGGCAGAATGGAATGAAATTGTCTTTACTGACGAGTCACGCTTCTGTTTGCAACACCACGATGGTCGCATTCGAGTCTGGAGACACCGTGAAGAGAGGATGCTGAACAGCTGCGTTATGCACCGCCACACTTGTCCTGCACCGGGTATTATGGTATGGGGCGGTATTGGATATCACTCTCGCACACCTCTAGTACGCATTGCCGGTACTTTAAACAGCCAGCGCTATATCTCCGAGGTGTTGGAGCCAGTTGTCCTTCCTTACCTTCAGGGCTTGCCCACAGCCATATTTCAACAGGATAATGCGCGACCACACGTGGCACGCATTGTCCAACGGTTCTTCGTTAATCGCCAGATTGAATTGCTTCCCTGACCGAATCGCTCTCCGGATCTTTCGCCGACAGAAAACATGTGGTCCATGGTTGCTCTACGATTGACCCAGATTCCATCCCCAGCTGCCACAGCAGATCAACTTTGGCAACGTGTGGAAGCTGCTTGGTCTGCTGTACCCCAAGAACTCATCCAAAGTTTCTTTGAATCAATGTCGAGGCGTGTGGCAGCGGTGATCCCCAACAATGGTGGCTACTCTGGCTACTGATTTTGGCAGGAACCACACTTCACAGAAGTCTACAAATTTAATCATTTGATACTTGGTCAACATGTTATCTACAAAATAAATTTTGTTGTGATATCTCTTGTCTTTCTTGGTGTTGCAATTTGGGTGGCCAGCAGTGTATGTATATATATATACCCTGGTTTCAGTACGACTACATACAAAATATTATTTCTATGACTTTTGATCATCGGTGCAGAATATCAAATTAAAGACAGTGAACAACAGTGTGGAAAAATACACAAAAGTTTTTAAAAAATATTTCGTAATATAACTTGCACAATTTTCTCTGCATGCGCGATGTTTAGCTGGCCCAGCCTAAAACAGTAAAACAAGGAAAACGTCCATGTCACAGGACACGATGCTGTTTCTTCAAGGCATTAAAGGGAATCCAGGACGTTTACAACTGTTGTTTTGGCCGCAAGAAGGATTTAATCCTCTATGAAAAGAAAATTTCACCTGAACAAATGGAACTGTTGAATTATTTCTCTTAATAGATTTTTTTACTGAAAAAAATGAAAGGTTTATGACTTAAAACGTTTAAACCTTAAAACGTTAAACCTTAAAACTTTTTGTTTTCTGTGAGAGAATGCCCGCACATGCCACCTGTTGGGTCACGTGCATGTACAGCATTTTCAAACTTCATGCACTCTTTCACACCCATGCAGAGCCTCAAATGCGTTCTCCGCCCACACTTATCTTTAGATGCAGAATATATTCACGCATTCCCATAAAAACCCACCGCGTAACGCCTGCATATAGTGTATTCAATTACAAATAGGCCAGTAATAAAATGAACGGCCTCTGGAGTCATAACGTGTTCGTTAAACAGTACAACAGGAAGTATGATTTGTTAGGGAGCTGATGTCTCAGATGTCGTATTACAGATTTCTTTTCTGTTTGAAGTGTCCGACAACGTCTTTTAAAGCCATTTTTGGTCAAAATTGGGATCAACAAAACATATAAATTCTTAACATAAATATACGTATAGACAATTTATTAGAACAAATTACTGCCCTTCCTAGTCAGGTTGATAAACTTTAGGTGTCATTGTCCTTATGGATAATTCGCAAGTGCAGTTCATTCACTAATTGTCCACAGAGACAATCACCCGTAATGCTGCCTGATTAACAGTAGACAATATATTATATGGACTATTTTACAGATCAAATTAATGCGTTAAATAACTCTGTCAAATAAAAATTTGCATAGTTTTATGGAAGGTGAGAAAGGAATAAAATGTTTTTTTTTTTAGGGTTTACGAGAAAGGAATAAATATGCTCTCAGCTACGTATGAGAAGAAAAAATAGTTGCGAAGGTTGTACTTATAATCAGAGAGATTTATAATCATACCCTTTACATGAGATTAGAAAACTTTAAAACATTCATTATAAATAATTAACTCTATTCGTGAATTTCGAAAGCAAATTAAGATTTGTATCTCTGGAGCAGAACTGGCGAATGCCTACACAGTAAGCTTAGCAAAATGGCATCCTAGGAGTGTTGCCATTCCGCTGCAGAGAAACCGATGGGAGGAACTGCTAACAAAATTGGAACGAAATATAAAGAAAAGGATCACTCCTTGTTATAATTTGTCGCGTATATTCTGTGTTTCTTAGTTTTCCTTACTCTATCGTTTGTAGTCTTTTCTATACCTCGTGTTGATAATTCTCTGTTGTGAAATGGCAACAGTCTCTGGAAGACATTTGTTCTTTAAGGTTCAGTTACTTTTAATGAATTTTTCAAGGTTTTTCCAATACCAGATTTATTTTATAAGTTTTGGTGCTATATTATTATTGTATCCATTGCAATCGACAATTCTGTTCTTCTATAAGCCCCATTTTTTAAGAGCTTTTGCAAACATAACTTTCGTCGCTCATTTAGTTATCTGTATTATGTGATGAAACAAGTTTGATGATTATTGTGGAATGTAAAAGGTTGATGTCAAAACGGAAATTAATTTTATGAATATTCTACGGTATTTTCTAAGTTACAACTTTGATTTATAACTAGGTCCTAGGATAGTTCTTCCATATTGTCTATGAAAGTGTAGTGAAGGAGAAAAGATACGAAGATTTGTTGAGCAAATGTTGTTGACCCGATAGAAGACCTCTGTTAAAGTTTACTCAATCGAAGAATTCAAAAAAATTTGACAGAAACAGAATTTATTCATGGTATTTATACCTTTCTACATGTTCCTTAAGCTGCTACTACCCCTTAGGGGACTTGGTACCCTTATATTGATGAAAATATCGATTTTTCAATTTTTTGTTAAAAATATACTTTGACACCTCTAGTATATTGGTACAAAGTTTCGAGATGATCTGACGATTGTAAGTGTATCAAAAATACCTTTCATTATCTCGACAGCCCTTTAAATGCCACGCCCACTTCAGTGTTTACATTCCTTTTACTCTGAAATTTCCTCCCTGAATTACAAATAACCCAGGTGATAACCCAGGTAGTTTCAAATTAAGAGTAGGGACCCCAATAAACGAAGTATTTCTTCCAAAAATTCTACCAATATATCAACGGCTTGCATCTAGTGAACTTCTGGAAAGATGTGTACGTTGTGGAACTCAAAATGCTAATGAGAGTGTGCACAATGTGATTTGGGCAAAGTGCCCTATAGAAATATTTGTTAATAAACAACGTGTAAAACTCTGTGTAACAACAGCAGTTTGTAAATTTAATACGGGCACAATGAATACAATAAGAGAAGTACAAAAGGCACTGGGAATGAATGCAGGTCATTCGAAGAAAATACTTGGTGTTGTACTGGATCACGAAAATTTTTGTTTCTGAAAATGTATGATAATGCAAAGTACCAACTTGCCCGTAAATTATAAAAAATTCTATTCGTAAAAGAGAACAGCTCCCCAGAAAGAGAGAAGGCTTTACATAATCAGCAGGATGTTTTTAAAATTGTCAAATGTTATGAGTGATGTTTATATACTCTATTGAGGGTGAAACATTTCAACTTAAATTTTCAAATTCTGAGCGAAACTGTTAATTAATGCTGTAAATCTTTATTATAATGTCTTGTAATACATATTTATAAATATTTAAAAGCACTCTAAGAAAGATATTTAAATTGTTATTCACATTTTTCACCAGTTCTCTCATCATTACTGTTTGGATAAGTTTTTAATTAAAGCCTCTAATTATAACTAAGTGTTCACCTATTTAAAAAAATGGCTATAATTTTAAAGATATATAAGTAGTAACATAATGACATTAATATTAAGAAAACTGGAATAGGTTTTAACAGTTTTTTTAGTGCTTAAAATCTTTAAATTGATTTTACTCAGTTTGCTGTTTTTGAAGTATTACTGTGTTCAAAAGAAGATTACACCTACAAATATATGTCAAATGACTCCATTATTTTTTTGTATATTCAATGTAATTAATAAAACTATGTATTTAATAAATAAAATGTATTTAATAAAACTATGGATGGATTTTACAATATAATGAAAAGAAAAAAAAAGAAAAAATCGAAATGTTGAGGAAACCATGTTTTTTGCTGCGTTTTTGCCTATGTTTGTATATTTTGTTTTTTTTCTCATAAACTAATTCATTAATTGTAAAATCGATCCTTAAAATTATAAAGTATAATGTCATACACATCCAATAAAAAATCATGTTAGAATTTTGAGAACTAAAGGAGATAAACAATTTTTTAAATTCTTTTATTTTTTAAAAAAAATTTTAATTTCTCAATTTTTACCCACAAAATGATTTTTTTACTTGTTAAAATCAGTTTGTGTAAGTATTACCTATAATAATATGTGTATACTATAGGTAAATATACTTCTTAAAATATTCATTCAATGGTACCGAGTCCCCTTAAAAAAAGGAAAAACACATTTTAAACTCTTCATTTGCCGGAAGGTACGGCACTTAAATTTGTGAACAATCGAATCGCAGGCTTTATTGCTTAGCTGATGGATAAGTGACTGTGAATATGATTAAGAACTAAGCTATATATTTTTATATTTACGTTTAAGGCTTCTGTGACTAACCGTATTGGATTCGCTCACCTCAATGTTAACTTTTGGAGAAAATGTGTCTACTATTTACAGCTACATAAATGCTGATAATCCAATGAAAATGTTTTATCAGATAGCCTGAACTCTTCTGCACCTTGCAACAGGATTCATTTTATAAACTGCGTCCCCCAACGAAATTTAGGAGCGTTTAGAGCACACTACACCAGATTCCCCCCCCCCCAAAAAAAAAAAAAAAAAAAAATTTAAATTTTAAAATGTTATTTGCAGTCTTTTAAAACAAAAACAATATGCCCTAAGGTGTAAAATTTCTTCCTATATTACGGAGTTCAATTTTTTTTTGAAAAAAAATCTTTCGATCCAAGTCGGCAATCCTTGGACACATTTTCTCCATAGGTTTGACTCCATGGGTAACATTGAAGTCAACGAATCCACTTGGGTTAGTACACAGCAGCCTCAAAGAAACCCAAATTTTTTTAAGTAGCCTGGAATATGTTACCTAACATGAGGTTGGAAACAGAGAGGGAAGAACGCCTTTTTCAGTTTGATTTTTAATTTCAATTTCTCGTTATGATATCGTAACTTTCTTTGTTCCCGAAGATTAATTGGAAGTCACGCGAGGTGGAAGGTAGTGGCGAGAGAGGACTAGGAATTCGAGGCAGTAAGAACTTCCCAGACGCTGCTGAGTTTAATTGCAGATGCGAGCGTGGAGTGCGAGAGAGGAAAAAATAACATACCTCCAGATATATAGTTAGATAATGAATGTTATAAAGCGACCTGAAGTGTGCCGATGAAGCTGAGCGATTTTCGTTGTAATGAACCCTCAAACCTTCCGGCCAAAATAATTAATCTGTGCCCCCCCCCCTCCGAGAAAGCTGAGATCGTGATATGTCAGTGATATTCGAATATATTTCAGTGTCTCACATAGCATGAGCCTGTCCAATCCCACGCTCTCTACCCAGAGATAGAACCGGAATGCCTGCCCCCGTCCTCTCCATTCTCGAGTTTTTCCCATTAACACACTCTGTGGCATCACTACCGAAGTGTTTTCCCAGGCAGTGGAGAGGCAACGCTTTACTTTTCCAGTCACGTGCGGACGCAGATATACCAGGCGTGGTAGGATGACGTCCCGAAAAAAAAAGAAGCGATTTTTGTTTCACCACCGCGTATGTACGTACGTTTCGAAGCACGGCCGGAATTTGTTCACATGCATTCCACGGATAGTGACGTTTGTTATGATTCGAACGACGGTCGTCACCCTCTTCGAGAAGTTACGCAAGGTGGAGGGTCCCTGCTGTGTTTCGTGACCAGTGCAACACCAGTTTCACAATTTCAAGCGGTTAAGTGATGATGGTTTCTTGTAGAAACTTGCATCGTTACTCATAGATGAAACTAATACAAAATGCATAACCACTGAAAATGGAAAAGGCTTGTATATTTCATGTCAAGGGTAGACAATCCAACCACAGTCCCCTTTGCTCAATGGACCACCAGTTTCTGTGTGACAGGTGAACCTGTTGCATTGTGCAGTTCTAAGTATAAGGTCTTGGGCCTTCCATTGAAATTCCCAAAGTTCCATTGAAAATACATTGTTGTTTTCAATAAAACCTTTAATAATTTCGACCTGCATTCTTCTCACTAAAACAGGACTCTGGTTTGAGTGTAGAAATATAAAGATAGGATGTACAGTCATTTTTCCTTTCTGAAATTGAGTTATTTGTTGTACTCTGAATCACAAAAATGTATTATTATCTACTATTTTCCTACCTAAAGGAGAGCGTTCTGGTACATTGTCAAGCTCGTTCCGAATCTATTCCTAGGAGTAAAATTACTGAAATTTATATAGTGCTATGCGTACGATGTTTGAACATAGGTAACACAACTATCTCTCCTACTTTTAAAATTGATTTGTCCATTTGCACCTAAAACCGGACTTTCATATTTTCTTAGGTCAACATTGCTGGGCATAGTTTGAAAAATTCGTTCTTTTTACGTGGTAGAAAATGGAACTGACTATCCTTACTAAGCTATACAGTAATGAATCATCAAGTATGTTAGAAATTATAATCAAATTAAGTACCAGTAAAAGCAAGGTTATAAGGTATATATATATACATACACACACACACACACACACACATATATATATATATATATATATACACTCTGTCATAAAAAATATATGCACCCAGAAGGAAACCAGCTACTGTCACGAAACTTAACATGTATGTAGTGTATGAGGAGATAAGCAAATGATTACAAATTCAGAAGAACAGACCATTTTATTAAGAAGATATGGCATGAAGAAAGGTTAGAAATCAGAAAGTAGTAATCCACCTCTGACAGCTATACAAGCCGATACACGGCATGGCATCGAATCAATGAGGTCACCTATGACCTCCTGCGGAAGATCATGCCATAATCTTTGCAACTGGGCAGTTAATTCACCAGTATTCCGGGATTGGCTGCAATTGCCTTCCAAGCACGTCCCAGACGTGCTCTATTGGCGATAAGTCTGGTGACCTGGCAAGCCATGGGAGTACGTCATATCCTTGAAGACATTGTTGTTAGAGTCGCGCAGTACGTGGACGAGCGTTGTCTTGCTGATGAATGGCACCTGGGCGACTTTATAGTATAGGCAGTACAATTGGCGTTAAAATCTCGTCCACGTAACTGCGAGACGTCAAAGTGCGTTGAAGGACGACCAAAGGTGATCGTGTGTCCCAACAAATCGCTCCCCACACTGTCACACCTTGTGTAATAACCGTATGCTTCTCTACAAAAAATGCCGGATCGGACCGGTGGCCTGGCCTCCTTCACACGCGTATGCTCTGGTCATCAGCATTGAGACTGAATCGGGATTCATCGCTGAAGATCACACGCCTCCAGTCGGTCACACTCCAGCTTGCCCTAGGTTGGCAAAAATCCAATCGACACTGCCTATGATGTGGAGTTAGTGGTAAGCGTCTTAATGGACGTCGGCTCCAAATACCTGCGTCGGCCAGTCGTCTCCGAATGGTTTCCCTTGATACCACCGGATGTCTGGAAGGTGGTAAATGGCGTCGAACCGATTCTAGAGACGCTGTTCGAGCTGACGTGGCCGCTTTTATGATTGCGCGATCCCGCGACGGTAGACTATCCCTTCCGTGATCCATTGTTGCCAACACAGAGCAACTACCATATCGCTCCGACCGAGGTGGCAGCCGATACGCCTGTTCGACCAACCTTCTTCTCTGAGGCCTACTATACGCCCCCTCTCAAAGTCCGACAATTGTTCGCACTGTCGCCGGTTACGTCTAAGAGGCATCTCTAGTCACAATACCGTCCATCCAAGTCGACAGATTTGTTTGAATAACCCTATGGCACGAACAATCATGCTTTTAAACTCTCCCGGCTGCGAATCTCATATGCGCATAGTGCGCTTACTCTTGTCTCATTGGCGTCGAAATTTTAATAATTTGCATATCTCTTACCAGATTACATTCCTGCCAAGTTTCGTGATAGTAGATCGATTTCTTCTGGTTGCATATATTTTTTTGTGACAGAGTGTATATATATATATATATATATATATATATATATATGAGTCAATTCATTTATGAGTAATTATTATTAGGAGTCATTTAATCACTATGGATACTGTTTTCCTCTCATTAGGAACCAACAACATGCATGGAATTGTATTTATCTAAAGCTGCAGGAATATCATTTCTCTAATGCATTTGATGGCTATTTCAGCCATAATCTTATTAATGAAAAAACATTAAAAAAAAGGCAGTAATTTAATTAAATTTGTAAGACTTTCAAGTCTCTATGAATATAGTACAAACAGTAATGAATCACAGAATATAGTAGAAATTAGTAGAAAATTAAGTACTAAATGTAAGGTTATAACACACACAGATCTCTCTCTCTCTCTCTCTCCATATATATATATATATATATATATATATATATATGTGTGTGTGTGTGTGTGTGTATAATAAACTGAAGAGAGAAAAAAAGGGGGTACACCTACCTAATATCGTGTAGGACCCCCACGAGCATGCTGAAGTGCCGCAACACGACGTGGCATGGACTTGACTAATGTCTGAAGGTATCTTGGAGGCAGTTCACACCATGAATCCTGTAGGAAAGTCCCCAAATCCATAGAGTGAGGGGGTGGAGATCTCTTCTGAACAGCACGTTGCAAGGCATCTCAGATATGCTCAATAACGTTCATAACGTTCATGTCTGGGAATTTAGGGGGTCAATGGAAGTGTCTAAAGTCAGAAGATTGATCCTTGAGCCACTCGGTTGCAACTCTCGATTTGTGGGGTGTCGCATTGTCCTGCTGGAATTGTCCAAGTCCGTCGGAATGCGCAATGGACATGAATGGGTGTAGATGATCGGGCAGAATGTTTATATACCCGCCACCTGTCAGAATCGTCTTTAGACGTATCAGAGACGTATAATGGAAACACTAAGAATTAACAGGTAGTCTGTTATTAATATGGCATATGACCACCTTCGGCATCTAATACCACCTTAATTCACATATGATTAGATCTATACAAGTCATGAATAGTGGTTAAGGGTGTATTATACCATTATTCATGGTGAAATCGTGAAAGTTCCTGTAGAGATACTGGTGGTGCCTATCGATACCCGTCTTCTTTCTCTAAAACAGACCACAGGGGTTCGTTGATATAGAGGTCGGGGGACTGTGAAGGAAAGGTAAGATGTATTACTTCGTGTTCCAGTTCCTCAGATCACGACTCAGCAGGTCAAGCTGCGCGGATAGAAGCATTATCATCTTGGGTAATGCCATCTCATACAGGAAACGATGTTTCCACCACCTGATGAACCTGGTTGGTTAAAATTTCAACATTGCCCTTTTCAGTCAATCTCCCTTTTAGGGTTACAATAGGGCTCACAGAAAACCAGGAGATGTTTGCCCAAACCATGTCAGACCCATCCCTATGCTTGATAGTTTGCATGAGACAGTCAGGATCATATACTCGTGTGTGTGATCTCCAGATGTACTCGTGTCCTGTTGTGGGGAAGAAGTGAACGATGATTCATCTGACCAAATGACATTGTTCCACGTATCACTCCACCTGGATTTGTGCTCATAGCACCATTTTAGACAAAGTTTTGAATTAATATATGTTACAAGTGGATAAAGAATTGCTACTCTTCCGAAAATATTTTATTTGTAAAGTTCCCTTCTATCTGCAAAGGATGATACTGAGGCCTGCAGACGCATACTTAACTAACTCAGCAGTCCCTTTGCCTGCAGTTGTTTTCTTTTTCTATGTCCCAGTATGCTTCAATACCTGTCGGTCTCTCTCACTCAGTTTTCCCTTTCGTTCACTATTCTGTTTATCAGTGGATGTTTTTCTGTTCACTTTATATGCTGTCATGACTCTCGATAACATAGGTCGGAAATCCCTCAATACCTTGGAGGTTGTGGTGACAGAGTTACCAAGCAGACGGGATCCAGAAATTTGCCTTCTCTGAGAGTCTCTAAGGTCTTACATCTTACACTATCCACTAAAAAGTACGATATTCGCAGCTTCGTTACTGCAACCTGACAGTAGAATAATATATCCACTATTTGCTTAAAAAATACTAGTGGACAGACTTGTTTTTTAATGAATACAAATACCATGCATAAACACCGCATATGTCAATAGGTATTTCCATTAATTTGATAACCACCTGTATATATATATATATATATATATATATATATATATATATATATAATCTATTCATTTATAAGTAATTATTCTTTTAGTAATAATAATAGCATTTTGTCCAGCTTAACATTTTAGTAGATTTAGTGAATAGTGTGCAATTTTCAGATCTCCTAGATGCTGATATAAATTTACTCCAATACATCTTTAAGCTTCCATCTGCCATGCTTCTCTTTTCCTTACCATACTGACATCACTCTTGGGCGTCTCTTGGACGAATCTTAAATTTGTCCCATGAAGTTGCCATAATTTCACTGACACAGCAAAATGTAACTCTTGTGTTATTGTATTCCTCAAATTCGAGATTTGGAGGAAAGATCGTTTTATGAATAGTCGTGTCCCGACTCTAAACTTATACCAAGTTCAAAATCCGTTGCCGCGTCCGAAAAGAAATCCTACGCTCGATGCAAACCGGAATTACTGATTGCACATTAACACACTGTGCCCACTTTATCGAGACAGATAAGGCGACTTTTCCCATGTCACAGCAATCATATTACCTACCAAGTCACGTCCCGAGATGATGTATTTGCCGTGACCTCGCCCCCCTCCCCTTTCCAACCTCCTGGGTCCACATTCGTAAGTATCCCTTTACTCATGCAGTGCTGGCTTCGAGTTGCGTGTCGTAAAATCCATTTTGGAACGACGATTCTAATCAGGGTTCGCCAACCCTTTCGATAAAAATAGTATCAGAGCGTATACAACGGACTTTTCTGATGTTAATTTATACCTCATCTGTTGGGTAGGGTTTCAAATAATGTACAGTAAATACATAGTTAAACACATAACCATTCTTTGTCGTTTCATAAATCAATTTTAGTATGCCCGACACACGGGTGTAAATTATAAAAAATCGTTGTAAAAATTATTAACTCGTATAAAATAAGTTATAAGTTTTCATAAATCAATTTTAGTATGCCCGAAATACGAAAATAATAATAATAATAATTAAAAAGTAAACTATAAAAATTGTTATAAAAATTATTACTCATATAAAATTAATTATAAGTTTCATAGACAGACCATTCTCTGCTGTTTCATAAATCAATTTTAGTATGCCCGAAATACGAACGTAAATTATAAAAATCGTTCTAAAAATTATTACTTGTAAAAAATTAATCATAAGTTTTCATTTTAAGATTAGTTATAAGTTACGTAGATTGGAGTTTCTAAGGAAAAATTTAAAATATGTGAATTGAAACCGTAGATGATCTTTGGAAATGCGTTACGGTTTTGACACAGTTCGTCGTTTTAACTGTAGAATATAATGTTATATTTAAAGATTGAATGATTTCTTGCAAACTATATAGGAGTAGAGGTAAAAATAATTGATATGTTTATCCAGCTATTACTATATTATACAACACACGCTCTCATCGTTATTTTAAACTTTTGGGACGAGTCAATCTTTAAGTCAATTGGTAAGTATGCTAAAAATCTGGAAGCAGTACTGTGTGTCATATCAAACCTTGTACTATGATACGACTCATGCCCCTCTTTCAAGTAGTGACGGTCTTTCACAGAGACAGCAAAGAAATGATATGTGATACAAATATACATTTGCATACGTTGGTGGGGACATTTCCGGTACTACAGATACGAGTAGAGGCAACAACAGTCATATGACGATGTGTTGGTATGGAAAACAAAACTACATAGGTCAAAGATACGGATTTGTTAACATGCCGATAGGACAAGACTATGTACTGTGATACAGATACTGTTGTTGTTGTTGTTGTTGCTTATGTCCCATGGCCGGAACGTGTTCCAGACCAGGTCCATATAGGCTTGCGGGCTGATCGGGGCGGTTCTGGTTTTCAATGGCACCACAAAGGTCAGAATCCGACTTAGCCAGGTGCTACCTCAATTTCATCGAGCACCCCCAGGGGTGACATCTGGGGGGGGGGATCGTACCGTCCCCACCCCCTGACCTCAAAGGACTTTCTGGTCTACGGATTTAACGTGCCTATATCTTGCCTAGTCACGAACAGATATTCTTAAATAATGCAAGTGTGCATGCACCCGGGCACATATGACATCTCGACAGCGAAAAGTGAGCAAATGTGATGTGCTTATCTGCATATAATTTATTTATTAAGAAATGTGTAGGTTAGATTTTTTCCCACTTAAAATATACATATTTTCGCTAATATATAACACAGAAAGTAATTCATACATACATAGTATTATTTAGTACAGGTGTTTAATTTTTACTTACCTTTCATTTAATTTTTCTGGCTGTATGTCAGTTTGGCAGACTTTTCTAAAATAATATATCACCTATCCTCTCCAAATTTAGCGTGGTTGTTAAAAACGTTCCAAGTAATAATAATAAGATGCATTTAACATTTTGGCCATAAAGAAATAAAATTTTTAAAATATTTAGGGAACAACTCTGAAAATCATAGAAAAAAAAAGTTAATATATTCCTTTCTATTACCAAAAGTATTGTAGTTACACCTATTATATGAGATATTTTTAGAGATTGGGTAGTTATACATGGAAAAATTTGAACTTTTTAACTTGAAGAGTTGTTATAAACAGTGTACCCGAATATGTAAAAAATGCATACTCGGAAGAACTGAAAAAAAAAAACAATATTTAAACACATACAGCTCTTAAGGGTTGTAACGTAAGAAATGAGTAAATTTTAGTGATTTGTAGCAGCATAACATAAACAAAAGGTGACTTAAAGAAGGAAAAGATTTTCTTACAGCACTTTCCATAACATTCCATAACTTTCCATAACACAGAATTTCTTTTTTCCTCTTAAATAAATGACTATTTTTATCAACCACAATTGTTTTTGTTGCCACCTACCCTCCCCTTCCGCCCCTTTCTCTCTCTTGTATGACATACTTATATTCTCCTTCATTATCTATGATTCTCTTTAGATGATTGGCTCCCATCTAACTTTGATAAATGCCTTAAAACAGCTGAATAAGCTCTTTTCTTTGTGAGATAAATTTTCTAATATATGTACAGAAATTTACCTTGTTAAATTCAAAAAATGTTTTGTCAGCGTGAGCACCAAAGTTTTATTTTTTATTTTTACCTAAACCGTCTCCCAAAATACCTTCACAAAGAAAAATATTTGTTGAGTGCTTCCAAAAGAAATCTGATTGGCTGACACAGACTGAGTGACTAATTTATAATGACCACCTGGGAAACTTATGAAAATCAGAGCTATGATGTCACGCTGTGGTTTCTAGAGGGTCAGATTGGTATAAAAAAGATTGTTGGGTTATTGTAAAGACAGTTGAAGTGTTATTGCTAGTGAAGAAATTAGTAAGAACTCGATTTACCGCACTTAGGACGTAGAATGATTGTGGGTGCTGGAAGCAGTAGTGCGAGTATCAACGAAATAGCTTCACTGTTTGGTCAAGAATAATTGGATATCGTCTCAGATACCTCAGACCACCTACCAACATATCATAGAGTCCATTTCAAAGAGAATTATTGAGAGAAAAAGGTGGTCAAATAATGTACTGAGTGGGTGGTCATAATAAATTGGTATGCAGTGTATATGTGATGTCATTTGAATAATAAGAACTACAATAATATATTTCATACTTTGATGAGTCTATTTTTTTTCTAATGCGGAGGCACTTGTCGTGAGGCGTTGTTATTCACCGCGAAGTCTTGTTGGCTACCTAACTGTGGGAGCACCATTTAGGTGAGCCAGCATTGCTCCCTATGAGGGGACAACACGATAATATTAATCTACATTTTTTGATAAACTCATGATAAAGGCCTAGCCTTTTTCATGAGTCTATTAAAAAAAAAGCAAATTGAAAATAGTTTTAACTTTAAACTCATGTGAAGGCATAATTTGAAACATTTACAACATTTTTATTTCTTTATTTGTAAAAAGACTGATGTGCGTTAATAAATACTTAACTTTACCATTAAGTATACACTTGAGCATTGAATTTTACAAAATGGTCATTCATTGGGGAATACAATTTAATATTAAAAAAATCCATTTTGTTGTTTTATTTAAAAAGAAAGCTATCAAAATTCAGAGCGTGTTATTTTAAGAGACCCCTAAAAAGGTGCCTGAACCTAAAGTCACTGCCTTCGGCGTACAGTTTTGAGTAAAGTTGTCCGTAGCTCCATTCTGAACAATTTTGAAAAGAAAATTATATTTTTAAAAAGTGTTGCCTCTTACTGATGCACTTCATACAGTATAAAACATAAGGAGTGAAAGATTCATTCGGTTTTAAGCCGTTTATAAATAAATCGATAGACTATAAAATTAAAGTACTATATTTAGTAATTGTAACACTTTTTGCAAAAATAAGGCCAAAACTAATAGCATGTTTTGAAAATACTCAACCAGAAATCCCAAACAAGTAAATTCCTACTTGTTCATGTTATTCCTGGCTTCATCGTCATGCTTCAAAAACATTTGACGCACATTTGATGAACGATTGACGGACTCTTCTTTGACTGACATTCGTCCCGAATCTTGTAGCGAGAGAGAAAATGCTTTCCCATTTCCATAATTGAAGGGAAAAGCTTTTTTCTATGGTTTACTTTTCTTTGGCCATTAACAACTAAAAGTAAAACGAAATTTAAAAACACGCGTGGCCCATTACTCAATTTTCTCTACCTTAAGCGGTATTTTTTTTTCTTGTAAATTAAAGTAGTTGATATCATGACACAACCTATGCCTGAGTAGTTCATGAATTAAGTATCCACACAACTGAAACTAGGGCATTTAAAAAAATTCAAATGTGAATGATGGATAAGAACTTCAATTGGTTAGGGAGGTCAAAATGGAATAAAAGTATTGTACCACTATCAACTTTCGCAATTTGAGCATTTGCAAATTTATCATCTGTAACTAAACAAATATTTTTTATAAAAGTTTTTTTCTCTTCTTCTTTTCTAAAATGACCAAAATTTAATTACACTATTAACTGTACTTTGTATGTAACACTTTATAAACATTAATACTTTTACTGCAATTTCCTACTGTCGACTGTTTACTGCAATTTCCTACTGCTATTCCGTCACGTACTGTATGTATTCGTATATATGTTGTAATGGGGCTCTGATCAAGCATATGTGCGTAAGCTTAGACGGTTGATAGTGAAACTTTAAAATCGTAAAACCCCTACGTGACAGAACAGAATGTGAGAACTGGGTGGTTTTGGGGTTAATTTTCTTTTAAAGGATTTTTAAGATATTTATGATTAAAATTACCATGGATCGTTTTACCCAGCATGTAAATTCTGAAGAAAAGAGAGACACCACTAAATGTTTTAAATGATGAGGACCAATATTTACAAATTAACAAAAAAAACTTTATTACAACAAATAAGCAGTTTAGTTATTCAGTATTAAAATTGATTAATATTCTTTAAGTAACACATTTATTATTAATACTCATTAAGTACTAATGTGGGTCCTCACCTTAGTAGGCATCATTTATGTGATATTAACTTTAAATTTAATCTTAAAATTCAAGTACTGTCCTTCAACAGAAAAGTACAGACTGACTTACCCCATATCTGCTTGGCTCAGATGACCAAGTGTACTTCAACATAGTTGCAGGGTGGCTGGAAAGCAACACACCCCAGAGCGAGTTAATCGGTCTCGCAGGCCCTAACCACCCTCTGCAAATTTTTCTAAATCTCGTCTAATCTCATCTCCTCTATATCTAAAATATCCAAGTCCCCCTCTTAATACTCATCTCAATTTTTTCATATTCCTCTCTACCTTCCAATCATAATAATTTCTTCTCCCTCTAAACTCCAACTACGTCTTAAAACTTTTTCCTAGTGGCCATAACATTTTTCTTTATTACATTCCCAACCCTCATTGGGTCTCAACTTTTCTCATATGTTTTCTCCTTTTCCTTTCCTTCATTTTTCTTATATATTTTATTTTTCTTAAATCTCCACTCTCTAACCTTTCTATGACTCAACAATACTCACTGTTTCACAAATTACAGTAATTCATATATTTCATATTCTAAGGGGCTTTTTCGTCTGACCCTCGTCCAAAACTCTTTTCACCGCTCTACTCTTTATGGGAGCGGTCTTTTTAATTCATAGATTACTTAGTCAAAGGACACCACGGCGGCTATTTTCTAACGTTTTTCCCTCTTCACCATAAATATTTTTATTCCTGAACACGATATAAAATGTCATTTTCTTGTGTTGACCACTACAACCGGTTTTCTCTAACCTACCTCTCCGTGTCAAAATTTTATGGCTTAAACTCCTTTTAACTTATTCCTTAAACTTTTCAAAATGTTTCACAATGCAGAAAGCAATCCTAAAATGGCTTACAGCTGTTAAAATTGCCGATAAACCCTTTCTGGACTTGAAGAGCCAGCATATATATATATATATATATATATATATATATATATATATATATATATATATATATATATATATATATATATATATATATATATTTATATATATGTATGTAATATCTTAAATATTATGCCCTCCATTCTAGCATTTAAATTTCCTTTCTTAAATCCAATCCAAAGTAATATTAATGTATCGCTTTAACCCTTTCAGGGGCAAGAGCCTCTACCATTTGTACGGTGAATATTTTTTTCCCGATTATTTTAACCTAAAGTATCGTGAAAAATTTTCCAATTAAAGGTTGCAAAATGTTTTTACTTCTTTAAACTGATAACAGATGGCAGTACTAACCCTTTTTCTGATTATTTAACTAGAATACATTGAATGCAAGTGAAAAAGATACTAGATTAAGGCGTTTGCACTGTGCAAACGGCGCCCCTCAAAGGGTTAAAACCCATAGCCACAGAAGTTGCCATGAATTGCATGCCTGTGCATTTCTACGTGTGTATAAGGGTTAGCATCGCGGGTCCCTAAATCTGCTGATCCCACAAATAATAGTCATATGTTCCTCTCGCCTCTCGCGTTTAATGTTGAAAGGTGATATTATTCCGAGCCGTTCTTCTGAAAAGAACGGATGTACCTTTGCCACTCTAATAAACGATTCGGCCCGACTGCTTCCAAATTTAATTTTTATTCCTTTCAGGCTGAGTCTAGCTCCAGCCATGTAAATATGAGCTAGTTTTCCCTTTCAGGTTATAATTTAACGACGTGATGTAATGGATATATTACATATATATATATATATATATATATATATAGTAATTTATTACTGAATCCCGCACGGAATCGGATCAATCATGCTACTTTGCAGACATACAACCCCGTATTAGCCATTAGCCATCATCGCACGAGTAGCATTACAGGAGTGTTTTCTAATTGGTGGTACGAGAGTACCCAAGAAATGGTTCGGGAGATTAGGAGTGATAAAAAAAAATTGGTTACATTATTTCTAAACGACCACGAGTTTAAACACTTTTTTAAAACTGGGAGCAAAAAAAAAAATAAATTAGTTCCCAATTTTTTCATTCGAATTTTAAAAATTCCTGTATTTCTTCCGCTTTCTGACGTTTTAAGAAAAAATCCTTGTTCTGCTTAAACATTTCTAATTTACACTGCTGGCCACTGTAAATGCAACACCCTGAAGGAAACATGCAAATAACATGAAATTTACAACATGCATTAGCGGAGGTTAGATATGCAAATGATTAGAATTTCAGCGCAGACGCACATCACGCGCGCCTGTGGCGCCACTTCAAAGCGCTATTTAAGGCTTGGAGATTTCGACGATTTCAAGTTCGGCAATTGTGTTTTTCTTGTGGTTTTTTCAAAAAAACGATCAATTATGCCTCGTCGAAAACAGCGATCATCTGTTGATCAAGTATCCGAGTTCGACAGAGGAAGGATAGTCGCCTACCGAGATTGTGGATTATCTTTCAGGGAAATCGGTAGTCGTGTTGGACGAAATCAAACAACTGTAATGCGAATATGTGATCGTTGGATGCAGGAGGGTACGACGGACCGGCGTGTTCGATCGCATCCACCTCAGCGCACCACTTCACGTGATGACAGGCAAATTGTGCTCATGGCAGTGATGGATCGCTCAGTCACATCACGAACCATAGCACAGCACATGCAGTCTGTAACGCATCATCCAGTGTCTGCGCGTACCATTCGACGCCGTTTACAGCAGAGTGGTCTGTCCGCAAGACGTCCATTACTTTGTCTACCCTTGACGCAGAACCACAGACGCCTCCGCCGCCAATGGTGCGATGACAGAAGGATGTGGACGGCAGAATGGAATGAAATTGTCTTTACTGACGACAACGCTTCTGTCTGCAACACCACGATGGTCGCATTCGAGTCTGGAGACACCGTGAAGAGAGGATGCTGAACAGCTGCGTTATGCACCGCCACACTGGTCCTGCACCGGGTATTATGGTATAGGGCGGTATTGGATATCACTCTCGCACACCTCTAGTACGCATTGCCAGTACTTTAAACAGCCAGCGCTACATCTCAGAGGTGTTGGAGCCAGTTGTCCTTCCTTACCTTCAGGGCTTGCCCACAGCCATATTTCAACAGGATAATGCACGACCACACGTGGGACGCATTGTCTAACGGTTCTTCGTCAATCGCCAGATTGAATTGCTTCCCTAGCCGCCTCGCTCTCCGGTCTTTCGCCGATAGAAAACATGTGGTCCATGGTTGCTCTACGATTGACCCAGATTCTATCCCCAGCTGCCACAGCAGATCCACTTTGGCAACGTGTGGAAGCTGCTTGGTCTGCTGTACCCCAAGAACTCATCCAAAGTCTCTTTGAATCAATGCCGATGCGTGTGGCAGCGGTGATCTCCAACAATGGCGGCTACTCTGGCTACTGATTTTGGCAGCAACCACACTTCACAGAAGTCTATAAATTTAATCATTTGATACTTGGTCAACATGTTATCTACAAAATAAATTTTGTTGTGATATCTCTTGTCTTTCTTGGTGTTGCAATTTGGGTGGCCAGCAGTGTATTTTCTGTCACGCAGAATCGCAGCGTCACGGCCATTTCGTAGCATCACAGCAATTTTACAGCCAGTAAAGCAAATGCAAACTGAAAAATCTCGTTCATTTTTAAGTTTGCGTAGCCATTTATGTTTGCTATTGACTTTTATTTTACGTTAAATTTGGTACTGTGTTGTTGTTGTTGCTAATGCCCCCTGGTTGGAGGTTCCATTCACCAGGTCCTAATGGGCTATTGGGCTGAAAGGGCCTGTTTTGAATTAGCATCGCAAGGGTCGAAATAGCAAGTCTCCTGTTTTGAATTAGCATTGCAAGGGTCAGAGTCCGACTTGGCAAAAAGACTGGTCCCGTAATTTTGAACCGAGTCAAGTGACGAGACCGGAACACTTGACCCCTCACCTCCAGAGGTAAATTTGAGAACTTGGAGAACATTGCAGCGACGACCTATTTTACGTGCCCCGGCCACCATTAGTGAACACGGCGGTGGATTTGCAGCGACGAGCATCGAACAGGGACGTTCAGATCTCTGGCCCGCTGCTCTTTCCAATTGGGCCACCACGCTCTATTTGGTACTGTTATTAAGTTTATTTGTCACTTTTTATTAAAGTTGTTTATCACAAACAGTTTTTTTTATTCAGAAAATAAAACCAATTTTTCCCTATAAAAGGATTAGCTGGGAGAGGGTCCCCTACATTTTTTTTTCCCAAGTGTTTTCTAATTAACAAAAGGTTAGGGCCGCTGCATTAGAGCTTTCAGCGTACACCCATGGAATATCTAACTTCAAAACAGTGATTTCTGTTGTTAACACTGAAATTTAATTTCATTAAATAACTAAGTAGTAAAAGGCTCGAAGGCATCGAGCTATTTTGACAAGGGTATAAATTTCAACTCAATGAGAAAATAAATTCGTTATGCAAATCACAGTTTTAAAACTGATCAGTGGGGGATTGAAAGGTGCAAAAGAGGTCGATTCAACCCAAAAAACAGAGATGAATTTTTTGTTCCGTGTAGGGAAATCTTCCTGTGTTAAAACCACTGTCGTGAAAAATCGCTTAAAATGTGCATAAGTAAGTACATGTACATTAGTTTAACATTGTTAGAAAAGGAAACAAAAGAATAACTGGGTCACACAGGTAAATATTGCGTATCGAACAGTCTATTAGTTTTAATTCTGCATCAGGTAGCTAAATAGAAGCTGAAAATCTGTAAAAACCAAATAATTATTGTTAATCCTTAAGGCTGCTGTGTACTAACCCTATTGGATTCGCTCACCTCAATATTAACCCATGGGGAAAATGTGCCCAGGGATTGCCGACTTGGATTTAAAGATTATTTTAAAAATTGTGCAATAATAGAGAAAGAAATTTTACATCTGAGGGCATTTTTCGTTTTTTAAAAAATGCAGATAATAATTAAAAGTTTAATTTTTTCGGGGAAAATTTGGTCTAGTGTGTTTAAAACTCTCCTAAATTCCTTTGTAGGACGAAATTTATAAATTGAATCAAGGTGTAGAAAAGTTCAGGAAATCTGAAAATACAATTTTTATTGGATTATCAGCATTTATGTAGCAGTTAATAGTAGACACATTTTCTCCATAGGTTAACATTGAGGTGAGGGAATCTAATAAGGGTAGTAGTACACAGAAGTCTGGTATAATGAGAAGTGTAAAATGGTATAAGGAGAAAAATTTGCTGCATTATTTTCCGTACATATCAGCTACAGCTGAAAGATATTTCAAGGAGTTACAGCTTAAAAAAAGATTCAAACGTTACTTAAGGTATCCGTACACCTTCGAAGGCGATTTAAATTTTTTTTTTAATTTTGTCTTTTTATCTATTTTTTATAATGACATGTAAGTTAAAACTTAGGAAATGTATAAAAAAATTAGCTGCTGCGTTAAAATAATGTTTCCAGGGAGTGGGGGGGGGGGGGAACTGGAAAAAAAAAATTGGAGAAAATTTGACATTCCCGCAAAATATGAAAACTTAAAACAAGCAAATATATTACCATTTTAAAAATTGGAGAATGAAGATAATAACTTTATCTAGGGATTAGAGTATTCTCAAGATTATGCTTTGTTTATCTCAGAGTCTGTAGCAGTTAAAGTAACTGATGCACAGAAAAATCAATTAAAATTCATTGGTACCGATGGACGCGGACGGACGAGACGCGTGCACTGATGCTATCCTCAACTTTCAAAACGTTAATCTTTTTTAATTATTAAATTAAAACCGCCGAACTCAAAAGAAGCGGACAGCAGAAACAGCTGACATTCAGGGTGGGCCAGCTCCTTTCCGTTTCGCAAATTTCCACTATTTTCATGCATGCAAAATTCAAATTTTCCGTCCTCCAATCGACAAATTTTTTATTTACATGTGTTCTACAACTCTTCATCTTTAAGTATATACACATTTTTATAAAGTTAAAAATGTTTGTCATTGCAAACGAAGCTTTTTCCCCAATGCAGTTTTCCGAATTTCACGAAATCGACAATTTTGATGGGCAAATATTTCGGTTTTCTGCACCTATTAATGTCAGTTTTACGATTTATCGGCATTTGCTAGATGTTCAGCTCAGTGACGTAGCGAACGTAACTGGTGCCCGAAGCACGATTCCTTTTTGGCGCCCCCCCCCCCACCACGAAATATATATAGTAATATAATATATAAAATTAATTGAAAAGATAAACCATTTAGCGTCCCTCTGCAAGTGGCGCCCGGGGTATGATAGACCTCTTTGCCCCTCCCTCGCTACGCCACTGGTTCAGCTTCCAAAATATACCAAATATATTTAATAAAAAAATGTTACCATTCTAAAAAAAACGTACTTACAAAACTCACTTTTGAAATTTCCCGCGCTGATCGCCATAGTATCTTAATGTAATTGAATGCCGAGTTCGTAATTTTTCGACTTATTATTTTACTCACTAATAATTCGAGCAAGTTCGTAAAATTTTTTTCTAATTAATGAGCAACTGATGAGGATTCTTCCTCCACCAATTTTGAATTCATCAGAGTTGTTTTTCTATTTTTTAAGCACTTTTTCCCCCATGAGATTTAATATTTACATTCCGCCATGTTGCCAAAAGAAAAAAATTTTTAGTTGAGAACGAGTATGAGAGCGAGTCATTTAATAACTGAAATCCAGAAATAATTTCAAAGTACCAGAAATAATTTTAGTTTTAGGAAAGGAGAAGTTAAAACCTTTACAATTTTTTCTAATTGAATGAACATCTTTTTTTTGTTTAAAAAGCAAAATTTGAAAACGGAAATTTGAAAGAACTATTTCAAAAGCCAAAAACCAAAATTTGAAAACTAGAATTTTAAATAATTATTTCGTTTTTTAAAAATTCTAATATATTTTAAAATGTCATTAAACAGTTTTTAATCTTTAAGAAATAAAACCATTTCATTTTAAATCGAAAATGCAACACATCGAGTTGCCACTCAGCTAGTTTATAAATAAAGTGCGAAAAATTTTAAGGCATTTTAAACATAATTTTTTGTTATAGGAATTTTTACATCAAGAGAAACGATGAAAAAATTAATTTTGAGAAAACGCTGAAAATAACTTTATAAGACATTTCTTACTTTAAAACTAACTATTTTCGTACTAAAATCCACCAGATTTATACATTCAAATAGAATTAGAAAGATAAAAGATTAGGCTTTAATGTTATTTCTCTCCTCAACCTCCCCCCCTCCCCTTAAAAAAAAAAAAATCAATATTTTGACCAAAAACGACGTTTTAAAGATGTTACGGATACCTTAAAACTGGAACAACAATTTAAAATGTTTCAAAGATTTTAAAAATTTTCACAAAAGTTCTCCCTTTTTTTTTTCGAGAAAACTTCTGGTAAAAAGTTTTGGAAACTTACGCACGGGAATACAAACAAACAAATAAATAATTAAATAAAATAACTACATCCTGAACAAAGTTATAGATTATTGAACTGAAACTTATTATCTATATTTTCATGAGAAACATGGAAAAAAAAAGTCAGTGCATACAAAGAGAAGTAAAAGTATAACAAATAAAGGAAAGCGGTTGAGATTAAATTAGATTCACTGCATTCCATTCATTTTGCAATGATTTCGCCCCTACGAAAACAAAACATGATCTTGGACAATAGCGCTCACAGCGGAACAATAACCTTCCAAATTAGTGAGGAAAATCGGAAAATCGCAAATATCGTTTGGCGGTCTTCGGAAACAAAAGAGGGCTGGGAATCGAGCGGGAATATTATTATTCGAAGAAGGTCTGTTATTTATATTCGGATTCACACGGAACTGGTATGAAGGATTGAACACATGGCTTCCGTTTTCATCCTTTTATTTTGAAACCTTTTATTTGCTACTATTTTTGATAGTACCTCGCTCGTTTGTCCTTTAAAAAGAAGAGAAGAAATGGATGACGTAAAAGTAATCAAAGACAACGTTTATGACAACTAAGGCAGTACGTTAATAGATCTACTTTACGAAGGATGTATCTACACGATATTTAAATAAATATTGAACTTGTAAATTTGTGTATGAACAGGGGAGTTACTTATTTTAGCAAGTAACAAATGGAAATATATTATTAATTTTCCTCTTCTGACAGCGTGTATTATATCTGTCACTCCAATCGGTATCAACAACCTCCATGGTATCCTAGTTCCCGTTTTTTGTCTATCCGGGAAAGGTTGAAAGGTTTCTATTGCATTTACAAGCTTTTTGGGAATAAGTAATATGTATTATAATTGCTCCACTAAAAATATTTTGAAAATCGGGAATCGGCAATTTTCTGACCTTATGTCCCAAATTAAAAAACGCATACATCTTTTTAAGATGTCAGTAAAGTTTAAACAAAATGTTTTATTTACAAAAGCATAATACAACGTAATTAATTATTTATTTCTAGGAAGTATGAGCCTTAAGTGCAAGTATTCGTGACATCAAAGCGCCCCGCAAGAAAATTCCCAGACAAAAATCGCTTCTGGCGTACTATCTCGGAGGGTAACACTCTGAATGGCTCAAGCGCAATAAAGTCAATCTTCCGGATGATCTAACCCTGTTAAGTATATTGACTTTTCTTTTCCCTTTTTTTTTTCAAGTGGGAATTGAGGAAGGGTAATAAATTAAAATACAGTCATATCGTCTAAAATTACAGTTTTGAAATTAAGATATTAAATGAATCTGAGAAAAATTGAATTTGCACATTTTATTGTATGGTTAATTTCCGTATAATGCGAAATTTTTGCTAATGTATGTTATTACTAGCTGAATACCCGTGCTTCGCTACGGAATACATTCAAATTAAATACAACGGTCAATGTATGCAATTAATGCCAAAAGAAAATTTTATTAAAAATCGTAAAGGATATTTTTATAGACAAAATAATGTAGAAGAAAAATATTGAAATTAAATCTAATAGAACATATTAAAGAATATAGTACAGTTAATATAGTACAGTTTGAGGAACATTTCTTTTACTGTATTTTAAAAATTTTTGGGATTAATGTCCAATCGTCTACCCCATTAGAAAGGAAAAAAATTGTCAATTTATTTCGCTGTTATGCACGTGACGATAAATTAATTTAAAGTATCACAAAAAGAAAAGAAACCACGTGATCAGTATTTAATAAATTAAATTCTTAAAATTTATCTTTAAAAATTCACCAAAAATCAGAAAATGGAGGCAAAGATTCGAAAAAGATCTCATTTTAAAGGAATTTTTAGGATCTTTCTCGTGATATAAATTTTATAACTCTGAAATTATTATTTTAAATTCAAACTTTAAAGAATGTTACAAAAACAGCTCAAAAATTGAATTTAAAAAATCTAAGAAGAATTTTTCAAAAATCTTTCGTAGTGCACCCCTACACTATAAGAAGGATCGCCATACAAAATTTCAGCCCTTTAGGTCCAGCGGTTTGGTCTGTGCGTAGTCTGTCAGTCAGTCAGTCAGTTTACGGAACTGTTTTATACATATAGATGCTATTCATTGCTTTGCTGAAATAGGCGTTGAACTGCTGACGAGCTCTGAGTGGACTAGTTTACCACTTTTCGGAGTCTACCTAAAATTCCGAAACAACATTCCAATATTTGACAGAGAAATCACTTAAATATTTTCAAAAGATTACCTTGAGATTCTGCACTTCCATTTTTTTAAGCTGTTGATGTCACCTTAAGACCAAGACTCGATTAACAAACCATCTTCAATTTTGCTGAATATCCCGATTTTCGGCCTTTTATGGCTATTTCGCGAGCTTGAAGTCAACGATATCTCTTTTATTTTCCCCCAAGCAACTTTTCTGTAACTATCAATATATATATATATATATATCAACTTTTGACTGCACTTTGTTGCCTCATAGTTTCGAGCGCCTAACATCACATGCAGTTAGTTCTCAATGAGAGCGCGATTTAAAAAAGATGAGAGTCTTGGAAATATATCCGGTATCAGCCGGAGTCTCATCGGTGCGATCGTGAGGCAGGAATTTATCTCCATCGTCGAAGCGAGTGAGTTGTGACGAATGAAAAGCCTCCACTGACTGAGTAAAAAAAAAAGGGTATTGGAGCCCTTTGAATTTTCTGGATATTAAATTACGCTTCGTTTTAACCTCATTAATAGGCAACTGTAAAGCTGTACAAGTTAAAAGAGTCCGGGACTCAAAATTTTAATTTATTTTTATTTTTCTCTTTTGTTTGAAAGACAGGCAATTTCTCTTCGGAATTTATAAAAAAGTTTATACAGTATATAAAATGTTTAATCATTTTAACACTAAAAAGACCGCTGCTGTCATTTTCAAAAACCGTCAAGGTTTCGGACCTGCTACTGAGCGCTATGTCTGTATTTATGTCCTCAGGCATCTGAAATTTTTATGGCTTTTTCTAATTTTACGCGAAATATGCACACACATTTACAAAATTATAATCGATACTAAAGAGGGGGAGAAAATGTGTTGTATACCTACTAAGACTGAAGGCCGTCAATTTGACGGCAACATAGAAAACAGGCAGTTAATTTAAATTTAAAATTAATAATTAGAAAATTTAAAATTCTTTAAAATAATACCAGAAAAATATTAGTTGCTTTTCGTCTCGTCCCCCTTTTGCAAATAACAGAAATATTGGCTCTTCGGAAATATTGGTGTTAAAATATTAGGACTGCACAAACCATACATATTATTTGTACGGATTAACCATACCAGGTTATCAGCTTGGCAAACCTGCATAAAAATATATTTAAATATATACTAATTTATTATATATTGGTATGAAATAGTTCAAACTTTAAAGTATTTATCCATTTAAAAAAAAAAAAAAACATTAAGGTGACAATGGACCTTCAGATTGACAAAAATATGTCCCAAAAACAATTTTTTTTTACAGAAAATGATTCTGCAACACATCAGCTTTAAATTTAAAAAAAAGTATGTTGATCCGATCATTATTAACCGAATTATAAGTATTTCTTCAAACGTAAACAATGGAAATGTTACGTTAAATTAATTTTCTCAAAACAAGTTTCATGACGTTTCGATAAGTTCAAAATGTTCCATGCGTCATAATTTTTCTTGAATTTTCATAAAATTTCATAAAATGATTATTTATATATATTAGAATAAAACTTAGTAATAAATTCATTATACTATTTTAAAACAACTTAAAATTTTTACTATCAAAAAAAATTTTGCTTAAAATGACCTATTTTTATCGATTTCTTTTCTAGTTGTTATAAACTAGGGGCTCCGCTCCAAGGCTCGCTACGCTCGCTTCTCTGTTACGGCTAATAGCGAGATACATAGGAGTGATTCTCGGGCAATGTAACAGCTTCCATCCATTTACTGTTGTCACCCTTAATGCGAAGGGCGTTTCATCACTTTTGATTTATCAGCTTTAAAAATTCAATTAAAAATCGAAAAATTAAGATATAGACTTGAAACTAGGTTTATATGAATAAGAAAGCTTTCAGCTTCCAGATGATGTAAATATTTTCTTTGTAAGATAAAAACTCGAGGAGCATCGATATTGCATCCACATAGGGGACGATATTTCGTGAAAAGCTGTGTTTCATTTTTTGATGAAAATATTAGTCTGTTTTTAAATAGTTTTAAACAAATGAGGACTAGTTTGAAAGAGAAATGTCTGTAGTCATAGATTGTAAAAAGATCAAAATTCTACGATCATTTTTTGGCGAGTTATCGTAATCTGAAGATGAAAAAGTCAATATTTCTTGAAAAACTGTATTACATTTTTTGATTAAAATATTAGTCTGTTTTAAAATATTCTTAAACAAATGAAGTCTAGTTTGAAAGAGAAATGTCTGTAGTCTTAGATTGTAAAAAGATCAAAATTCTACGATCATTTTTTGGCGAGTTATCGTAATCTGAAGATGAAAAAGTCAATATTTTCCCACAAAACATAAAATAAAAAAAAAATTAAAGTCCGAAGAAGATGAGACATGTCTTACTTTGGTCCCCCCCCCCACTTTTCTGCATCTATTGGTATCGGTCTCGACCCCATAACCCCAGCGGTTTCGGAGGAGATAGCGTGACAAGCTTTTGACCGCGGCGGCAGCGGCAGCGGGAGTTACTTTTTTTTAGAATCGAGAGATATGACTGTAAATCAAATATTGCTTGTAACTTTTATTATCTATACTAATAAAGAGACCAGTGGAAGTCGAGAGATCACGTGACCGTAACTCATCCGGGTGGGCCAATCCTCGAAAAAAAAATGGCCGACAAATATACAGGAAACGGTGTAATTTTTTTTCTCATGAAAGTACATAAATGTTACATATTTGGAAAGAGCTTCGAAAACTGATAATTTTTTCTGCGTATACTTATTCTGTTAATTCAATAGTTTTACAGATATTTTCATTCTAAAATCACTCACTGCTGAGAAACCAAATCATCTGGTGCAGTGGTGCTGCCATCTGTCGGCAGCGACGGGAATGAAAATTGAAAGGAATTTATTCACTTGAATTTAATACATTTGTAGGCTTTTTTTTCTTTTGTGGGGCCCGAAGTACATAAATATGTTACACGGATGGCTTGAGCGTAGCTAGGCGCAGCCCGGCTAGTAACTATATAAAGCTAGCTTAAGAAAGAAAATTAGATATCTGAGACAAAAATTGATGCGCATGGAGCATTTTTAAATAGATAAATTAACAAACTGATTTTTATTAATATCTTAATTAATTGCATTCTGATTTTTTTTTAAAATCAGCATTTTCATCTCTAAACAACACTGTATAAGTATACAAAATTTCATAGCAATTGGTTGATAAATTAAAAAAAGTTTTTCATGGTCCATTGTCGCCTTAAATATTTTAGTCTTGATTTTATTTTGAACCGTCAAAATGACGGCGTTCAGTCTTTTTAGTAAGAAAAAATTCCCGTCTTTTTAGTGTTGAAGGGGAAAAAAATCTCAGTTTTCAGCGTGTATTTTGCTCTAAAAAAATACTTTCAGAACTTCGTCTCTCATTTTGAAATCCCAAAAACTATTCAATGAAGATGGAATAAAGAAACTGCGCAAAAATTTACAGATATACCTCGTGAGAAATTTCTGATATATCCTCTGAAAGATGACAAATTGATAAAACTTCGATTCCAAGATAAATGGTCTTAGAGCGGGTCTAAATACACTTATCTCGAAAGTCTAATCTGGGTACGCATTGGCAGCACAGCATGAAAAGGCTGAATCAGGCAATTTTGTCAACTTAGATGGATTTCGCATTATTTGATTATAAAAGGACTATAGAATGTAATTAACAAAGAAAATAAAAATAAAACTTTTAAAAACTTTTTTCAGGAATTCAGATTTTGCGTCCCCCTTTAAATCTACAAACTAAAACCATAGCTGTAGGACAGTGAGGTATTCGGTTATTTACAATGGATTCACAAGTTAATTTAGGTAAAGGGCACATCTACGAATGTCCTAGAACACCAATGATAGATTGCGCTGAAGTTTTCATTAACCCGAAGTGTAAATGAGTGGGGATACTTGAATTTAAAAAAAAATTCATTAACATCTTTGATGTTTATTCGATTCTTTAATATAAATGGATCAAAACATCTAAAAACGGAATCAAAACCAATCACTGTTAAGAGTGTTGCGTTTCTATAACACACCATAGTATTTGAAGCATGTTTGTTGGTGAGAAAAAAAAAAAACGTATTTCGTGGAGTCGCGGTTGTCGCTAGTGATCAAGGAACTGGATGAAAGAGGAAAAAACCCGAATAAAGAGGTACATAGAAGAAAATTATTGAATAGTATGTTGCTGTTAAGAAATTAGGTGACAAAAATAGAGAGAAAGTTTATTAGAAAATTATAGATAACTACACAAATGGCCGAAAGATATGGACTTACTAATGCACGAACATTATACTATTCAACTCTCATATTTCAAGATAGTTAATTTTTTTTATCTTCATCTTTTCGAGACGTTATCAGGATGTTATATGCAGTTATTTTATACCCTAAAGTACAGTCGAACCCCGTTATAGCGAACCCGGTATATAATGAACTCACGGATATAACGAACGAAAATTTGGTCCAGCCGTTTTCCTATTGTACGTAATTTAATTAGTATTGTGCCAGTTTAATGTAATCGATTTTAGTCGATTTAATTCATTAATGATCATTTTTAATAGATTGTATCATTTTTTATTACACCATTATTGAATGCACGTTGCAACTAATGAGTTATACATTTTGTGAACTCTAGCATTTTTCTTAACGGTTCGGATATTGTGAATCACCGGATAAAACGAACAAAACCTTTGATCCCTTGAAGTTCGATATAACGGGGTTCGACTGTACAGGATAAATCTTCTTCTTCTTCGGTTCTACAGCCTAGGGCAGGCCAAGACCATTCCAAGCCATCTTGGTCTATTAGACGCCATGGCTCTCCAGTTTGTGGTGCCAACAGTTTTTAGGTCTTTAGTTCTCAAATTCACCTCTGGAGGTGCGGGGTCAAGTGTTCCGGTCTCGTCACTTGACTCGGTTCAAAATTACGGGACCGGTCATTTAGCCAAGTCGGACTCCGACCCTTGTGGTGATAATTCAAAACATGAGCCGCACCTTTATCGCCCATAGTCTTCGGGACTTGATGTGATCGTTACTGTTGGTCAAGGGGCATAAGCAACAACAACACTTCCTAACACAAATATTCAAGAAATTCACTTAGCAAAACATACTTATTTATTTGTAAGAGAAACACTTATGTGTTTGCCATAAGCCATATCTGTTAGAATTAGTTAGCCATGAAAGGAAGGGATATAGAATGAAGCAAATTTCGTTGAAACTAAGCATGGAATTATAATTATATTTCGTAATTATAATTCAGAATTATAATTATATTTCGTAATTTATTCAATATAAAATTTAGATAATAATTGAAAAAATTTATTTTTAGAAAAAGAGCGATAATTCAGCAGTGTGGCTCTAAGTAGCTCTAAGCCGAGGGAACAAAAGGAAAATATTCCAATATGTCTAACGAGGGAAATCAACCAGATATAGTATTGTTTTTAAAAGCATTCTATGATGAGTTCAGAAAAGTTACTTCTCAAAATGCTGTCGAATATTAAATTTCAATTTTTCAGTCACGAATTACTCCAGGGAATTTATATACGTAGCAAAATTATCTCGAATACTATAAAAGAAACTGGGTTCGATATTTTAAATACGCATCAAGGTGTTAATAAGTTCATTATTATGACTCCCTCTGTTAAACATCGCAAAGGCAATGCAATATCACTCTATCAATGCTATATCATATTATACTAGAAATTTTGGCGAACTTAAAAAAAGATAGGAACGCAGATCTGTCAAAGTAATTTCTATGACACCTTAGTGCTAAAAAAATTCCTTAATTTTAGCGCAGTATTGAAATTAACCTGAATTCTTCATAACCAACAAACAGTGTTTGAATCAACTATATAACGAGAAGGTGATGTATATGTTTAAGAACTAAAACTCTTATACACCAAGCACTATATATATATATATATATACACACTGAAGTGCCATTGAATTAGGGATACCTATTTAGTAACGAGTTGGGCTTCCTCTAGCCTTAATAACGGCTGCCACACGACGAGGCATAGATTCAACAAGTTTCTGGAAACGTTCCACGGGAATGGCTTGCCAATTATTGGTTAAAGCTGTCCATAATTCAGTAAGGTTCTTTGGTGCTGTGTGATGGCCTTTCACGCCTTGTTCAAAACATCCCAAAGATGCTCAATTGGATTTAAGTCTGGGCTTCTAGGTGGCCAATTCATGACAGAGAAGTCAGAGGAATGCTCATCCAACCAGCCAGTAATCAACCGAGACTTGTGAGAGGTACAGTTGTCTTGCTGGAAAACTCCATTACCGTGTGGATAACAGAACAGCATAAACGGATGGAGGTGATCACCCAGCAATTCTACGTACCGAATTGCATTGAGGGAGGTTGGTACACGCACCAAAGATCCCAAACTGTGCCACGAAAAAACACCCCAGACCATGATTGAGCCACCATGCCCTTGTACAGTTCCAGCCAGGCATGAAGGATCCATGGCTTCATGAGCCTGACGCCATATTCTCAGCCTCCCGTCGGCGTTAAGTAGTCGGAATCGAGACTCATCACTCCATGCTACTCGTTTCCAGTCCTCTACACTCCAGTCTCTGTGCTCTCTTGCCCAGGCAAGACGTGCAGCCCGATGGCGAGTATAGAGCAATGGTACTCTCGTAGGTCGACGGCTCCCGAAACCCATACGGTGAAGCGAGCGTTGCACAGTCCGTTTACTGACTGTACGACTGGCACCGTCATTAAACTGGGTGGTAATTTGAGCTAATGTTTGGCTTCGCTGGCTACGTACAATACGCCTGAGCCGTCTCTCACCACGCACTGTCAAGTCTAATTGTCCTTTGCAGTTTGCCCGATCGCTAGTTTTTTTCCACCATCCATGTATTCTTGGTATACTCTTGACACTGTCGACCTTGGAAATCCTAGCTGTCTGACGATTTCGGAAATTGAATGGCCCATGCGTCGCGCACCTACGATTTGTCCGCGATCGAAGGCGTCTAAATCAGGCAGTTTACCCATACTGGCAATTCCAACAACTAATTCAGAACAACCACAGTACGCACTATATATGCAGTTACCACAGCGCCCTCACTTGCGCATACATGATGCGCAGCGCTACACAATTTGCATAGGCTTTGCTATCCCTAATTCAGTGGCACTTCAGTGTATATATATATATATATATATATATATATATATATAACAGTTCCGTAACTGGCTGATATACAATGCACAGACCAAACCGCTTGACCTAAAGGGCTGAAATTTTGCATGGCGATTCTTCTTGTAATGTAGGGGTGCACTAAGAAATAATTTGGAAAAATTCTTCTTAGATTTTTTTAAATTAAATGTTTAAGCTATTTTAGTAACTTTTTTTAAGTTTGCATTTAAAATAATATCTTGAGATTTATAACATTTATATCACGAGAAAGATCATAAAAATTCCTTTAAAATGAAATCTTTTTCGAATCTTTACCTCCATTTTCTGATTTTTGGTGAATTTTTGAAGACTAATTTTTAGAATTTAATTTATTAAATGCTCATCACGTGATTTCTTTTTCTGGTAGTTTAAATAAATTTATCGTCACGTCCATAACAATGAAATAGACACAAAAATATTTTTTCCTTTGCTAATGCGGCAGACGATTGGACATTATCCAAAAAATATTAAAATACAGTAAAAGATATGTTCCTCAAACTGTACTATATTCTTTTGTATGTCCTATTAGATTTAATTTGAATATTTTCTTCTACATTATTTCGTCTATAAAAATATCTCTTACGATTTCTTTATAAATACATTTATTCGTTTTTTTTTTTTTTTTGCATCAATTGTATACTTTTTTTTTTAACACGGAAGTACTTGTCGCGAAGACATTCACCTATATCACCGCAGTTTTGCTGGCCATTTTATTATGGGGGCACCATATAGGCAGACCAGCATTGCCCCCTATGAAGGGACGACACAAACGGAGGCGTTTTAGTGGCGCTTCGCCAGGATTCGGTCTGAGCATCCTCAGCACCGAAAACCAGCGCGCTGTACCCCAAGGCCGCCACGGCACTCAATTGTATACATTGATCGTCGTATTTATTATAAATAAATAAATATATATATATATATATTGGCATTAATTGCATACATTGACCGTTGTATTTAATTTGAATGTACTCCGTAGCGAAGTGCGGGTTTTCAACTAGTATATATTTATGTATATATAGATACAGTGGGATGTTTATTACACTGACACTACTCAGAGCCACCTGTAGCATATTCTATCAACCAGAATTCCACCAAAATTGATAGAGGGACTAAGGACGATATGGAAAAGAGTTCCCGTGAAAGAAAAAAAAAGTTCCAAAAGTAGCCGATAGAGGAAGATATGGCGCTGTTGTTGTCGGCGCACCCGAGAATTTGCACAAAACGCAATTAAAACATCAAAATGCATATTCACGACTACGTAGTTGACAGCAGCGCCAGTATTTCGGGTTATAAAGATAAGGGGTCAATACCGAAAAAGTTGCAATAAGCAGATAAATGAATAACAAAAAAAATTCACTGGAACACAACTTTATGCAGAAAATTCACTTCTCCATCCTTCAGTGTGACCACCATCCTGTTGGACGACACATTGCATCCCGAACACTACGTTCTCAACGGCCTAGGGTAACATGTCACTAGGCTTGTTCATCACAGTCCGGGCTATGTTGACCTTTTGGGCCGCCAAGTTAGAGACTCCACCAAGATACACCCTGGACTTTAAATTACCCTACAGAAAGAAGTTCCATGGGTTAGGTCCGGGGAGCGAGGTGGCCATGCAAGTGGAAAAAAGCGACTGATGACCCTTTCTTCTGCAAAGCGATGGCGCAACAGATTCCGCACCGATCTTTATGGACCAAAATACTGCTGCTGCTGTCGACTATGTAGTCATGAATTTGCATTTTAATGTTTTACTTGCGTTTTATGCAAATTCTCTTGTGCGCCGACAACAGCGCCATATCTTCCCTTTCGGCGACTTCTGGAACTATTTTTTTTCATGGAAATGTCGTCCTTAGTCCCTCTATCAATTTTAGTGGAATCCCAGGTGATATATCACGCTACAGGTGGCTCTGAGTAGTGTCAGTTTAATAAAAATCACCCTGATGTGTGTGTATGTATATATATATAGTCTTTTGCTATGAAAAATTCATATCTGTACATTTTCTCATAATACATGTTATTTTCCAATACCGGGAAGAAAGGAAATTAGCTGATCTAATTGACGAATCGGTAGCGTAAAAAGTAACTGAGATTGGTTATTACGTTGCAGTGCGGACAAATTGCTGTAAATTACGTGCACCGGATCACTTCCTTTAAAATAAGCTGATTTCATCCGACTAGCGGTATATTCGTGTATCGCACAGGAAGCAGGAAGACATTGTAAATCAAACATATAAATGGTAAAGATTCCCTGTGCCGCAACAAAAAGCGGGAAAAAATTCCACATCCGAACATACGCCACGTCCATTTAAGGGTGACGAAGAACACCGTTTGTGCGAGAGTGTGTAATTCAGCCCCACCGTACGGACACCTATTTCACGCTATTTACTTTTCTGGAACATTCTGAAACAAACTCCTGCCTTCCGCCCGAATAAATAAATAACAATAAAAAATAGAGAAGTAACTCTATTTCTATTCCACCTATTGTGCGACAGTCAATGCCACGCAGCCCTGTGATGTAGAAAAATAAAGCTTCCCCCTCCCCACAATATGCTTCTGTTCCGATCGACATGTCGCGGAGAAAACGCATGTTTTTTTATGCGGGTGCAACGTTTTGGGAGAACTTCCGCGGATTGGCCGTTTTGGCGAGATTGGTTTTATGCATTGGCGACGTCGTCGGATATGATTTAATTTTAGCAGTAATGCGAAGGAACAATAAACATCACAAATATAGGTACGAATCAAGTACTTTAATTCGAGGATCACACTGAACTTTTTGAGATACGGCTAAAAGGTACAAATTTACCAACTTCCCTCCGAGATCAATGCACTTTAGTAGCAGAATTTTCCAAAGATTAAGCGCATCAAGCCATCCATTTCTTGGATTAGATGAAAAATATTCTTTTTATTAATCATTAATCTCATCTTGACAGTGAAAACGACACCCACGTATTTTTTTTTTGTTAGATTAAAAAATAGCCAAAAGTCATACATAGCCAAGATCAGTAGAATAGGGCTGATGTTCTATCACTTAAACGTTTTTTTGTTCAAAAAATTCGACTGTAATCCTTGCTGTATGGAAAGATGCATTGTCATGGTGAAGCATGAGTCCCCTAACATTCACCTCTTGAAGAATTTCTAGAAGACAGCGGTGTGTGTTAATGGAGCCACCAGTACCGGCCCTCTCTATAAAGGGGCCTGGGTGCAAGAAACCATTTGGAGCCCTTAATATTTTGTAAAGTAAAAAAAAAAAAAATTACAAACACGAACATATTTCTAATGCATGTTTATTTAATGCTTGCTTTTGTTTTTGCTAATACATTAATTACTTCAGAAAAATTACAATTTTTTCAATTTCTTTTTCGATACTTAATAACAAGTGCATTTAAGCAACGTTCTGCACATATGCGTGACCGAAGATAATTCTTTATTTATTTTAATTTGCTGAAAGAGCGCTCAGCACTTGCTATAGTAACTGGCAACGTAAAGAAAAGTTTTAACGCAGTTAATACATTTAAAAAAACTCATTATAATTATTATTTAGTACGTATTACAATATATGTTGTGCGTTATTTACACCCCTTTCATTCGAAATCAAATCCCGTAGCAAACCAATTTTCTGTATTAGTTTTTCCTCTACATCTTTGTAATAAAACTTTACAAATTTTTGGAACGTTTTTCAAATTCATGTTATTTTGTCATACTGACAACGATTGGAATATTGTCAAGTTTTCATGTGCAAGAGTACTTTCGTGTGCAAAACTACTTTCATGTGCAAGAGTACATTATTTTAGTTCTTGATGATGCTGGGCCCCCCTCAATCGCGGGGCCTCGGTGCATAGCATCCGCCGCACCCCCCAGATGGCCGGCCCTGGGAGCCACGTTATTTGACATGGCAAACCTTCAATTCCAAAGATAATCTATGGCAGATTTTCCGCTCTGCATTTTTCTAATTATAGATTAGCAAATGCATATTTTAACTTCTATTTTTGCTGACGGAAGTTGGCGTTAAAATAATGGACGAGCATTTTTTTTTTATTTCCGGGGAGTTAATTTTTTACAAGGCATTAAATTATTCAAGTCTATCGCTTCAAATTTGTTACAGTCTTTTGAAAATATTATATTTATATAAAACTAGCTGAAGTACCCGACGATGCCCGGGATTTTAAGAATGTTTGTTGTTAACCAAAATCAATTTAAAAATTAACACAGTATAAATAACATAAAAAATATATGTGAAATGTTATACACGTCTCAGAATTTCAGCCTTTCATCATTTTAATACTAAAATCTGAAAAGTAAAAATGTCAAATTCTCTAATGTTTGTTAACCAAAATTAATTTAAAACTAAGCACAGTATAAATAACATAGAAAAAAAACCTTGTGAAATCTATAAATCTATAAATTTATAATAAACTCCTCAGAATTCAGCTAGAATTAGCCTTTCATCATTGGGGTAAAAAAAAGCTGCAATTACAGGTTCAGCAGAAATTTCCAATAGAACAATGATATGACTGCAGCGTTGCCTCTTAAAAAATGAAGTGTTTGATTGAGGGCTGCAAACCATTCAACTCCTCTCCACATTTAACTCCTATAAACATCCTCTACATATTAAATTCCTTTTCTCTCCATAATAAACTCCTCAGAATTTTGGTATATTCAGCCTTTCATCATAGTACCACTAAAATCTGAAACATCCTCTCCAGAAATATAAATTTATTAATTTCAATAATTAAACACACACAAATATATAAATTACGCAAAAGTTTTTTAACCAACATTTGAATAATTCGTAAATGAAAAAGCGTATGAAAATAAAGATAAGAACTTCCGGAATCGAAATTAATTACCCTTAATTTTTAATTAATAAAAAACCAACATAATATGAATAAAAACGATAGTTGCTTAAAACCATATGAAAATAAAGCTATTATAAAGATGATAATAATAAAAAAAGCATAAGAAAATAATGCTCGCGCATGAAGTTAACGTTACGATATAAAGATAGTAATAATAATATAAACCGCGTGCATAAAATATTTAGCTTTTCAAGCGAAATAAATTGATTTTTAGAAAAAAACTACTTTTAATCGAGAAATTAAAATACATTGCACAAAATTTTAATTTTACCAACTTTCCACCCTACAATTTACACCCTACTTCTTTTAAATAGGATGTAAATATAAAGTTTTAACAGCCAATTGAATGCCAGAAACTTGGAACACTCGGTCCGTAAAAATAATGTGTGCGCATGAAGTTAACGTTACGATATAGAGATAGTAATAAAAATCTATATATATATAAAACAGTTCCGTAACTGACTAACTGACTGATTGACTGACTGACATACAAAGTACAGACCAAACCGTTGAACCTAAAGGACTGAAATTTTGCATGGCGATTCTTCTTATAATGTAGGGGTGCACTAAGAAAGATTTTTGAAAAATTCTTCTTAAATTTTTTTTAATTAAATTTTTAATCTGTTTTTGTAACTTTTTTCAAGTTTGCATTTAAAATAATAATTTGAGGGTTGTAAAATTTATATCACGAAAAACATTCAAAAAATATTACATTAAAAAAATATCATCTGTAGATAGAAAGGGGAGAGAAAATTTAAAGAAATGTAAATTTATAATGTACTCAGGGAATGTATTATTGTGGTTCTATATCAGAAAAATAATAAAATACATAAATCATAAAATAAAAAATATACATTAGCATATTGGGCACGAAGTTGCGTATCTTTCATGTAAAATCAAACTCCCTTATTTTAATTCAAATGTTTAAAAAAATTTAAAAATAATAACATTTGAAAATTTCGCATAAGTTCATTTTGAAAAATTCATGTATTTCATATATATCTTATTTATTCTGCACTTTGTAAAAAAATAGAAATATACCTGTCAAAAAACAGTAGTCATCTGCCCCAGAGCGCGCGTTGCAACGCTCTCATGTGTACTGTCTAATTCAACACAAAGGAACTCGAGGCGCGCTGCAATCGCGCGATCTGCGGGGAACTCTCCAAACGCGCGTTGCAACGCGCGTTCTAGTAGAAGAGAGCGTTGCATGTGTACGCAATCTTTTGATCAGTTGTATTTTTCAACGCGCGATGCAACGCGCGTTAGAAAGCGCGCGTTGCAACGCTCTCATGTGTACATAGCCTAAAGGACTGAAATTTTGCATGGCGATTCTTCTTATAATGTAGGGGTGCACTAACAAAGATTTTTGAAAAATTCTTCTTAGATTTTTTTAAATTAAATTTTTAATCTGTTTTTGTAACTTTTTTCAAGTTTGCATTTAAAATAATAATTTGAGGGTTGTAAAATTTATATCACGAAAAAGATCATAAAAATTCCTTTAAAATGAAATTCTTTTCGCATCTTTACCTCCATTTTCTAATTTTTGGTGAATTTTTAAAGATTAATTTTTACAATTTAATTTATTAAACGCTGATCATGTGATTTCTTTATCTGGTACTTTAAATAAATTTATCGTCACATAACAACGAAATAGACACAAAAAAAATTAAAATAGTGGCGCCATCTACTGTACGCTTGTGAATCGAGAGTTGTTGGTTATTTATTAATTAAAAATATTGGAAAGTTCTTGTGGATCTGTAAATATACATGTGGTAACAGTTTTAAAATTTATAAATTATCAACCTACACAGGTGATAATTTATCCGGCGTTGCCCGGGATTTTAAGAATGTTTGTTAACCAAAATCAATTTAAAAACTAAACACAGTATAAATATCATAGAATAAAAAGCATGTGAAATGTTATACACATGAATAAAAATAAAACCCAACATAAAAAACCATAAATTTACAATAATTTCTTCAGAATTCAGCTAGATTTAGCGTTTCATCATTGGAGCAAAAAAAACCCTGAAAAGTAAAGCATAAAATATATACATTTATAATAAACCACTAAAAGCTGAAAAGGAAAAATGTCAAATTGTCTTTAGGAAAGTAAAGCTGAAAAGTAAAAATGTCAAATTGTCGAATGTTTGTTAACCAAAATCAATTTAAAAACTAAATACAGTATAAATAACATAGAAAAGATTTAGCCTTTATCATTGGAGCAAAAATTCCTGAAAAGTAAAACATAAAATACATAAATTTATAATAAACCTACCAAAATCCATTAAAAAAATAAACACAGTATAAATAACATAGAAAAAAAAGTATACGAAATGTTATACACATTAATAATATGAAAAATAAAATAAAATAAAAATAATAATTTTTAAAAATAATAAAATAAAATAAAAATAATTTAAAAAAATAATAAATAAAAATAATAATAATAATAATTTAAAAAATAATAAAATAAAAGCTGAAACAAAAAAGCCTCCATAAAAAAGCTGAAAATACAGGTTTAGCAAAATCTGTACGATCCGTATTCGAACCCGCGTCGTGTAGTATAGTAAATGAACGCTCTTACCAAATGCGCCACAATAACATGCTGGTGTATGGTGTAAATAGGAGAATATTTGTACTAAAATTACTGGAAAGTTGCTATGGGTTGGTGAATATACATGTATTTATGGAGTAAGAGGAGTTTTAAGTTAGAAATAAGTTAGCAGGATAGAAGCTTAGTCTTTAACTCTTCAATAGACACAAAGACATAAGCGAGGGGGGTTGCAGTAGCGATTAAAAATGATCTTGTGACACTTAGCGTGGTTGATTCGAATTTTCCATCGCGTGTGATAGTGTCAATATGCCGTTGGATCCGATTTATTTTACAGTATAAAATCTGACTTGAAAGATTATTATTTTCATTTATTATTCTGGTTTAATATATAACTTGAAACTTTTTGATTTTATTTATTTTTATCTTTTCGCTCGCTGTTTGCTAGCTAAGCCTAACGTGGACGCCATATTCAGAGAGGTGATTCCACAAAGTGTAACATCTTACATTTAGTTTCAAAATTTTTGGTTTTTTATTAATTAAAAATCAACGGTAATTAATTTCGATTTTTGAAGTTCTTCAGACCCTCGGCTGTTTTTAAAGACGCCTGTATGTAAAATTTCACGATCGTTGCTCCTAAACTGTGGATTTCTATACAATTACAGAGATACAAACATTCATTTTTATATATTAGATTATTGAAAAATATGCACATTGCATTTAAAGATTTATTTTCTAATGCCAATAAACGGAACCCAAAAATATGCATTTGATAATCTGGGATTAGAAAAATATTGTGGAAAATCTGCCTGTAACATAGGGATTTCAAATCGGAAAGGTTAACCGTCGTACCACCTTAGGGTTGGCACATATGAGTTTAAAATTATGTGCAACTTAGTTAACAGTAATAAATATTATACGGTAAAACCTGTATGCGTCGTAACGCAAGTAATGAAAAAAATGACTGTTTAATCGTAATTAATGACTGAAAGTACTGTTACAAGCATTAATGTAACGACCATGTCAATATTAAATTTATCACGATAATCACAGCAATGGTAAAAATTAATAGACAGAATTCACAAAGTATGTAATGGAAATTTACGCCTTTTAAGCTTAATTTAATCCTCAATGCAACGTATGCACTGTAAGTTATGTCTAGGATCCATCTTAGTGAAATACTTTCCACCTTAATTTTATTGGAACCTTAAAATATGATGTCGTGGGGACTACTAATTGGGTTGAGAATTACTGAGGCTCATGCACGTTTTATCTCTTATTTTGTTTTGTGTTACTCAACTTTTTCATAATAAATATTGTAGTCATAATAAATATTGTAGACCTTTTTTTTTTGCTCACCACACCTACACCACTGGGTGGACAAAAGGTCTGACCACCTCTGCTGTAGACCATAATTTGGACTACCCATTTTTTTAAGTAATTCTTAAGTTAATAATTATTTAGTTTCTGAGACTCGTGGTTCTCACGGAGAAAGAAAAAGGATGACAAATAAAATATTGTGCTTTTAACAGGATCATAGAAATCCCTCCCCCCTCAAGTATACCTTCCACCTGATTGTTGAGTGCTTCATATTTTAACCTTTACTTTCTATCTAACTCTGATCCGAATGAGCACTTGAATATGTATTTGTACTGCTGGTGACAACTTTTTATCACACACACACACACACACATACTCTGTGTGTATATATCGTGTTACCTGTCAATTTTGTCGCACGAAGAGAGTTCTTATGATTTTACATCAGATTTTGGCCAGATATCGCCCCTTCTGAGGGTGCTCGGTCAAAATGGGTGGCACCAGGGTATGGTTTTGGTTCACCTATACAGTGCCCCCATCGAAAGCAACCAACGATTCTCGCGGATTAAGTGCGAACGTCTTAATGGACAAGTGTCCCGCATTGGTAAACATCAAATTTCGGTGGTCTAGGACACAAACATGCCAAGCCCACGCAGTATCCACGCTGAGATGAGACCATTTTTTTAAGTCTCTTAGACGCATCTCTAACAAACGTATACAAGTTCTGAAAGTCCACAGTGGCGGATCATCCAACAAGCTCAAGCAGCGCGCGCTTGGGGCTTCCAAAAGTTGGCAGCTTCAAAAAAAAAGATATATTCTGCATTTTTTTTCTTAGGTAATAAACTGATTTGATAGCATTACTTAGCATTCAGAACATAGGGGCCTCAAACCTAGGTTGCGCTTAGGGCCAAGTGCTTCATTCGCCACTGAAAGTAAAAACAACGGGGCAGAACTAAGACTTCGACAATAGCTCCCAATAAGATTTACTTTACTACTCAAGTACTGTAACTTTGGTAACTGCAGCTTTATAAACTGTTGTAGCGTCATGCAAGTATGGGGGTATGTTTTACAAGACCCCACAGCCCACAGGGTGCGCGAACACGGCTGCATGCTTATCGGAATACCATTTTCCAGTTCCCACCGTTTTGAACACGTATGTGGATTCCGAGCGGATTAAAAAAGCAATACCAGCAAATGCCGCCAGAATTTTTAGCCTGAAAGTTAAGCTCGGCATATCGGTTTCCCGAGCAAGATGTGGTAATATCTGTTTTGAAAAACAGAAGCGTCTCCCATCGCCTCGTAAAACTGTCTTTCCTAGCAATAGCTCAAGGTGAGGTTGACACTACAGCGTAATAAAGTTTGCCGGAATGTTCGTCGTTAAGAAAGACTGTCACTAGCTAATCCGTACGGCCCCCGCTCTGGAAAACAGACGCATTTCGAGGAATTGGAATGGACGACGATAAAAGAAAGGACCGCGAAATATAGTCAGAGACTTGGAGATTTTGGGGGACAGCCTCGTTGAACTAGCTAGCGGCTGTACGTTGAGAGCTCCCGCTAAGGCGACCTAGCCTCGGAGCGCCGCTGATAAATCGCTGACGCACTGCCCTACTGTAACTGTTAAAATGTCGAGCTGATCTACTGTACCTTTTAAATTTAATTTGTTTTGTTTCATTAAATTTTTATTAAGCTTTTGTTTAAGCTTTGGCCTTATCATTCACAACTCGGACTCTGCTTTTCTTGGTCACGATTTTATTAATTTTAAAAAGCTTCAAAACTGAGTTTTCTTAAAACAATGTATTGTGGACATACAAAATATGAGAAGCCATTAATATTATATGCGTAGTAAACTTCGAATAACCTAGAATCATTCAAAATATGCTTAGGGAAAAGGTTTAGAGTTTCATGGCTTGCAAGAAAACCGTTTGCTGTTGTATAGTTTCGGAGGAATTAATCTTTCATTGTTCGGCCAGAGGGCACTCTTTCACAGACAATATCAGACAGTAAACCTCAAATTATTTCACGAAAACACAAAAGCATGAAATGTGCGAGGTTTAAAACAGATATTGTCGAAGCAAAACAGCTTCAAAAACTTTAGTTGCCGTTTAATGTAATAAATAGTAAGCAGTTTTTATTTCGTTATTACATATGTCACAAGGTGTATAAATCAGAAATTGAACATTATGGGGAAAGCAAACATAATATTAGCACAAAATTCTAGTGACAAGTGATTCAAATTACAAATAACTTAAAAAATTCCCAGTAAAATAAAAAGCACTTGATTTTCTATTCAAAAACATTCAAACAAATTTATTTTCTAGGAATATACGTGACTTTTACACCAAGCAAGACTGAACTTCCATGTTATCACCATGTGGTGAGTGCAGGCAGAATAATGAACGCTTTCAGAGTGAGTAAAAATTGCAATAATAATTATGTAATATTTTACGGATACTTTGACAAAACTTGTATCTTCCATTTTCAATCTTAAGGCTGCTGTATTCTAACCGTATTGGATTCGCTCACCTCAATGTTAACCCATGGAGAAAATGTGTCCAGGGATTGCCGAATTGGATTTGAAGATTTTTTTAAAAATTGTACTCCGTAATAGAGAAAAAAATTTTCATATTGGGGTATCTTTCATTTTTATAAAAAAAATGCAAATAATATTTTAAATTTCAAATTTTTCGGATGAAAAATCTGGTATATTGTGTTTTAAACGCTCATAAATTCCTTTGGGGGACGAAATTTATAAAATGAATCCTGTTGTAAGGTGCAGAAAAGTTTAGGATATCTGAAAATACCATTTTTATTGGATTACCAGAATTTATGTAGTTCTCAATAGTACATTTTCTCCATAGGTTAACATTGAGGTGAGCGAATCCAATAGGGTTAGTATACAGCAGCCTTAAGGCACCTTCTATCTAAACTTTTACACAAGATCTCTCTACATCAAGCGACTTACTTGTCGATGTAAGTCGCAAAAATGTTTGATAAAATGAAGAGTATAACTTAATATTGTTACAAATGAAGTTTATAAAATTTCTATGTATGTGTTATACAGAATATTTCTTCATTTTTTTTAATCCTCTTGGATTTACTGTGATACCAGGAATGTTTTCAGATTTTAAATTAACCCCGGAATCAGAGGTCGGATAACTAATGATGTTCTCTGGAGGACAGCTGGAAAATATGCTTCCTTTTCAAATTCGGTGGAAAAAAAGTATTGAAAAGTATTGAAAGTTGTCTGGCGTCAAATCCTACCCAAAACATTGTCGGAATTGTCGCCAAATGTTTGTGTGTACGGAAAACCCCAGTTTTACCACGAGGAAGGCGAACAGTTCTGCAACGCTTCCTTTCCACATTCATTTCAGAGAAATCCGAGAGGGCGCTGCCCCCACTACACCAACAACCCCATAAACTAAAGCAGAATGGGTAGAGAAAAAAATGCGTACGGCCGAACACACACGAAAGCCGCTCGAAGCACCGCCTAAGCACGTGGTGTTTCGAGGACAACAATGGGATGTCGTATGGATTGATTATGACAGGAAGAACAAATACCGAACAGTAAATTAACCGTTAATATAACCGAGAAATGACGAGTTGGCGTTACAGTTTGCGCTTTCCGCATCCGCAGTAGAGTGCCTTTATACAAAACCTAATGTTGACCTCATATAGTGCGCTGTTTGTGTCCCTGGGTCAGTGAAATTCTCTTGACTGAAAGGAAGTGGACCCCGCGGTACGCTGTCAGTATGCTGTGACGTAAATGAAGATAGGAGTCTCCTCTTCACGACACAGCATTTATTTCAGCATAATTTTACAATGGTGCAGGAGAATAAAATACAATGTAAAATTCCCAACCATTTTTAGAACAACATCATCCATCTGAAAAAGCGATCGTCTGTCTTCTCTCGTTGCCACACCATGAATGCTGGGAGAAAAGTTTTCTTTACCATGGAGTCCATGTAGTATAGCAAGGAGTGTGATGATACATTTCACCGAGTGAGAATAGCTGGGAATGTTAAGCTACAATATGCGAAGAAAGCATGGGGTGAGACCTAACGGAGAAAACACGATGTGTTTTTGCGGACCAATTGCAGTCGATCGATCTCCCAGCGGTCTGCTGGATCAATTTCGAAGTTATTGATGCATTGTATAGAATGGTGAAAAATGTTTTAAAACATGAATTTGTAACTTCATCTAACAGTTACCTAATATATACTTCAAAAATTTTTGACACATAGTTGTATGTACACTATTACATTGCAGGATAAATCTATGCCAGTTGAATTGCGGTAACTATTTGAAAATGTTATTCTCAGTTGGTTGTTTAGAAGAATGGCGAAAAGGTTTAGTATTAAATATTAAGGTCAAAACTGAAACTTAACGATACTTGTTACCATGTGTTTATAGTAACCGACATCGTTAAGTTTCAGTTTAGATAATTACATCTTAATTTTTTAAAGGGCCCGAGGTGACCCAAGGAATGCGCGTATGGCTTGGGACTAGGGATGCTCAGTTCGACACTTTCGCGTCGAACTGACACTTTCGTGTCTACTCCGGATATGGACAAATCCATTGACCGTAAAGTCCATCTGTGACGTCAGTACGCGTGAGAAGGTACGAATCCACCCCACCCCACCCCAGATGTCACCCCCGAGGGTACTCGGTCAAAATTGTGGTGGTACCTGGCTAAATCAGACTCCGACCTTTGTGATGCCATTAAACACCGGTGCCCCACCCTTCAGCCCACAATCATACTGGTCTGGAATGTAGATCTGGTCTGGAATGCTCCGGGACATAAATCACAACAACAATAATAACATGTGTTTATAGGTATGGTAACGATGTCATGCACTCCCATCTAAACTTTTCTAGAAAATTCTGATTCTGAGAAATTCTGGATGTCAGCTTACATTAATTTGCTGTACAAGATTGCTCTCTAAACTCCTCAGTTGATTGGTTTCGAACGCCGTGATCATCTTTTGAAACGTGAGGGTTAGCTAAACTGACCGGTACCTACAGCTCAAAGCCGATTCCTAACAACTAAAGACACCGATGCCTACCTCGTGATTCGAACCCTCAAATTCTGGTTCTGAAGATTAATCATCGGGTCACTATCGTCACTTATACCCGTCAAAAGGAAGTCTCGAAGTCTCTAAAAGTTGTTTTCTACGGTACGCATTCAATTAACTGCATGTTTGCTTCCCCTTCATGAAAAATCTTTTTAACCAGGAAACAAAACCCAAAAGAGTTCATAACAGCATGTATTTACTGTACAATATGAGATATTTTCTAATCCTTACACGTACAGCTATGGTTGATGGTACTTATTCTTCGTATTGTACTGTGATTACTGATAGAAAAGCTGTTTCAATGAATGAAAATACGGCAACTTCCTGAAAGCAAAATCGCCACTATATTTTTGGTAAGGTCTTACGTGTGCTGCAAATGTCCGTATGCAGACTAAGTTTCGTATGCAGACTAAGTAAGATATGACCTAAGACAATAGCTGATAAATTATGTAACAGACAGCGCTCCCTGATTTTTCTGTTACATATCATGCTCCGCGAGAACCAGAGATAATAAATTTCACTCCATTAATTCTTAACTGGACACTAACTTTCTCGTCACGTTGGAAGAGAGAGGCGATCTATAAAAAAAGACGTGTCTGATGTCCAGAGTTTCTCTAACATGAAGGTTAATCTGTCGTCTCGACACAATGCTAGGTAAAACATATCTAACGTGTTATTGCACTGGTCTCATCGGTAGAGCTGCTAGCGACACGAAACCTAAAACATGCTGTCCGTTGTATTCGGTAGATAATATTATCGCGAATGATTCGAAATGCATGATGATTATATTTAGATATGGATCCATACAATGCACCTGCAAGCGTATCGGAGGAAAGTCATCTATTCCGACCACTCGCCGTAATAAAACTGTCAAAATCAATGAACCCGAAATCAAGATAACATACCCTTGACCTTCCATGGAGCTGTGTCCTCGGCCTTCAACAAAGGACTCGAGAGTCGAAAACTAAGGGCGACGACAAATCTAGTTCGGAGAATTTCTCACCTCGGTCTGCTCAGTCGATGGACCGATATTACAAACTAATAATAATTGTAAAGTAAAACAATAGGGCAGTTGTAAGTAGCGATTGTTTTTATACGATTTGTCAGGCTCGTTCACCAAAGGATGTACAGTAAACTGTATTCTCACGATTTAGTACGATTGCAGTACCGATTATCAACTGCAAATGATAAGGCCAGTCACATAAGGGTTTCTGGGACAGTTTTACACCTGCATTTTGGTCACGTGACCGTAATAATGATTTGCAGTTCTAAGAAATCTGAGGTCCTTTAAGTCTCTTGTTTCTAGAGTCTCGACATATGGGCCCTAACGTTTGTTATGTGGAGTGATTTATCTCTAATTTGAAATATTAACAGTGAGTTTAGGTCTGAAACATACAACAGAATCCGATAAAGCGGAATCTTATGAAACTGGAAATATATTCCTTGATCTGCAAATAGAAATACACATACAGTCTGAAGTGTTTATTTTCATAAATTTTAATCATTTATGTCTAAGACAATTTTCTACATCTTTAAAACAAACTAAATAACTGAAACTTTTATGCATAAACATCCAAAAAAAATTATTCGTATTCAAAAATGTATTTTCAGAATTGAATCTTTAATGAATGTTATTTTTTTTAAGTATATGCTTTTAATATTAAGGGTTTTTATACACCTGAATAACTCATTTCAAGTAGTTTTAGATTTGAGTTTACAAATTCTGACTACCTGGCAATGCTTGCTATGCTATAGCACACCAGACAAAAATTCCTAAATACGAAAATCAACCAATCATTCAGTGTAATTAATTTATAGGGATAAATAATTTATAAGTTCATTTTGCGTATCATTCTGCTCACCCACACAAATTTAAATTGGTATGACAGGAACATAAATAACCAATTATTCTAAGGTTAGTACACAGCACCTTAAGTTAAAATCTCATTTTGCCTGAAAGCTATTTTCAACACTTCACTTAAATCGCCTTAAAAAGATTATTTGATACTGGCCACCATAGGGTTTGATTCCTGGAGGACAACCATTCCTTCAGAATTCTTAAACTTTCCTGCTTTCTCCAGAGAAGGTTGCCAAAACATTCATGCATTTTTCCGCGGATATAAACAGAAAAATACTCAATATCCTTGGTCACATTTTCGCCAAAGGTTAACATTGGTGAGCGAATCCAATAAGGTTAGTACACAGCACCTTAAGTTAAAATCTCATTTTGTACGAAAGCTATTTTCAACGCTACATTTAAATCGCCTTAAAAAGACTATTTGATACTGGCCACCAAAGGGTTTGATTCCAAGAGGACCATTCCTTCAGAATTCTTAAAATTTCCTGCTTGCTCCAGAGAAGGTTGTTAAAACATTCATGCATTTTTCCGTGGATAGAAAAAGAAAAATACTGTGCATTGAGTATTTTTCTTTTTATATCCGCGGAGCACAGTATTTTTCTTTTTCTACCCACGGAAAAATGCATGAATGTTTTAACAACCTTCTCTGGAGCAAGCAGGAAAGTTTAAGAATTCTGAAGGAATGGTTGTCCTCCAGGAATCAAACCCTTTGGTGGCCAGTATCAAATAGTCTTATTAAGGCGATTTAAATGTAGCGTTGAAAATAGCTTTCAGACAAAATGAGATTTTAACTTAAGCTGCTGTGTACTAACCTTATTGGATTCGCTCACGTAGAGAAGGAAATTCATGTAGTGAAGGAAATTTTACACCTTGGGGCATTTCTCGTTTTAAAAAAAATGCAAATATAATATTTTAACATTTAAATTATTCGGGGGAAAATCTGGTATAGTGATATTAAACGTTCCTAAATTCCTTTGAGGGAAGAAATTTATAAAATAAATCCTGTTACAAGGTGCAGAAAAGTTCAGTCTATCTGAAAATACCATCTTTATTGGATTGTCCGGATTGATGTAGCTGGCAATAGTAGACACATTTTTCCCCATAGGTTAACACTGAGGTGAGCGAATCCAGTATAGGGTTAGTACACAGCAGCCTTAATGATCGTAAACATTTGGAAAGATGAATCAAGGGGAACGGTTTGCATTTTAAAGCAACCTCTAAGGGTAATCTCAATGTCCCAGAAATTAACCACTGAAAACTTCACAGCAAAGGTATTCTTCGCATTGGAAAAAATCACTGCATCAGTCAATGGATGGGATATACCTGCCGTACCAGGTAAATCATTTCGATCATTTCAAGTTTTAAATCAAACAATGACTTTTGCCATGTACGGGGTATGGGAAATTAGTATAAGCGACTTCGCTATTTAGGACATCCAGGGAGCCTTAGGAATACTTTTCAGGTTGCTCTTTTGAGAAGTGGATTCTCGAACTTAGGGATCGAGGATAATAAACACCTCATAATAACGTAGTCCCGACAAGTATTTATCGCACATAAGGCTTAAAAACAATGAATTAATTTTGCCTTTTTTTAAAAGTTTTCTTTTCATGTATTCTACGTACTTTCCGAACTTTTAAAACTGCTTCATACTTTTTGCTGTTTCCCGAGTTCCATAAATCATCGATAAAGAGAGGAATCGTGTTTGCATTTATAAATATTTCCCACCATTTCTGTTCTTGAGAATCTTGGAACAAATGGGATTTCAGAAAACCACGACTGCCCGACTAAATAATTATTTTTACACTCAAAGTGGTGATATTTCAATTGTAGATTTTCTTTTCAATCGTACATATAGCAGAGCGTCGTTTATTTTCGGAGTTTCGGTAAATACAGTGTTTTAATTTTACGAGGCCTTATTCATATAATTGTATTTTTAAAGAATTTTGTTTTTATTTCTGCAATAACTATTTATGAATCAGTTATTTAAAAAATTCATTTATATAGTTTTTAATGTTAGTACCATGAAAATTAATTAATAGGGAAACAAATACTATTAACATTAATATTCAGTACTCCCAATATAGAGAATCAGAACCAAATAGAGGACGAAGCTTTTCAGTATCACCCCCCAGGTAAAAGCTGATAGCAAAAAGATACTACTCCAGTGTCATATTCCCTTCCCCTCCAAATTAAGGAGGAATAAAATTTTCCCTTTAAATGTCACGAGGACTATACTTATGACCTCATCTACTAAAAATGAAGTACACCTTTATTAATTTCTTTCGGCACGTTAAAACATTTTCACCTTTTCCTGAATATAAATCAGCAAAAATTTAGTCTTTTAAGACTAAATTCAAATGGGAGGCCTCCAGGTTAAGTATGACAGGCTCCTTCTATTACGCCCATTACCAATTCTGTTTTCGGTATCCAGGTGGGACAACTTTATTGTGAAGACATTTGTCTGTTGTAGAAAGGGAGTGAATATGCCTTTCCAGTCCCTCTCCCCATCCTCTCTTCCGTTTCGGGAAAGTCTTTGTCGCAGGTGTGAGCCGGATGTGCAATAGCCGTCAGTCAAGAACATCTGCTGCCGTCTTGGGGCATCATTAATCTTTCATACGTCCCCTTCTGGTGGGTGGAGGTTTTTGGCGAAGGGCTACTATCTTGGTTGGATCATTATGTCCCAGTCACTAGGGGTGTGGGTGTTGACCCACCTTTTCTTGGCAGGCTTTCTTTTGTTGGCGGTTTTCGGGAGGCACGCATTTTCTGGTAACCCCAACTTGAGAAGGGCTCACACAGCCGAAAGAAAGGGGTTAGGTGGTGAGTTGTCAGTTAGAGATTTTTACCTTTTGACTGACGTGAGAAGTCAGTTCGCTGTAAGCGTATATTATAATAAAGTCTTGAAAACGACCTCCACGTGGTATTTTTTGTGCTCCCGGAGTCCTGTTTGTACTGCAGAGTGGGTTTCTCTTCCTGCCCAAACACAACACAAGATAAAACGCTGGAGAGTAGGAATGTCCTCGTAACTATTTTTACGAATATGTTTATTGCCTGTTTTGCCATCATACGATCGTTTGCGGTTTCAGTATTGAGAGAATTTAGTGTCTTTCGGTGCGATTCTATTAACTTATTATTCAATCCATTTTGAAGACGTTTTTTACGTAACATATACCGAATGTCTAGGATGGTTTCCTAGAGGGGAGATATATCAACATTCAATCGAAATGATCTCCTCGTATCATTTTGCATTTAGACGCATACTAATGTCATTGTGAGCTGTATTTTATATTAAACTGTCAACTTGTTGTCGTTGTTATTGTTGTTTCTAATGCACCCTGGCCGAAAGTGTTCCAGACCAGGTCCATATAGACCGAGTGGTGCGACTCCGGTTTATAAGGGCACAACAAGGGTCGGAGTCCAATTTAGCCATGTGCCACCTCAATTTTGACCGAGCACCCCCAAAGGCGATATCTGGAGGGATTGTGCTCTCTCCCACCATCTCTGACATCATAGAGGGACTTTCCGGTGTACGGGTGTAACGTGCCCATATCTGGCCAAGACACGGAGGTATTTAATACCGCTTGTTGGGATTTGATCCGAGCAACCTCGGCACCGAAAGCCGACGCTCTACCACCAGGCTACCTCGGGCATTGTCTAATTGTAATTAAATTATGCGAGATTATTATAATGAGAAATATATATTAATTTTTTGATATATTTTCAACTTACAATGGGGTGAAAACCCAGATTTTGAGATTTTTTGATGGAAAAAACCCTATAAATTCATATGGTCACTGATAAACCCAGATCTGGGTTTAAAAACGCAGGTCTGAGACCCTGGTTGTATCGGACGAGTGTTGGTGTTGAGTCGTCCGCATTCAAAATAAACCAAGTCGTTAAACACTGGTGATGAGATGGGGAAAGAAAATACATCAAGCAATAAAAATCGATTTTATATGGATTCTTTAACTGCTCAATTTGAATCTTATTTATTTATTTATTTTTAAAGGCATGGCGATTTCCCTAAAAATGGTTTCAAAAGTTTACCCTCCCTCGTTCTACCAGAAGAGCTTTATTATAGACATACGGGGTCATGGACATCCCCGATGGTTTGTTTTTCTGTCACAGAGGCCACTTCATTAAATGCTTTTAAGAAATGTTATGAAAACTCGTCTCTGCGGTGACGACCCCTGAGTCTGGCGCCGGAGAGTTTTGGTTCATTAGACTTGTGCTGCAGAAGACTCTTTCCCCCTTTGCTTATTACCTCAACACTAAAAATAAATGAAAAAAAGAAATATCATAATAGTTTCTTAAGTGCGATAAATACCGTTGTTTCCTTTCTTGAAATGACAAAGGGGGAAAGCGGTTTGTTTTTCCTTCGGAAACTATTCGGCCTTATGGTTGAGAGGACATGGCACACAACCCTCGTCAAAGAACCAATGAACTTGAACGAGAAGGTCAGAAGATGGGATGTCCTTCACCTTTTTAAGACGAAGGCTACTTCCCCGACACGATGGAAAAAGTATTTCCACGTCACTCACTCGTGCCAAAGAAAAGGTTTTCCAGCTTGTTCCGCGTATGGAGAGAAGAAAGTGCTGTTTGGGGTTCGGAATTTTTTGACCCGTGGTGTCAAGCCTCAACTATGGTTCTCGATGCTTCGGGCTATTTTGAGGAAAGCAAGAACATGTCAGGAAAATCAAAACATGTTTAACAAATCAGTGAGTATCGCTTCTCTTAAAATAATTTTTTTAAATAAAAAAAGATAAATATTTCACTCGTTTACGGGAAAATACAGTTTAATTGACGTGGATGGCTTTAGATTGCAAAAATCATGGAATATGCATGCTATTATTTGCAACAAAATACCAATACGCACAAGTTTTAACACTACTTCCAGACACATCTGCACTGCACAGAATTCTGGGGGGAAACCTAAGATTTATTGGGTAGTTGCTCTGCAGCGATCCCAGACTGTCTCGAGTTGTTTTTCCCCAGATCATCAAAGAGACACGAGGAACCTTGAGGGGGGTTATAAATGGGGGAGTGTCTGGAAGACAGTCTAGTGTTCCCTCACCGTGACTAATCGACCCCAAAATGTATCAACAGGAGTCGCGGGGTGTATGTCTGCATGTGTGTGAAAGCGCCATAACGATACTCAATTCTGCATTTATTGCCTACCTCAATTAACTTAGCAGGAGAGACATTTTTCTTAAATCTCTCGTTCCATATTTGCTTTCGCCAAAACGTCTAAGGCATAACTAAACGTCCGACATTTGCGGGTTCGCTTTTTTTTTCCCAGAAACCTTGTTTACTAAACAGTAGAACCTCAAACCGAGTGATTCCAAAAAATTTTTCACACTGGAGGATTTTTATGTTACTGAGTTATATAGATGTATTTGATTGCTGCCACGATTCTCAAATGGTACTTTACTTTTTGGAAGCAGACATGGACGTAGAAGGTGAGAATGAGCTGGAGGTGTATTATTTCAGAATCTTTCGGTGGGCACTTGCATAATCGATTCAGGTCAGAGGTAGCCTAGTGGTATCGTGTTGGCTTTCGGTAATGAGGGTGCTCAGATCGAATCCCGACAAGCACCATTAAATACCTTCGTGTCTAGGCCGGATATGGACACGTTAAATCCGTATACTGGAAAGTCCTTCTTTGAGGTCAGTGTATGGGGGGGGGGAGGTACTATCCTCCCAGATGTCATCCCTAGGGGTGCTCGGTCAAAATTGAGGTGGCACCTGGCTAAGTCGAACTCTGACCTTCGTGGTGTCATTACAGACCGGAGCCGCACCCCTCAGCCCGTAAGCCTATATGGACCTGGTCTGGAATACAATACGGCCAGGGGGCATAAGGAACAACAACAACACAATCGATTCAACATTATATTTTTTGCTTCCAAGTTGTCACCAATTATTCGGTTTTATATTTGATTCAGAGGATATCAACTACTTATGAACTTCTTAAGTTTGTATATTATTGTACTTTTGAAGATTTACATAATGGAGGAAATTATGCGGGGACTGCATGAAATTTCATATTACAACGTTGGTCAATGACGATTTTCGCAAAGGATTCCATGCATCGCTCCCCTTTTAAAAAAAAATACAAAAGCACTCGTGCCAACTATTTGCCAGTTTCATGAGACCAGTGAATCCTATTTTTCTAAGTCAGAGATGTAGTAACTCCCCCAAAACTCGAAAAAGTGACAAAAGACTTTAACGATATGTCAAAAAAAAAACACTCGAATATTTATTTTAGTTTGTCTATGCATGCAAGTGATAGTATATTTCTTTAAAAGAATCTAAAATAATTTAGGTAAAAAGTTAGTGAAACGATCATCAGAGTTAGCAGCCCATCCACAGGTTATTCTAAAATGAATACATATTCAGAAGGCAAAACAAAACACTGAGATAAATTTACAGGAAAAATTTAAACCAAAAGACAGTAAATAAGGCAATGATAATGATGCACCCATAAATTTAATGAGCAATGTCTTACTTAAAATGCGCTTTTCAGTATATGAAGAGATTAAAGATATTTTTTACCCAAGTTCTTACAATTGAACTTAAATGAAAATACAATTGAACATTGAAAATACAATTGAAATACATTGAAAATACAATTGAACATAAAACATTCAACATTAAAATATTTTTTCAATTTTTTAAAAACTGCTCAAAATATACTTAAAATTTCCTTAAATTTTTGCATTAATTTACCCCTGAAAAAATAACAAAATGTGCAGTGATTGCAATAATTCTAGTTCAGAAGCAATAAAATAACATGATTATGCAGTGATAAAAATTTCATGGAATTATGTTTCATAGTTTTTGAGATGTAAGTTGCGGAATGGTGCAAAATTACATTTTGAGAAAAACGAGTTTAAAATTTTTCTTACCATAAACTTGATCAGTAATTAAATATTTAGAATATCAATATCTCCGGAACTAAGCGGAATATTTTCATGCGGTTTGCTTTATTTTGTTCAGAAATGATCAGGCTTTAACATATATTTTTTTTCAAAAAATCGAATGTTTTAAAGATTTAAGAGTAGTGAGTCCCCTTAATGAGATTACAGTTAATTGTATTTCGCTTTACAATTCTACAATGAAAGTCGCTAAGCCTGGAGTCAGACCTCGGCAACTGCTCGACGACCAGCGTTTCTCGCTGTATCTTCTTTCAGTGTACTTTCGTATGTCTCAACTTCCTCATCTCTTCCGAGTCAAACGCTGTTCGGAAACAGGATGCGAACGGATCGATAGGAAAATCCCTGCATACACACAGAGGGTGACGACCACGTGGTTAGTACAGTCGAACCTCCATATATCGAACTTCCCCATATCGAAATTTTCTATATATCGAACTCGTAGCAAATCTCCATGTTCATTACATAGAAAAACTGTTTCTATATATCGAAAAAATCGCTATATATCGAAATTTTTTTCACGACATATTGGGAGATTTTATTCCACTTTAGAATAATATGTCCCAATTTTTGGCATTTGAAACAATACTTCGTGGGCTTCAATTCGCACAAAATGTCCCTGGTGAAGTTTTAGTGGACTGAATAAATGCGAGCATTTCTTTGATGAACTTTCCGCAAAACTGGCTGTTCAGCAAGATATTCGTAGTTTTTTTTTTTAAAGAATCTAACTGTGATCACTGTAACCACTGTCTGGATTATTGTTTTTTAAAGGTATATAGTACTCAATCTTTCATATTAATTCATTTTTTAGTTATTAACTTTCATTTAATGTGATTCGCATTTAAATTAGAAATGGAGTTTCGTATACGAAAATTAGCTTTAATTTTTATGTTTTAGGAGAATTATGATAAAAGTAAGTTCAATTCTATATATCGAAATTTCTATATATCGAATTTTTTCCGGCATTTTGCTATTTCGATATATGGAGGTTCGACTGTACTTCTTTGGGCCTCCTTTCACTTAAATATTGCTTAAATTCGATTAAGGAGACTAACTACTCTTAAATCTTAACATTCGATTAAGGAGACTCACTACTCTTAAATCATTAAAACATTCGATTTTTTTCAAAAAAAATATATGTTAAAGCCTGATCATTTCTGAACAAAATAAAGCAAACGGCATGAAAATATTCCGCTTAGTTCCGGAGATATTGGTATTCTCAATATTTAATTAACTGATCAAGTTTATGGTAAGAAAAAATTTAAACTCGTTTTTCTCAAAATGTAATTTTGCATTATTCCGCAACTGATATCTCAAAAACTATGAAACATAATTCCATGAAATTTTTATCACTGCATAATCATGTTATTTTATTGCGTCTGAACTAGAATTATTGCAATCACTGCACATTTTGTTATTTTTCAGGGGTAAATTAATGCAAAAATTTAAGGAAATTTTAAGTATATTTTGAGCAGTTTTAAAAAAATCAAAAAAATATTTTAATGTTGAATGATTTATGTTCAATTATATTTTGAATTATTTATTTTAAATATAAAACAGGAATTATACATTTATGTGTAAAATTAATTTCATAGTTCTGCGCGCAAGCCAGTATACAATAAAAATACTTAAAAACAAGGTATATCTAAAGCATTTAAAAAATCTATTTAAAATTATTTTTAGTGTTGAAAATTTGTTTATTAAAATAAATATATCAATTTATCATATACATAAAATTTGGAAAAATTGGGAGTAAATTGACTTAGTTACAAAGAGTAAAAAAGTGTGAAAATATGCCTTATTTCCTCGACTTAAGGGTCGTGAGTCCCCTTAAGATTCAAGATAGCTGGAAACTTAGATTTATAGTAATTTTGGATTGTTTCACGTGAATTGAAGGATTAGTATTTTCCTACATGCCTCAAACTATGGCGTTGCCTGCGTCAGTGGTGACAAACGAACGTCATTGGTGATAAACGAAGGGTCCAGGCCTTCAGATTGCTGACTGCATATCCTTACTTTTCCACCTGCGTTATTCAGCTGCGCAAGTCGTCTGTCCAAAACAGCAATGCGTGACTTTTGCTAGTTTCACGAGAGCTGGAATGCTGAGCAATTCTGACTACAATCCACTCAACTGGGAGATTCAGAAGCTGTTCGTTATTATATGCCTTTCTCTCTCACACAAAATATTAGAATTTCTCAGTAAACTGTTAAAACCATTGCGTTTCAGAAGTTCAGAAGTATGTCCGTTTTTCTAATGCTTACACCACTGCTTCGAGCATCCATGATCAATCCTCATTCAAAGGCCTTCACGCTGCGTCTTTTCCCATCACTTTCTAATTTATAGACATCCTGGCGAAATAGAAGAACCTTGCAATTCCTCTGTCATCACTAATTAAAAGGCTCGAACAGAATTTCAAAATCAAAAACAGTTTTCTATGTGAGAAGCTGAGTAGTCAAGGAAGTGTTGCTATTCCTCAACAGCGAACCTGTGAATGGTGGAACGGTCAACACGAGAAGCAGAAAATAGTACTAACCAGGGAGGAAAGAACAAATGGAAAAAAAACAGAAAAGGCCCAAGAATACCAGACAAAGAAAAGATACTGAAATTTGAATCGAGCCTTTTTTTTACCATTAATTTCAGTGAAACATTTAGGATTTTCTATACCCTTTCACTAGTTATCGTGCATATTTTAATACGCATCTGATTTATCCTCATGTCTACCTACAGCTCTCAATTTCTGAGGACTGGCATTCAAAAAGAGAATTCTTCGCAAGAATAGCATATCTTGTTAATGCTCCATTAGCAGTTTGAATGACCCATGCCTCTAGTGCAGTGGTTCTCAACTGGTGGCACGCGTACCATTGGTACGCGAGAGCATTTAATGTGGTACGCAGAAAACGACTTAAGATTAATGATAAGCACTATTGAACTTGACATAGAAGCTCTAATAAGAAATAAGCGGAAGCAACAGCAAGTTTCTCATCAAGTCTCCTGATAAAGACATTTTAGAGTTGGGAAATTGTATTTGCCATTTGTTGATAACAATTACGTATAAACGGATTTTTCTAGTTTTATAGATTTATTTTCTGTATTTTGTTTTATTTATACTTAAATACATTTCGTAAACTTATTCATATGCGTATAGAATTTATTTGGCTCCCCTCAAAAAGTTAAGACATAACCATCAGGTGTGTCTTAACTTTTGAGGTAAGTATTTGAGGTTTTATAGGTACGCCACGACCCTATAAAGTTCTTAGGTGGTACTCAAGTATAAAAAGGTTGGGAATCACTGCTCTAGTGGATACTGCAAGAGGAAACCCAAAGTTTAATCAATGCAAGGTTATACCTTTGTTATAACTTTTTTTTATATATTACGTCTGTGACTTTTGGCATGGCTCCTTTTTTATAAGATGATCTGGAGATAATAACTAATTAAAAATATTCTTTTATATGTCCTCTTTTTTTTGTGGTTTCGTATCTACTTTCACCGAAAATCTTTGGTTCCACGACCCTAAATCTCTCGTTCCGATGCTAGGGGCCCAGTCATTCCTTCTGTATAACTCATCAGCTTTTCTCTGAATAGTATGCATGACGTATTAGTGACATATGCAACGTTAAACGAGATTCATTGTACTATTTTTGTCAGTTTCTCCTCTTATTTCTATTTCTCCAGATAAAATCCCATGAAATGTGGCATTATACTTCAGACCCGCATTCTGCCGTCAAAAAATAATGTCAACCTAATCAGATGCTGCATCCCACGATCGTGGACGACCCTGGTGCCTGAGTGAATCGATCAAACAACGATAGCGATCTGCGGTTAGTGACGCCATTCTCCCATCCCGAAGAATCGTCGGTAAGTTTAAAAGCCTGAAAAAGGACTGGAGTCATTTGTTCTTTTCGGTAAGTCTGCGATAAGGATCCCCCTCGTCGATTATTTTTCTTTCTTTACTCGAAAACGCAATTATAGTTCTGTATGGAGATAGCCGGCTTTCTCCTTTGAATCCCAGTCAAAAAATCAGTGACCCTTGCACGACCTTTTTTCGAAAGTGACGTGGACGGCAAGATATCCAAGAGAGGTCGTGAGGTCCGAATCCTTCGGCATGTGTGTGTGTGCGGACATGAGAGAGAGAGAGAGCCCGTTGCATTTGCAAGCATGATAGCAGTACAAATGCAGTTCTGTATTTTTCTAAAATCTCAAGGGACTGCGTGAATAAGTTTCTATGTAAAATAAAACATGCGAATGGGCGTAGAACCAACCGTGGTTCAAGTGGTCGTTTCAGTTCTTTCACTCAATGAAGAGGCACCATTCGGACGAAAGGCGTTTATTTTCTTGACACAAACACACACTTATATGCATATATATAGATGGAACAAAGAATAAAAATAATTTGCTCACGGCAGAAGCTCTATGGAGCTTTGTGATGATACTCTCAGCCTACTCACTAAGAGTATTACTAGCTGACTGAGAATATTTGCACAGAGGGACCGTACTGAACCGCCAACCTACGCGCTGGGGCTGCTACCTCTTGCTCTCTCTCAATTCTCAACTGACCTTTACCTCTCGAGGCCGCTTGGGGGTGCACCCGTTGCTCGGGGATTTCAGCCTAGTATCAGGCACAGTCTCTAGCTAAAGGCGCCTGATACTACAGGGCATGTGATAAAAAAATTCACATAACACATCTCATGAATAGGCTGGTTGGTTGAAAGAACTAAGGTCATTTTTGCTACTCGGGGGTTAATATGACCGGGGTCTATTGCTTAACGCCGTTTCCTAACGGATACAAACATCCATGCCAACAGAGGTACTCGAACCCATAGACACTGGTACCAATGCCAGCGCCCTAACCCTTCGGCCAAATTTTTTCTGATGGGAATGGGAAGATCTTTTCAAGCCTATATCATCGATTAACATTTTTCATACGGCCGACACATTTTCTGGGATTTCAGCTGACAAAGGTCTTCCTGTGTGTTCTTCGTCCAAGAGAGAATTTCGACCTCTTCTAAATTCTGTATGCCATCTGAATACTGTGGCACGAGATGGACCTTTATTTCCATATGCTAACTATAGACGTTGAAAGCATTCTTCTTGATTTAGCCCCACTTTAAATTCATAGAAAATCATAGCTCGATAATGCTGTCGCGTCAACGTCATTTTCTCTTCTTTCAAAATTTATTCTACGATAGCTAAAGTGCAATTGTTGCCACAAATTACCGTTTGTGGGCATGAAAGAATTCAAATTCATATACCCGACCAATAATTTTTTGGGGGCGCATATCGTCAACACCTGTCTCAAATATTCCAGTGTTACACTCGTAATTTTCATCAATTTTATCAATAACTTCAACCATCAAACTATTTAATAGTGAATTTAAAATGGAAACACGTAGGTTGAATAATTTTGTGTCATGTATTTATAAACGCTTCTAAAAATGCTACTGCAGCGTTTCAAAATTTTATAAAATGTATTTTAACTTCTGACAGTACACGATTTTAAATGCAGTACACGTTAGTAATCGCTGAGGAAAAACAAAACAAAAACATTTTAAGCCTTTTGACCTGGACATTTCTTATTATTTTGGAAAGAGAACTCGACAATCGTCACCTTTGCCATAAGAGGATATATGTAATCCTTAAGAAGAAGTTTAAAAAAAAACTTTACCGAAATATATCTGAAAAAAAAGTGTAGGGGAATCAGTACTTCCCGCTTTTTGTCCCGACTGTATGAAAATTCGCAATCTCAGCTTTTATTATTTATTTCAGATTTTATTTTAGAACCTCGCGTCCCATTATTTGCATGTTCTACTTTCGCGGCAAAAGAAATCAGTGTTCTACTTGATAGCCATTCTCTGGCTTACAAAAGAGATGTGATGTATACAAAGTATAGTATTCATTGAAAACGAGATCGCCTGTTAAATAGCATGTGTTAAGAAGTGAAGGGAGTTGATTCCTTGAAGCAAAAGAACGTCTTTCAAGACAGGGTTTATTTTCAGATGAAAAGGCAGTTGAGAGGAAGCAGGATTCAAAAATTGTTTAGCTGCTTTAAAGTCTGCATTTTTTTCCTGCATTCTTCGGAGAAGTTCTCATAGTTAACGTGTTTTGCACTCGAATATGTGTGTCGATGGGTGTAAATTGAAAATCTAAATAAAACGTAGTGTTTTTTTAGCTAAAAATGAAAAAAGGGAACTTTAAGCCATCTTATTTTGAAAATATGTATCTTCTATTGAGTTCCATCATATTAGATTGGCTATAAAGTTCGTTCGTTTTTTAAGTAAAAATAAAAGACACATTTTTGATTTTCACCGGTGACTTTATTCAACTACATCAAGGATTCCCAACCAGTGGCTCGCGACCTCCAAGGGGTCACGAAGGGTTTTCTGGAAAGGTATGGGGGGGGGGGGTTCGCCATAGGTTCAACTGTAAATAACTTTTTAGCGAATTTCTCTGAAAGGTGTGTTTCCGAAAGATGTGAACATTTATTTTCCATGAAAGTGTAAGGCGGTGATGTTTTTTAAAGGGAATTGTCTCTTGCAAAACGTAAACCAAGTTTTTTAGAATTCTACTGCCTTCATTTGGTGAACGAAATTCACGGTGACTGACTTCGCACACTGCACAAAATATATACGTCAGTGTGTCGTTCGTCAATCTCTGTTGTCACTTTTGGCATGACTATTTCAGTGTCCCCAACGGGAAAAGCAATTTTATTTAGGTTAGGTTTTTCTGTTTTTATTGTTATACTAGTTGGTACCCGTCAAAACATGACGGCTGGATAGTAAATAAATGTACTCTGTCTTCCGTATTATAAAAACAGTGTGAAACAGTTTTTATAATACGGAACACTCACAAACACAATCTATATATATAAAACAATTCCGTAACTGACTCATTCATTCACTGACTGACTGACTGACTGACATACAACGCACAGACCAAACCGCTGGACCTAAAGGGCTGAAATTTTGCATGGCGATTCTTCTAATAGTGTAGGGGTGCACTAAGAAAGATTTTTCAAAAATTCTTCTTAGATTTTTTTAAATTAAATTTTTAAGCTGTTTTTTAAACTTTTTTTACGTTTGCATTTAAAATAATACATTGAGGGTTATAAAATTTATATCACGAGAAAGATCATAAGAATTCCTTCAAAATGAAATGTTTTTCGAATTTTTACCTCCATTTCCTGATTTTTGGTGAATTTTTAAAGATTAATTTTTAGAATTTAATTTATTAAATGCTGATCACGTGATTTCTTTTTCTGGTACTTTCAAGAGATTTATCGTCACGTGCGTAACAACTAAATAGACAAAAAAAATATTTTTTTCTCTTTCTAATGCAGCAGACGATTGGATATTATCAAAAAAAATGCATATCCCTTACGATTTTTTTTATAAATATATATAGAGAGATAGATATATATTTTACATCAATTGTATACATTGATCATCGCATTTATTATAAATATATATATTTATTTTTTGGCATAAATTGCATACGTTGACCGTTGTATTTAATTTGAATGTTAGCGTATTATATTTGTCAGTTAGCGAAGCGCGGGTTTTCAGCTAGTTAAAAATAAAAATGGCAGAGACAGAGCTAGAGAGATTCCTCGGAATAAACAAATTACCGTGTTTTTGCGGCCTCATGCTTAGTAAGTATCTAAAGCCAGATTAAAACATGTCACTGAGCTTGCGCAGAAACAAATTAATGTGTTTATGCGGCCTCGTGCTATGTGAGTATCTAAAGCCAGGTTTAAACATGTCACTGAGCATGCACATAAAGCAATTTTCAATTGTAAATTATCGCTAATTAATAGAAATTGCTTTTACAAAAACCAAATTTGACACATCTATAGATTACAATCTTTCGTTTAAGGCTGCTATGTACTAAGAAAAAAATCGTATTTCCCTTTTCCTCTTCTTTCAGACTCTTGTGGTGGGAGGAGTCCAGTTGACAGTTCGAGAATTCCACCCCCCTTAGGATTGACATTTTGAGAGATTGTAATGGCTCTCTCTATATATAGGGGGGGTTAAGCGCTGCCCCCAGATTTTTTATTCAAAAAATATTTTTGTCAACTATTTACAGATACATAAATGCTGATAATCAAATAAAATTGGTCTTGTCAGATAGCCTGAACTTTTCTGCAAAGCGCTACAGGATTCATTTTATAAATTTCGTCCACGGAAGGAATTTATGAGCGTTTAAAGCACACTATACCAGATTTTTCCTCGAATAATTTAAATTTAAAAATATTAATTGCATTTTTAAAAAATACGAAAAATGTACACAAATGTAAAATTTCTTTCTCTATGACGGAGTACAATTTAAAAAAAAAAATCTTTGAATCCAAGTCGGCAATCCGTGGACAAATTTTCTCCATAGGTTAACATTGAGGTGAGCGAATCCAATGGGGTTAGTACATAGCAGCCTTATGACCCAAATGAAGTAAATTGATGCAGTAGTTTTCTCTCACGGACTGCCCAAAGAATCGGCTTAGCAACTTAAATATATACATAATTCTGAATTCCAACGGCAGGTGAATTATTTTTCATGGGGTTCTGTTCTGATCTGTCCTTGCTTTTGCATATACTTGGCTAAGTGATGAATGTTTCTTAATGTTTAACATTTCTTTAAATTTCATTTTTGTTAAATTTAAAATTTAGTTGGAATTAAAATTATGGAAAATGCATTTTAGTGCTTTTTTTCCTGTCTTAAAAGGCCATTTTAATGAAAATATGTAAGTTTGGAAGGAGTGTGTTGTGGGTGGATCGCAAGATGCGTGTTAACCATTGACGGGGGTCGGGACTCGGAAAAGGCTGGGAAACACTGAACTACGTGTTCATCGTTTTGTTACACTACCACATCCACCGCAACTTCATAATTATATGGTCCCAAAACGTGATCTACCCAATTTTCAATATTTTTTTCGTCTTAGCCGCGTTTTTGCCCTTCTCAAAATAATAAAACGTAATATGCCGAAAATGTGATTAATTTTTTCCATCTTCAATACTAAAACGACTACACGAAAATAAAAGTCCCCAAGTTTGTTTTATTTTTTGTTTTAATTGCACGCTGATATGACAGCTTTCACAACACAATCTAACAAAATTGTTTCGAATGACGTGAAAGACAACTAAGCTCTACTAGGGCCATCTTAATAAAAAAAAAACCGAACTAACTTTTTGGCCAATCTAATATTTTCTATGCTTCGTAATTTTTGTAGAAATCAAAGTTATCAACCATCTAGAAATTGTGGCTGTTAACTTTCAGAAAGATAAGGTTCTCCTATAATAGAGTAGCCAGCAGAATTTCGCGGCGTTGATGGGCCAATGTCAACAAATGACGAGTGTCTGCCACGTAAGGGGAAAAAAATCATGCAGACAGACCTCTTAACTTGTACGTAGTTAACTGGACTATTAGTTGATAATTCCAAAATATCCCAGGTGACAGTTTTGAGAGTCCCATTTTAGATTTTAATAAAATTTGCGAAATGTTTCAATTTCTTTTTCGGCGATTTTACACTCTTGCGACAGGCCATCGCGTAGCTTCCAGTTTGAAAACGTCGGGGAGCTAGAATCAATTTGCGTAATGCTGATATCGACTTACGTTTGCTCGTAAGATGGAAACGTGAGCTGACGGGAAATTTGATTCCGCAAATAGGATCGATCTTTCAATTTCTGCCCTATTTTTTTTCAGGAGCATTGGCTATTTCCGCCTAAAAGCGGATGTTTACTCAGATAATCCTACGTTAGTGGTAGAACTGTAACATAATCCCATGAATGTTAATTTTATTTCGCTGTGTATTTCCATAATTTATTTAAGTAAAATCACGTGAAGGAGTCTCCTAGTCGTCAAAGATTTATAATTCCAAGTCAAGGCTCGAGGAAGTAAACAACATGGGGACATTAAAGGTATAATTTAAACACTAATAGGATACAGACAATAGCATCAACCCGTTTAATTTGTCTGAATCTACTTTTACTTCATTATATTCAGTTAGGCGACGAATTGTAAAGGCCCTCTAATGAGATTTCAGCCAACGCAGAGTCTACGTCTACCTTGTCCTTACTATCATCGCATCTCTGGGTGATCCCAGATCGGGTAGATTTAATGTACTCGAACTACACGGAGATAGGATCATATGCGAGTCGATTTCGTGCTGACAAAAATCGAACCTTGAACCCTGCTGATGGGAAATCAAGTACTTTCACCACTCAACCCCCACTGGGCTTTTCGTTTGTTTCGTACAATAGCGTCGATTTTTATTTTCGTCTGTGATATCAAAGTTTTGAGAATAGGTATAATTACAGATGTATTCAAACTTAAGTAGTTATTTCGGACCACCCGAGTTCTAAGCAGGTGGTCCACCTTTACATATCGGTGGTTTATTTTATTTTATTTTATTATTTATTTATTTTAGCATAGAGTAAAATTTCCTAATGAGCAGACTAAAAATTCTACGCACTTTACAGACAATCATAGAAATTTTCGAAAATATTTCAGCACGAAAAAAATTTCAAAATTTCAAATTTTTATGTAATGAGTTCTAACGATTTCTCAGACAATTACCTTGAAGAGTTTTTATATCATAATTGAAACACAGATTGAGAGGCTTTTACATTCTAAGACAAATATGCTACTGCTTCGTCAAGTCATTCTACTGTCTTTTCGTTGTTTCCTTTAAATTAACATGTACTTTTAAATTACAAGACCATAAACGCATGTTTTTAGAAATCTTCCAGATTTTAAAAGTTTTTTTTAAAACAATAGGTAAACGTTGGCGGTCAGACATTTTGCACTGATTGATCATCCATTTTGTCCACTTTATCGTTTGTCAGCTACTTTCTTATTTTTATTTTGGGAGTATTCTTCAAGCTTCTTCAGACATCACACAAAACACAGTTCACTGGAATCCACTGTTTGATTACCATCAACGTAAATATACTTTGATTTAATTCATAGCAGATTATAACTTCTTCTGATAAAAGAAATTCCAAGTACTTATAATTGTTTAATTCTAAGACATTAAAAAAATTGAAAAGTATCTGACATTTCAGTCGGAAACAAGAAAATTTCAAGCACATATGTTACCTGGTCACCTTGCTGGAGTTCACCAGGTATAAAAGCGCCATTAATCATTTGAACTGACAGAAAGAAATCTTCAAAATGAACGGCTAGAACCCATAAGGGAGTCCTTTGTTCGGCATCAAGTATTTCTTCTAACCGCTGCTGTTATTCTGAGAAGCTTTAGAGCTATCATCGTCGAAAAATTTTCTAGTAATTTTAGCTCCCTTGGAAGATTTATAAGTTTATCTGTTTTTTTTTTACTTTTACATTTTGTCTTTTTTGTCTAGTGGATTTAATATTTTATGGCGTAATTTAATACTTAAAGTTTTAGACTGATAATCTTGAATTGCGCCGAAATTTTCAGTAGATTTTGAACGAAATGTAATCACGCCAGAGAAATCCTTTGATATGCTTCAAGTTTTGTTTCGTTGATATCCTGTCTACGGATAGATAATTACTTAAAGGTTTCCGGCATACCTTGAGCTGAATTTTGTTTGGTTACGGAGTTTTCAAAAAGCTGCATTATCGGCTGTTTGTAAGACTATCTGGATAGGTCCTTTGTGTCTCCCAAGATTAATCCTCTTTATTCTTTACGATACTGAGAAACAACAACTCCCGAATTCGTATTATAGAAAGATTGTTGGCAAATTCCGATAATTTTGGAATTTCTCATCGCAGATTTGAATTTTTTGTTGCAAATACGGGATAAAATAAGTAGTGGACAATAACACTTAAGCTACATCAGGCTCGGTTTTTAAGCGTACATGATTATTATATGTGACAGTCAGCTGTGTTTACTTTTTTGGCGATGTAATACTCAAAGTCCTTTAAACACCTTGTAAACTGCAAGAGGAATTACAAGAGTTTCTCGGATGTTCACACCCTATTTGGTGGTATACCAGGAAATGCAAAAGCCGTCCATTCTTTAGTCTGTTCGAAGAGCAGCTGATTACATTTTTGTTTTGGTCGCTTCGCATGGCATAATCCGAAAACAAACCAGACAATATACAATTTCATAATCGGAATTCTTTTTCTTTTCTTTAGGGTTTGCTGTATTTTTAGCTACCCAGTTCGAATTTAGATTTAACTTTGATTCCTGCTAACATAGGCGTAGCGTCGGGGGGGGGGGGGCGCACGTGCCCTCCAACTTAGCTTGAAATAAATTAAAATGTTAACAGAAGTTCAGTTAAAATCAGAAAGTTCTAGAAAAATTCTAAAAAAGTTGGTTTTTTCCCTCTTTTTCAAACTGTGAATCTGAAGATTCCGTTTATATCTTTAGCCTTAACATAATTTTTAGCAATGATATAATCCATAACAAAAATTCGATGCTATTTTTTCTCATTTTATTTATATTATATTTTTCTCATTGTTTAACTTTTGAATACTACTCAAACATCAATTCTATTGTTATTCAGTTTAAAAAATCATAATATTTCATATTTTAAGGACTGTCTGGCAGTCAATGCACTGGGGAGATCCCTAACTGAATTCAATTCGTGCCCCCCCCCCCCCAAAAAAAAAAAAAGTTAGAAGCACGCTATGGCTATGCCTGCTAAATAATTGAGCAAAGTGAAAAAGAGCCAAGCCGATCCAATGTGGTCAAGTTTTAAAAACGGCTCCTTTACAAATTTTTGGACAAGCTCTTAAGCGATGAATGTATCTCTATTAAAAATAGTCTACTTAATAGAAAAAAGGGAAAATTTTGGGAAGAGTACGTATTTCGCTTTTTAAAAAAAAATTTCAGGTAGTCTCTTCTAACGAAACTACCGTGGGTTATTAAAGTAGGATTAATTATCCTTGCTTACTTCTTTTTTTTTACTATAAAATTCCTACATACGAAGAGAAGGATGAGTGATAACCCTATACAGAATAGGTCGATGGTAAGAAATATAAGTTACATATATCGCTCACTTCTTTCAACAACGTCATATCTAAAAAATCTACGATTTTTAGTTGTGCTTGTTTTCAGAATGCCCTGAAAGAGTAGTACATCCCTGCAAGATCGTTATATCTCACCGCTGTGGCGTCACGGTGAATGGTTAAGGCGATTCTCTGTGGCGTTACTAAAAATTACTACTATTGGATCCATAACAAAGCAGAGTCCTAATTAAAAAACGAAGGACAATTTTTTTAAAACACAAACTTAACGAGGAAATTTATTTAGAAACAGAAAAATTTAACATTTAAGGTTACAACATATTTAAATAAATCCCGTGTAGATTTACACGTACGCTCCAGGACCCATTCCCGGCTCAAAAACACAGGAGCCTAGAAAAAAACACGTCTACTCAGCTCGGATTCTATGCAGCGTCTCTCTTGAATGTCTGGATTTTCAGCCGGGGTGGGGGGCCGGCAGATTATCGGCTGACAGCTCTACTTAGTGCCGAAACTTTATCGCCCGCTTAATGTCACTTGCATGAAGTTATCGCTAAGAGAAAGACAGCTTTATCACGGGGGTGAAAGCATTTTCGGTTTTCCAAACAGTTACCCGCACCACTTGTTAGGGAAACCGCCCGATAAACACACAGCTGTGTTTCGTGAAATCTGTGAGGTCATGGGGGAAAATAACCCCATACTGGTAGTACTCTACACCTCTCAATATTTAGCCGCTAGAGAGCAGAATTAAAATTTATTTTCAATACATTTCAATGTACTTTTTAACTTTCAAATCTCTCTCCTGAAAAATCTTGTTTTTTGAGTTATGACGTTGTTGAAAGGAGTGAGCGATATCTACTCTGCCACTCTTGATTTATTACTCGCGATGACGGTTTTAGCTTCATAAATTTTGCGTTCCGTAGGACCATTATGGAGGAACGTAATCCTGCGTTAAAACATTAAAAATTTTTAAAAGTATGGAACTTTATAGAAGTAGAAAAAGTAAATGAATATGAATATAATTCGTTACGCGATAAAAAATAATTTCTAAATCATTCTTTGACCTATTGCAGCAAATTATTTGATTGCATCTCTTTAATTTATCCATTTTTCATACCGTCTTTTCTGCAGAAGTTATTGCTAGATCATTCAGTCGCTCCTGAGTTTTTGTTGTTCATATATAATTATTAAAATTTTTCAGTCTAGAAAAACCTGCGCTCAGCTTCTGCTAGAGTTACATGTAGAGTTAGTAGAATTCTTAGAGATACAACAGCGTTTGGAAATAGGCATTAACAATTTAATTCTCATAATCTCAAATTCAGGAGTTTATAAAAAATAAAGTAAAAATATTTGCTTATATTTGTATATTTTTATGAATTTCTTCATATATTAGATTAAACTATTAATATGTTTTCGTTATTCGTTAAAAATTTCGCATTTTTAGTATGTCTCATTTTGCCGCCTATTTCAATTCGGCGCTTGAGGCGGTCGCCTTGCCGCCTCCCCTATGGAACCGGCCTTTAAAATAAAATAACAACATAGTAGTAGGGATAATATTTATTTCATGTTGACTATTATAGCGTAACTGAAACTCTTTAGTGTGATTCTACGATGAAAAATAAGTAGCTTCCACAATCTTTAAGTTTCTACAAGTGGAATAAAATCAAGCCCAGTGTTTAGAAAATAATTCTCCTTAATACATGTGATGAAAGGAAGAAATATAGAAGCCAATTTTGGGCTTGGATGGTCATGAATAAATAATGACAGCCATTATCGATATTGAGAATGAAAAAGGTAATAGCCTATCGATAATAGCTCTAACGAAAACAAATAGCGTTTATTTTTCTCTGCGGTCATAACCCGAGAGTGCAGTTGAATTTAACGCGAACTGTGAACAAACATTTTCTAGCAATTCTTTTTCTTTTGACAAGAGCATTATTCCCTGTCGTAAAATGATTTATTTCTCATAGGATTTAAATGGATTGTTTTGTAATTACAGGAACTATCAAATCATCACGCTCCTTCCTACGGCTCATGCATCGCGTATGTTATTTATAAAGTATTTTAAGCTACCATAGTTTACGACCAGTGTGGTAACGCAGCATTTTCCACCATTGCACCTTACTATCTATATATATAAAACAGCTCCGTAACTGACTCACTGACAGATAACGCACAGAGCAAACCGCTGGACCTAAAGAGCTGAAATTTTGCATGGCGATTCTTCTTATAGTGTAGGTGTGCACTAAGACAGATTTTTGAAAAATTCTTCTTAGATTTTCTTAAATTAAATTTTTAAGCTATTTTTGTAACATTCTTTAAAGTTTGCATATAAAATAATAATTTGAGGGTTATAAAATTTATATAACGAGAACGATCATAAAAATTTCTTTAAAATGAAATCTTTTTCGAATCTTTACCTCCATTTTCAGATTTTTGGGGAATTTTTAAAGATTAATTGTTAGAATTTTAATTTATTAAATGCTGATCACGAGATCACGGAAACTTATCCTGTCAGTATTTTTCTAATCACGGATTAACAAATGCATATTTTTAAGAGTTCTGTTTATTGCATCTAATAACAGATCTTTAAATGCAATGTACGGAGGTTTTATTTTTCAATATTTTTCCACGAACAGTGATCTTAATTTCGTGGCTATAGACAACAATAATTTAATACTCTGAAAAAGTTAACAACTGAAAAATTTAAAAACTTCGCGGTTATTATTTAAACGTCTACTTTCGTCTGCAGAGGGAGTGCATAGTAGACTTATCGCCAAGACATGCACCCTGGGTATCTTCTGCGAAGACTAAATGGTCTACAACTACCGGCATGCGGTCTCCTGCTTTTACCCATTTTGGGCGTCCTCGAAGAAGACCCGTGGATTTAAATTTAAATATTATAATGGAATAATATTATAATATTATAATGGAATGCGGGTGGTATATTCTAGTCAAAGAGGACCAACCTTCTCTTTTTTACTACAGGGTGGCTAATAAATACTGTAACACTCCAAAAAATAAGAGTTAATGTTAATCGTTTGGAAAAACAATTTATCTATCTATTTGTGTGATTGGCAACTTTTTGTAAACGCAGACGATTTTTGTTTAAAGTAAAACATGTAGAATATTTTTAAAGATGGAAGCCAAAAGGTTAATGGTAAAACAGCTTTTTGATCGCGGATTTTTTGCAGGTAAAATATTTAAGCAATTAAAATGCCTTGGTTTTAATAGGACGTTTATATATAGGACTATAAATCGATTATTGGATACCAATAGCTGTAAAGATCGACCAAGGTCCGGTCGTCCACGCACTGTTCGTACAAAAGAACGTATCAAAAGAATTCGTGAAAAGATACGAAGAAATCCACAACGTTCTGCAAATAAAATGGCCTGCAGACGAGAACATCAGTCGCAGAACTATGCAACTTATCATAAATGAAGACCTGGGTTTACGCCCTTATCGCAAAAGAAAAGTTCAAGGTTTGTCTACTGCACAAATAGTAAAAAGGTTACAAAGATGCAAGAAATTGCTGAACCGGCACGGTAGCAAAAGTGTTGAAAAAATAATTTTCTCTGATGAGAAGCTGTTTTGTACAGAACAAAGTTATAATGCTAAAAATGATGTTGTATATTCAGCAACCTTCGAGGATATACCTGAAAATCTTCGAACTGTTAAACGCTTTCAGAACAAGAATTCTGTTATGGTTTGGGCTGCAGTGTCACACAATGGAAAACTGCCTCTGAAATTCATCGATAAAGGGGTAAAAATCAATGCTGAATATTACAAACAGGAAGTATTGGCTACACGTTTATTACCACATGCTAACAGATTGTATCCCAAAAAGAATTGGATACTTCAGCAAGATTCTGCACCGTCCCACCGATCCAAAACAACACAGGAATGGCTCCATGCCAATTGCCTGAAGTTTATCAAGCAAGAAGATTGGCCACCTTCTTCACCAGATCTAAATCCTTTAGACTATTGCATTTGGGGGATTTTAGAGTCTAAAGTAAATGCTAAGCAGCACAGAAGTTTGGACTCCCTCAAAGCTTCCATACGGAGTGAATGGGACAAATTACCTCATAAAATGATTCGTGCCGCAATAGGACAGTGGCGTAAGAGATTATCTTTAGTAATCGATAAAGATGGCGGACGATTCGAGTAAAATTATTTCATGGTAAACTTTCATGTATAATGTTCATAATATTGTTGTATTTTTCATTTTCTATTTCATCTGTGTGTAATTAAATGATTCGATATTTGTCACAGTATTTATTAGCCACCCTGTATGATGTTTATGCGCGGCAATTGTGAATGGTTCATTTCGACAAACAAACCAATGATCCTCGTCCTGATGATGAACTATTAACTAGTTCGAAACATGTAGCCACCCTTTATAATTTATTGTGGGACTAAAAAAGTGCTCTTGAGGTATTTATTAACAGAAAATTTCCTGTGTTACCATGGCATTGCTCTCGAACAACTATTGTACAGAGGCTGTTCGCACATTTTTCAGACGATTTTGGTAAGCGGTAATAAAAAATCGTTTGCTGCAAAAGAAATAATTGCAATTGTACTATGTTTTTAAAAGTCAAAATTATAATCTGCGGCTTGAAAGTTTTGTTTTTATTCAAAATGGCGTTTTTAACAAAGCAGTGGTTCGAAGGTTACATTTATGCTCTTTCCGAAGAGAAATATGCATACTCCGTTATCCAAAAACGATGTGAGAGTCATGGTTTTGTGATATCTAAATCGTCGATAGGTAATATCGTCAACAAGAAAGGAAATAAACGTCAAATTGGAGCCTCAAATGGGACAAAAATTCCAAACAAGTATCCAAGTAAAAAACGGACATCTTCGACTATTGCTAAGGTACGTTGTTTAATGTTAAAAGAAAATCCCCCTTGTCAAAGGACAGTTGCAAAATCATTAAAATGCTCGGTGTCCACTGTAAATAAAATGATAAACGTTGATTTAAATCTTAAGAAAGCGAAAAAACGCAATCTGCACCGTCTTCTTCCAAATCATATCGCTGAACGCAGGACACGCTGGAGAATTCTATATGAGAAACACTTATCCAAAGAAAAATGGAAAACAATTGTCACAATTGATGAATCATGGGTGTATTTAAATGATTACAACAAAAAAAGAGCCATTTATTATCATAAAAGGGGAGAAAAAAATTTAAGTACATGGTTCAAAGAATCGAAAGAAAGTTTTTCTAAGGGATTCATGATTGTTGCTGGTTTTTCTTATAAAGGCAAGTTAAAAATAAAGAGAGTTGATAAAAAATGTCAAGATTAACTCCAAATACAATCAGGAACATATTTTATCGCCAATTTTTCTGAATGAAATACCATCGCTTTACCCACAGTGCCATCAATCTGTGAGACTCCATCAGGACAAAGCTAGCAGTCACACATCAAAATCCACTGTAAATTTCCTAAAAGAAATGGAACAAAAAACTGGTATCAAGGGCATACCCTTCACTGATATCCCTACTAAATCTCCCTATGTATCACCCAAAACCCTCACAGGACTCTGGAAAGCTGTTCAGGAGGAATGGGATAGAATACCTCTTCTGACACTTCAAAAGGCATTATTATCCTGGAAATTGCGGTGTCGAAAGATAGTTCAGAATAAGGGATGTCAAATAGAACATTTAAAACACAAGAATTTTATGTAATTTAGTTATGTGGTTACAATATACATCGTCTAAAAAATGTGTGAAAAGCCTCTGTATTTGTATCATATATCGGAAAAAGTACGTAGTATTATTGCTCGATTCACGAACAGTCTACCAATCCATTAGCTTTTTTGAAGCTCCAAAATCTCAAGGGATTCCCAAATGCCAGGACCTCCAACAACTTTTAAAGTTTAAAATCAAAATATTTTTTACAAGGTATTCCTGATCATTGTAAAATATATGGAAATGAACATGCAGATTAAATTGCCATAAGAGGTCCCACCTTGTTGAAGCATTGTTGAAGTAGTGTTGACTGTCCAAAACTTGAACTTAATAAGTCAAAAACGTCTTTGATCCATTTAGTGACTGCTAATTATCAACGATGACTGCGAAGTAGATTAATAACAAAGCACTGGGCTTGTGCGTGGCTTCAAAATGGGTTTGACAAATCGTGGCATGAGGCAGTGGGGATCTTTTTTTGTTTGTTACCACTGGCGACATTTGGCATAGTCGCCGGACCTTTTGTCCGTTATGTAACCAGCCTGAACCTACGGCCGAATTCCACCTGCTTCGTTGCACAGCAGTCCATGAAGCGTCTGAGGTTCCCCAAAACAGACGAACGAGAGAACTTTTAAGGCAATAACTTCGGTTATATCGTATAATTTCTATTTATCCCTTTTGAATTTTATTTTGAATTTTTATCTACTGTTCTGTCTATTGTTAGTAATATTATAGCTAAGCCACTTGAAATTGAAAAAAATCTTCATATACAGAATTAGAACTAAAAAAATATGCGTTTGCTGCATAGTGACTAGAAAAATACTGAGAAGACAATTCCCCGTAGCTTAAGAGCACAAGGGACCTCCAATCTCGCTTTTTAAATTTTCAATATTTTGCTCAATATACAACATGAGTGTAATTAAGATTCTTTTTTACTGCACTGAATTCATGCAGAATTCACAAATAAGTATTTTGTGGAAGAATAAGACTTGTTTTTCAAAAAATTCTTCAAAGATTCTAAAATTTTTCAAAATTATCCATGCACGATGATTTTTTAAAAATGTCTTCCAAATTTCTCAGGATTGTTAACTGAGGTGTTTGTCATAAACCTGTGCATAGTTCTTTGAAATCTCAAATATTTTAAAAATTTTAAAACCATGAAATAAAGTAAAAACATGCAAAAACATAAAAAAATAACAGGCATAAAAGAAATCAAGTTATTTAAGACTTTGTATTCATACAAGAAAAAAAAATCAATGCACAATTCTGTTTTTAAACATATGGTAAACTTATATTTAAAAAATAAGGTTTTTAAATGATATAGGATACACATGGGGCATTTTGAATAATGTTAGAATTTTTGAAAAATTTTAAAAACAGGCAATATTCTGCCAAAAAATCTTTATTTTCAATTTTAGTGGTCTTCAATGTGTAGTAAAAAAGATTATTAATTATTGTCATTCTGTACATACACTTACCAATTGAGAATTTAAAAAAAGAGGTTGAAGACCCCTTGCCCCCTTATTTGCGATGTCAACTGATGAATTGCGTTAAGATTTAACTAGGTTATGTAAAGAAGAGATTGACTTGAAAACATTTAATTTTAATACATTTTGACGCAGAGCATCAATATTCCTCCTTTGGGGGATAGCATGTTTCACCATAAGGCTCTTCAGAACTATATTTAAGAGAGAAGCCAATATTAAAATAGCAGTTTACTGTTGTGCTAGAACGGGAATTTCAACAGTAGTAAGAAATTTTAAGAGCTAAAGGAGAACACTAAAAAAGGCAAAAAACATTCCAAATCATAAAACTACTGAGCATTACCAAGGCATTTGGGAATTCAGCAAGACGTATTCGAAATTATTTAAATAAATTTCACCAATATATTAAAATTTCGAAGTTACCTTCATGTTGCAATTGGATATTGTCAACAACATGTTTTGCTTTTTTGAAAGGAAAATCTTCATGCTTCTCATACTAAAAGAAAATTAACGGGAAAATTTCTCACTAGTCAACATCAAGTTATTATTCTGCAATACTGAAGAATTAACCAGAGGAAAGTAGGGTATTCGCTTCCTGGAAACTCTAAAAGTAATAGCTAGTAAATCAAAATGCATCATAATTAGCTACAAGGTAAGTGATATGGATGGTTTCACACTTACAAATTAAAAAAAAAGAATGATGAACTCTTTCTGCTTTCCAATAATTCTATCCCGGCGAACTCCAAGAACTTTGAGACCTTCATCTTTGCTGTAGCGCGATAGAATGATGGATGAAGGTTCGTAAACCGAATGAACAGACGAAGGAGAGAATCGAAATAATGATCGTCATAGCGCTCCGTCTGTAATTTGCTATAAAGCTCTCCTTTTTCATATTCAAAATGCGTACCGCGCATAACTGTTAATTGAGGTCGAGGATGGTAACATTATCTTCGCAGAGAGAGAGGGAACATTTGATATTGCTGCAGAGATTTGGCGAGCAGATTTGGAAAAGTAAGAAAATGAATAAATAATAATCGCTTTTGACTGTTTATGAAATAATAAAATAGATAAATATGTGAGGTAAATGTTTGTTAAGTGATTTATTTGCATATGAAAGTGGGAGTGTTTTCATGATGGATAGTTTGTTGACTTGATAACCATACCATTTAAGCTAAATATGTGTTAACTTCTTGTCGTGATGCCTGTCCGAAAATTATTTAATTGGGCGTGAATTCGTACTTTAAGTGGCTAGTACTTTTATATTTTGAAAAAGGGATAGTTGGGTGCGTTGTGTAGAAATATTTTGATGAATTCAACCCTAGATTCTGGACATTAAATTGGCATACGAACAAATCATGACTTTGGCAACCTAAAAATTAAATTCTCAAAAACAAACTAAAAGAAGAAAACTGATTCAAATTTTAAATAACAAAAAGAAAAACTTATTTATTTACAATTTATATTATTTACACACTTTTACCATCAAATCAATATATACTTATAATACAGTTTACTAATTAGCACAACTCTTTGTGTTTAAGAAAAGCAGATGCTTACTTAATATACTTTGTTAGATTTAGGGAGTGAAATAAAATAACCTAACTTATAAAATCTCCTTCCAAAATTATACTTTTAACTACTATTTCCGCACTACAAAACTCATTTAACAAGTGGGATCTGAACTAATAAAAAATTTGACTTGGACCATCGTTTCTGATGATAGCTGGACCAGGACTCGGGCTCGAAATAACTTGTTAGGTATGGGGGTCTTGGCTTCTGCTCTGGCTAGTTGATTAGTACGTCTGAACGTGCTTGGTTATCAGCAATGTCTCTTCTTCAACAGGATAGCTCAGCAAAATCGACCTCTCTCAATTTTGTCAACAACTGGTTTTTTCAACTGGTTTTCTCTACAGGGTCTGGACAGCAAAAATAATCTCTCTACGATGATAGACACCTGGAAGGGTCTATTGATTTTAGAAAGCTTCTCTATCAAAAGTCTCAAGAGATCTGGAAGGATCGACAGGTCCGCACGGCAATCGAAGAAATCTCTCTCTAAGAAAGATAGTCGCTAGACACCTGGAAAGGTCGACAGGGTCTACCAGCAAATCTCCACGAGAGAGTCCAAATCTCTCTTCTGTCCTCTTATAGATTTGATTTTTTCCATCCTCTCTTTTCCTTGCCTACGTCTCCTCATATAAACCTCCAGCCAATGAGGAAAACCTAAATCTTCTCATTCGCTTGGGTTTAACTTTTATTTTCTTATTGGCTTCCTCTCTCCACTCGTATCCGCCCCCCATTGCATCATCATCACGATCCCCCACGTCGCCTCACGTGATCTTCGTAGTCCAAGATGAGTCCCGACTGTCATAAATCCTTTTACAAAGGATCTTTGTAGCGTAACGTCATTCCTGATGACAGTCTCTGATATTCAGACCCCATTTGCACATAGCCCTCATAAACCGCTCTTAATTTGACTATGTCATAAACATACTGCTCTACTCTGTAATTTAGTTTACAAAGACGGCTTCCCCTCTTTCTCATGAAATGTAATGGTGCAAGGTTTCGATCATTTACAACTTCTCCAACTTTCTTATTTTAATTTTTCATTCATTCGAAGGCGCATCATTACACTTTTCTTAAGAACGGATTCGGAATAAAGCGGAAACGTTATCCACCGATTTTATTTGATGCGATATCATGCTTTTTGTACTTTTATAAAAATTTATATTTAAAACAGCTTGCTGCAGTTGAGAAGAAAAAAACGTTGCTTGGCCAAAAAAAAGTAGGGTTCAACAAGAAAAATAACGCAAAAATATTAATGCATCTCATTGAAATCAATGTTTCATTTATTTCAATAAAAATATTAATCGATTGCAGGCTATAAATTTTTTTTAATGAAACCTTTTTTCGTGTGAGTCTGTATGTTTCTTAAGCAAAAAATTACTATTACTATTTTTGTATTTTTATAAACGCATCTAGAATGCGCTGTTAGAAAGTAGGTTCTAATGAGAGGTCTCCATAAAAGAGGTTCCATGGCACATTGGAATTCGTCACTGTGGGTGCTTGATTCAATTCTAGACAGACGCCACTGAATGCCTTCGAATCCACAACGGGTATGAGCACGTTAAATCCGTAAGCCCGGAAGTCCCTCTAATATGGTATGTGGGTAAGAGAAAGACACGTTGCCCACCCCAACCCCTTCTACCCCCGGAGTTGCTAATGTTAGTTCACCTGTATGGTGCCCCTAATATCAACAATTTCGCGGTGTAGTGGGTCCTTATTTCTTCAATAATATACGGCTTCTTCTTCGGTAGTCTGTTGTGATAACTAACACTTTTTAAGGGAATGGTGGGCTTTCAAATTACCAAAAATCGAACAAAAATTGGAATTTTTTTTGAGGATATTAATATTTTTAAAATATGTAATTATTAGAATAAAAAGGATTTAAAATATGCAATGAAAAGTAAAATGAAAATTTGGTGGCTTTAAGAAAAGTAAATATTAAAGGTAGGGGAAAAAATATCTTTTAAAGGGCTTTTTCTCAAAATGAATCATTTTCAGATTTGCAAGTCTTTGAAATGTTCCTTGCATCATAATTTTTGACGAAATTTTATAAAATTTACAATAAAGACTCTTCTAATACATCAAAATAAAGTTATGAATCCATTTAAGTTTCGACATCATTCAGATTATCAAAGTCTAACTTAAGTGTAGAAAAGCACAAAAATTTCATGAAAATTCAGAGTACAAGATAAAAATATTTCCAAAAAACTAACTATTCAACGAAAGCAGAAAGTAATATATAACTCTTCAAAATGTATTTATAAGCAATATAAATGCAAAATTAAGGGCAACAAAAATGGGGGGGTTAAAAATTGGATCGCGAGGATTATTAAAAAAACATAATAAATTTATGATTTTTAAAACACACATAATAAAAATTTTAATTTTTTAAAATGTAAAATAAAAATTTTTAAATATTTATAAAATTTTATAAGGTGTTTGACATAGTTATACTTTAATGAATATAAGTGCAAAATTTCTTTTCTCTGGGGTAAATTTTTCAAAACTTGCTGTGTAATGTCGACCATTACATCCCCTTAAAACGTTTAAAATGTTGGAAGCAGAAGCATGTTTATCCGATGATTTAGCAAGGATTTCAACGCAAGTTTCTGCACTCATACATGAAGTTTTTCGTATTTGTGCAACAATTCTCCGAAGATCTCTGTCATATAACCTTTCTGGATGACCTGAACGGTCTGTATTGGTTGCAGTCCAACGGGCTACTTTCCTTTTAATTACATATATCAAAATAAATAAGACTTTTCCTGTTTCTTCGATGATGTCGCGATCACTTCTATCTTCAAAATCTAGTGACATAAAATGTTCCCCCACAGAATTCGATAGCTCACTAGCACAATTAAGCTTGAGACAGTAATCGAAAGGAGTTGGGCCCAAAAAACACAATAAAACAACTCAAAATCTACTTTATCCAATGAAGAAATATCTCAATGCTATTACTTACGCCAATGGATGACATACTAAATGCTAATAATTTGTGTAAGCAAATGAAAACCATATTTCAAAAATTCACTATGCGTAAATACTTTTTGCAACCACTGTATATTTAAGAACAAATGTGCCTAACCTGGTTTTGTTCAGTTTTGCTTCATCTCGATCCGCTTTGAGACCTCTTCTACATCATTTCATTTGAAAAAAAAATGTACACACTATCATCATTATGTGCTTTGTTTGAGAATGAATGACCTGAAACTGATCGTTGGCTATGACACTGGATTTATCGATAAGTTTTCGGCCCTCCAATTTGACATGTCGATCTTTAGTGGCTCGGTAATTATCTTTTTTCGTCTTTTCTCTTTGTATTTTTGTACCCATAATCTCACATTTGCCTGCTTTAAGAGAAATCAAGCCAAGGACAGACGACTACTCTTACCATATGACGTCAATTATACCGAAAAAGCGTCTTGAAGATAAAAATCAATTATGAAATTGATCATTTAAATGACGTATCAAGGTTACCTTCAGAAAAAAAGTAATTAAAAATTCATTTTTAAACTTTAAAAGTGGCGGAAGAAAATAAGGAGAGAGATAAATATACTGTAGTGTCCACTTTTTCTTCCTGTCTCCTTTTATTTCCATTACACTATGACTTTCAGTTTTTTTTAATAGAAAGTTATGAATTTCACAACTATTTGCATTAAGTGTGGTTCAATTGTCCCTCGTATAGCAAAAGATGACCGTAATGGTCTCGATCAACCAACCAATAATCTGCGTTAAGGGAATGCTATTTATGGCAACAAAGGTGGAAATTATTCTTTTTCTTTTTTCAGCAAAACACTGTGAGATTTATAGAATTTTGCTTATATATATATATATATATATATATATATATATATATATATATATATATATATATATATATATATATATATATATATATATGTATGTATATATATATATATTCGGAATCCAGATAGATTTGGACATAAAACCATACGTTAAATACGAATAATATATAAAGCATTTCAAAACATTGATTTTTCCAAAAATAGTTTATTAGATCCATGGTAATAATATGGCCGCCCACTTGGTGTAGCGTTCTGAGCTGCCACGTAGTGGGCTCGGTCTCAAATCCCGAATAGACTTGGTCGTTTCCGTGTCGTCCTCCTCATAGGGAGCAATGCTGGTTCACCTATATGGTGCTCCCACAATAAAGTAGCCTGCAAAACCACGCGAGCCTTAATAGTGCCATTGTCAGAGAAGAAGTTCCTACATTCAGAAACAAGTGCCTGCAGCATTAAAAAAAAAAGATGATAATACGCAGATCTTCGTCGATAATTTTTCCGCTAGCGCCTAACTCCTCGGGCATATTTCCATTGACTCTCATGTTGAGCTGAAACAGCGACTTGCTATTGGAGAACCTCCAATCGTATATCGAAAACTTATTTCTCATCGTCTTTTTTATTTCCCAATTCGTTTTAGCTCGCACTATTTTGTCGCCTTAAAAATAGCTTCGGATAATTTTTTGATTCGTCATTTTTTTCTTATCTTTAGATATTGCCTATACATGCATGGTGCAATCAGTAGTGATCCCTGACGATAAAGAATTAATGGACTTTTATGAGATCTTCTTCTCTTCAAATTTGAATACATACACACCCTGTAGAAAAACAATTCCTTCGAATAAAAGCAGCCAATGTATCAGATGAATGTGGGCTGTTGTTCGCAGAACGGCTGGTTAAGGTTGTCATTAACTGCCATTCAGACTGTATTGCACCCCGGATGGGACATAAAGAGAGGCATCCTCATTATAGCCCGACTACAATGCTTCATATCCTCCGCTTTGGGACCCTATCGGAGCATCCATCGCTCGGGCGTGCACCGTACACGCAAAAACCGTTTGCTAATTGCATCACATACACAAACACACGTGGTAGCAATAACAACAAAGAGGATCGCACGAGACATTGCACGGCTCATTCACAGCATTGTTTGAACCCTGCATTTCTCGGAAAACAGGCGCCGGACTGGCGAAGTGAAGTGAAGCGAGACGGGATGATTCTCTCTCTCTCTCTCTCTCTCTTTTTTTCTTTCTTTTTTTTTTTTCCATCTCTCCCTTAAGTGTTGGTAGTACGAAATAGCGAAGATGTGGTGGACAAAACACGCCTGGCTACGGAGGTGAATATTGGGTAGAACAGGTCATCTTTTGCTTGGGATGCACAATCGCAGTGTCGTCCTTCAGAAATTTCAAAAGGTTCGAATGCATTTAGATTCAGTGCTGTTACTTCCTGAACTGAGAAGTTCTCTTGGAAATTCACGTGACCCTCTACCGTTTTCTTTGTTTCTCTTCTTCTTTTTAGCATCTGACTGTATTAAAAAAATCACTTCCTTTATTGATGACGTTTAAATGTATACATTGATTTAGCAACCCTTATTTGAAATTCGAAGTGCTCCGAAATTCAAACTTTTAAAGCCAACTCGATACCATAGTGAAATATTCTACCCCTGACCTCTCATATTGCTATTGTATTGACGGTATAATCTATTTTTTCCTTTTAAAGGCTTACGTGTGAGTGAATGTTTAATGTAATCTGTATATATAAAACAGTTCCGTAACTGACTTACTGACTGGCTGACAGCTAACGCACAGACCAAAACCGCTGGAGGGTTGAAATTTTGCATGGCGGTTCTTCTAATAGTGTAGGGGTGCACTAAAAAAGATTTTTGAAAAATTCTTCTTAGATTTTTTTTAAATTAAATTTTTAAGCTGTTTTTGTAACATTCTTTAAAATTTGTATTTAAAATAATAATCTGAGGATAATAAAACTTATATCACGAGAAAGATCATAAAAATTCCTTTAAAATGAGATCTTTTTCGAATCTTTACCTCATTTTCTGATTTTTGGTAAATTTTTAAAAATTAATTTTTAGAATTTAATTTATTAAATGCTGATCACGTGGTTTCTTTTCTTTTTGTGATACTTTAAATTAATTTTGCGTCACGTGCATAACAACGAAATAAATTGAATAAATTTGTTTTTCTTTCTTACGCGGCAAACGATTGGACATTATCCAAACAAATATTGAAATAGAGTAAAAGAAATGTTCCTCAAACTGTACTATATTAACTGTACTATAATATTTAGTATGTTATATTAGATTTATTTCAATATTTTCTTCTACATTATTTTGTCTATAAAAATATCCGTTACGATTTTTTTATAAATATATTTTTTTGTTTTTTTGGCATTAATTGCATACATTGATCATTGTATTTATTATAAATATATCTTTTTGCTCTTTTTGGCATTAACTGCATACATTGACCGTTGTATTTAATTTGAATGTACTCCGTAGCGATAGTTGCTGATAGGTCGCATCACTCTTGACTCTTAATTTAAGAATCGAGAATGACGAGTCTGCTAAACCAGAGATGCGCCAACTGTAGGTCGCTAAAATAATGGGAGGGGTCACGGATAGTTCGAAATAAATTCATATCATACTGAATTATATAGTTAAAAAAATTGCTATAAATAGACTAATCATTTTGAAATTATGCTATTTTTAAATTTTTTGTTCATTTTTACCTAAATTATATACAAATACATATTAATATTTAAATATGAATATTTAGTCATATGAGATTTGCCAAAAACAAGTGTAGACAGTAAGCGGGTCATTTTTTATCGTTATTAAACAAGTAAATATGTACCCAAAATCTACGGTTCATCGATTTTTAAAGTAGTTTGCCAAAATTTTTCTTATTTTTTTATCTATCTTTTTGTTAACATTTTCCTAATTTAAAAAGAAAAAATTGGTACTACCAACAAATTTTCATTGGGGGTCGAGTGATTTTTTATTTTGAGAAAATGTGTCGATGTCGTAAAAAGTTTAGGCACCACTGTTCCAAACAAGGGCGCGGTGGCAAGGCAGCAAGCCAGTGATCTGAACGTCTCTGGTTCGATGCCCGTCGCTGACAAATCCACCGCCATGTACACTAATGGCGGCTGGTGCACGAAAAATCTGTCGTGGCTGCAATGCCCTTCAAGTTTTCAAGTTTACCTCTGGAGGTGCGGGGTCAATTGTACCGGTCTCATCACTTGACTCGGTTCTAAATTATGGGACCAGCTTGTAGGGGGTAGTGCTGGCCACCTATACGGTTCACCCTTTAATGGATGGTCAGCAGTCTCGCGGTGTAGATATAGGCGAATGTCTAGCGACAAATGCCTCCGAGTTCGAAAAAAAACCTGTTCTAAACAACCGTATATTGTTCACAGGAGATTGCGTATGAGTCATTTAATCTTTCCTATGGTTCTGCGCCCACAAACTTTGTTTCCGCCCCACAATTATTGAAAATATTTGGATAATTGTCTTTAAGCTTTATGTTCAAGAAGTGCATAAAACGCAAAAGGATTTTAGGTTTAATGTTGGGTCTCCATTCCCAAGATCTGATCATGTACTTGCAAAAAAAAAAAATAAAATAAAGTTGAGGAATACAAAACCCTTCTGTAGTTCCAGGAATTTTCAAGAATGTGTTTAATTATTCCCGACAGCGAAATCATAGGCGAAGGAAGGCTTTTTTGAAAGATTTCTATTGGAATTCCCAAAATTTCTGAAACAGTAACACTCTAAGACATACGCATTGAGCTCATTAATAGTTTCAGGAATCGAAGTATGAGGCATTGACTCAATATCGTCAGCAATAGCGTCTTGTGTTTGGTGCAGAGGTCGGGATGCCCGATACTTTCTCTAATGACATCCATCCACGATAAATACCTAAAACAAGCTACATTACATCTGTTCAAATCCAGGAACCAATTCTTAGCTCCTACTGTTACGACGAAGTGTATTTTCCAGTTTTCTTTTGTTTTTTACTCGCATGTCCCTTTACGATGTGATTTTCCTCTACTGGCTTAGAACAGAAATAGCCATTCTTAGCTTGTTTTTTTCCTTTCTTTCTTTCTTTTTTTTAAAACATTTCTTTTACCCGGAAAATCTTGCCAACATAACCGTATACAATTTCATCTCCAGCAGTTTCGAAAAATCATATTTTAAACCAAGAGAAGATTTTTATACATGAGAAATAAATCGAGACATTATTTAAGGTTTCGTGGAAAATTTTTAATTCTCAAATTGCGAAGATCCACCAACTCTGTTAGTTTAATTAAGGCTGCTGTGTACTAACCCTATTGGATTCTCTCATCTCAATGCTCACCTATGGAGAAAATGTATCCAAGGATTGCTGACTTGAATTTCAAGATTTTTTTTAATTGCACTCCGTAATATAGAAAGAATATGGAGACCTTGGGACATATTTTGTGTTTTAAAAAAATGCAAATAATATTTTAAAATTTAAATTATTCGGGAAAAAAATCTGGTCTAGTGTGTTTTAAGGGGACTCACGACCCTTAAGTCGAGGAAGTAAGGCATATTTTCATGGCTTTTGACTCTTTGCAACTATTTCAATTTACTCCCAATTTTTCCAAATTTTATGTATATAATAAATTGATATATTTATTTTATTAAACAAATTTTCAACCCTCAAAATAATTTTAAGTAATTTTTTTAAAACTTCTTTAAATATACCTTGTTTTTTGAAGTATTTTTATTGTATACTGGTTTGTGCGTAGAACTATGAAATTAATTTTACACTTAAATGTATAATTCCTGTTTTATATTTAAAATAAATAATTCAAAATACAATTGAACATAAAACATTCAACATTAAAATATTTTTTCAATTTTTTGAAAAATGCTCAAAATATACTTAAAATTTCCTTAAATTTTTGCATTAATTTACCCCTGAAAAAATAACAAAATGTGCAGTGATTGCAATAATTCTAGTTCAGACGCAATAAAATAACATGATTATGCAATGATAAAAATTTCATGGAATTATGTTGCATAGTTTTTGAGATATCAGTTGCGGAATGATGGAAAATTACATTTTGAGAAAAATTAGTTTAAAATTTTTCTTACCATAAACTTGATCAGTAATTAAATATTTTGAATGTCAATATCTCCGGAACTAAGCGGAATATTTTCATGCGGTTTGCTTTATTTTGTTCAGAAATGATCAGGCTTTAACATATATTTTTTTCAAAAAATCGAATGTTTTAAAGATTTAAGGGTAGTGAGTCCCCTTAAACGCTCCTGAATTCCTTTGGTGGACGCAATTTATAAAAGGAATCCTGCTGCATGGTGCAGAAAAGTTCAGGCTATCTGAAAATACCATTTTTACTGGATTATCAGCATTTGTGTAGCTGTAAATAGTAGACACATTTTCTCCATAGGTTAACATTGAGGTGAACGAATCCAAAGGGTTATTAGACAGCACCTGAAAGTATGTTTCAACTAAAAAGTTATCTGGTGCAAGCACGTAAAAAAATGTACAGTAAAAAAAGAAAGGACATTTATTTTTAAATATTCACTGTCATGAACATTTAATATATTCTCCTTTAATTAATCAGCATTCATACCCAAAAGGCGATATCGTTTAGGTAACATAATGAAAACTGAACTTGAATTGTTTAGCGTCCAGCCACGGAGAGCCTCATCCATTTAAATGCTTTAAAATTTCTGTAACAGTCTTAGATAATACTTTCTCCTCAAGTAAAGCGGATTTCGCAGGAAAATATAAATAGTTCAAGAGAATCGTATCGATATTTCCCAGAGAGTTCAGTGGTATCTGTGAGAAAACTCCCTCGAAGCTAAATCATTTTCTATCTTTCTCAGCTTGAGAACTTTCCGGCCAGGAAAGTGAATTGAAAACATTAACAGAAAAAAAGTCATAAAACTAGACTCCGTGTCCCCATGAATTCGGTTGAGATCGAAGCAGTTTTCCACTCAAGCTCCAGTTTCATGTGATACATTGGGCTATGTATCTTCAAACGTAACTATTTTTCCTCAGTTATAAATATTCAGCTTATATTTTAGAGTTATATATATATATACATACACACACAGTGGAATCTTGATCTATCGTTTTTAAAAGGGCTTAATGAACTGAATGATCAATGCGGGGAAACAATAAATGCGGAGAAACAACAAAGAAATAGTATCGTCGGGACTGAATGAAGTAAACGACACATACGGGAAAACAATGATTCGGGGAACGATCGAACGAGGTTCCACTATATATATATATATATATATATATATATATATATATATATATATATAAAATATATATATATATATATATAATATATATATAACATACTATATATATATATATATATACTAGCATTATTACCCGGCGTTACCCGGGTGGATATATAGATAAAAGATTTCTCATGCATTCCATCAAAAAAATACTGGGCTGCACCCCCGCTCTTCATGTTCATCTGACCAGACAGAATGCGCTTAGCGCGTTTCTACTGAAATGATATACAAAGAATAAGAAAGAAATAAACTTTGAGCCAGTGGACCTTCTGATTATACGTCTGATTTTATTGAAAATTAATAACACAGTGCTCCGGGATTCGCACGTTTGGATTGAATAAGTTTACTGTTTAATTATATTTGTTAGATACTGTTTAATTAGATTTAATTAGTTTTGTTTGATCCACTGTTAAATTAGAAATAAGTTTTATAATTTACATTTGCCTTTATTATTTATTTTTCCCTTAAAAACGCAGTTTTTTCCACATCAACCAAAAGACGCACTTTTTTCCACATCACTCAAGAGGTACAGTGCAAGATGCGTTATCCCCTTTATTTAATCAAGCCGTGATTCCGCATGAAGCCTATATTCCTTACTTTGGTGATTCGGTTTTTTATTGTCGACAGGTCAAAAACAGTATAAATAGCAAATTGTAAATCGGTTTTCAATTTTCCCAAGGCCAAAAACCGTACAAGTGTGTATCTGGGGAAGCAGGGCCAAAGGTTATTGTACCAACCCTCTTCTCCCCCGCACATCGGAATTTTACTGATAACGCAGCACCTAGCTTTTAGCGGGCAGAAATACTCTTCTTGGTGAATAAAGTGTTGTGGTGAAGGGGCCATATCCACATTTAAGTGGTATGCGCACCTCTTAGGGGCACAAAAATCATTAGAAAATTAATTTAAAAAAAACTAATTGAGCCCCCAAATTTCATTTTTCTGCGTTAACTTTCTCGGGTCCTAAACATTAACTGTGCCAAATTTGGTCCCGGTGGGTGAAACAGTCTAGGATTCCATAGCGGACAAACAAACAAACAGACGAGCTCTTTTAAATATATATATATATATATATATATATATATATATATATATATATATATATATATATATATATATATATATACAATTTTCGGACCGTAAGACGCACCTCAAATTTACGGCTGGATTTTTAGAAAAGAATATTTCGTATTTCGTAAGGTATATAAAGATATTTTCAATTTCTTACTTAATAAAGATAAAAACTTAATAAAGATATAATGAAAATTGTATATAATAAATACAACAAATATATATAAAAAATATAATATATATAATAGAATATTCATTTTTTTACGTTACCTCCAGACCATAAGACGCACCCCAATTTTAAGTCGATTTTTTCTATGTAAAAATTTGCGTCTTATGGTCCAAAAAATGCGGCACACACACACACACACACACACACACACACACATATATATATATATATATATATATATATGTGTGTGTGTGTGTGTGTGTGAATATATATATATATATATATATATATATATATATATATATATATATATATATATATATTCTATATATGTACACACACACACACAAATATATATATATATATATATATATATATATATATATATATATATATATATATATATATATATATATATATATATATCATTTGCCTTCCATCACTATTACTGTGTTCCTGCATATGATCTAAAATGTAATATTATATACTTGAAGGCACCAGAACAAATGAATTTCTATGAAGTACGTTAAAATTTTGTAAATTTTCAAATATTGCAACGAGGAACGTGAAACTAATACTACATTCCAACGACAGAAAAAAAAAAATCATAGTAATTCTTGTCATTGGAGGCTAAAGAACTTTCATACAGGAATTTCAGCTATTTATGCTATTGTTATCTAAAGTATCTCGGTTTTATTTGTAAAAAGAAAGAAACATCCTTTTGGGCCATATATTTTTACTGTAAAGGAAAATACGATACAATTAATTGTTTCTTTAAGTCCCCATAAAAATTTGGTTTCAATTTTGTCTAAAATTACATACGTGGCTTAAGTTCCAGTTAAAAGTACCTGCTTATCTAATTATTCTTCCAGTTTCACTTGTAGCAAGGGACGGTACCGCATCTTCCAGAAGTAAGTGAAATATTTAGCTGCATTCTTTCTGCTTAGAGTATCCCGCTGTATATAAATAGATTTGCTCGCCAAGGTTGCTCGAGATGAAAACTTTTATCGAATATCTGATTAATGCCTAAACCCAAGACCTGCTTCAGCATGGTCTGTTCTAAATTTGGCTCTGCAGACTTTCCAATAGATAGTCTCGGTAAATTTTATTTCCTGTTTTCAGTCGAACTCTACAGAAGAAAAACAGCAGTCAAGGAATGGGACAAAGTGAAGCTGGAAAATTGCATAACTGACTATTTTAAACAATTACTGGTAGATAGGGGTAGATTTCCTTGGTGTTGTAATTTCACAAGAACGTTTTGTTCACGAAGGAATTGGAGAGATATACGAAAGAGTTGAGATGTAATAAAAACCGAATAGGACGCATGTTCTGTGGTTGAAGGTTAGAACCGGATTACATTTAATAACAACATGTTTTGTCTCCTTCTACTAGATCTTTATTTCAGTTATCTTTGCAACGTTGTTTTATAATAAATACCCGACTTATATTGATGCTAATCAAACGCAAAATCTTAATTATCAAACTCAGATTAACACTGTACTCACTGTCGCACAATACAAGCATGATAAAGAATTGCGGGTGAGTTAACTCATATCACATTTTTTATATGAGTTAAGCTGAAAAGATAGGCAGGTGGGACTTAGATTTTAGGATTCTGTCTGTTATGAGCTTGAAAGTAGGTTGTTTGATACGTCAATAGCACCTGCAGGTAGCTCATGAAAGCTTTCAAAAGACGTTTATACAAGGCAATCAAAGATATTATTTTACACTGAAGGAACATTATTTGAAATATATTGAGTATAGATATTTGTGTTTATTCTCTTAGTTCTACTTTTTTTTACTGATAAAATATTGTTTAACAGTCCAAGAAGCTTTCAGAGGTTTTTTTTAACTGGAGAGGAGCAATATTTTTCTTGATTTTTTTCTCTTCTTTTGGTTTCTTTATGCTGGTTATGTATCTGATATATCACAGGATATGCTTAACTGTTTCTACACAGGTTATTTCGGATACTAACATTTTGAATTTGAAGCATGTGAAAATTATTATGCAATGAATTGCATTTGCTATAGTTTCAGCATGATAAAAATCATTCTTTTAAATGATATTCCAATTTGCAAAAGGCTTCAGTTCATATAGTGCCTAAATTGAGAATGACACCCATTTCTGAAATTCATACAGATAGGATTTTGAAACAAAATTATCTCTTTCCTCCACATTATTTCCCAATCGTATTGCCGAATGCCAAAAAATATCACTCCTGACTGAGAAATGCTAACATATGTACAGATTCGAAGTAAATGATTCACTCCCATACATAGGCAGAAAAAAAAGTGCATGAGAGGAATCTAAAACTGAAAGCGTACTCTTTAATCAGTCGCTGAACTGAATTGCACTGTCGTTCCTCTCCCTATCCACCCCGGCCTGAGAACAACCCGTAAAAGAATCGTAAGTATAGTCGGACATTGACTGCGCATAAACAGAATCATGTGTGAATACATTTGATTATAAGTGGCAATTATCGTAATTCCAAATCTGTTCAATTGTTTTTTGCAGTTCGAATCCCCGTCAGCATCACCTGTAAAAAAAGGGGAAAGAAAACAACAAGGGGTGGGAGAATGAGGAGCCCACCCGCCTGATCAGTCACCCTTCAGTCGGATTATGCGTCAGCCGAAAACAACACCAACAAAAGGACAACCACCACACTAGGGGAGGAGAAGAGGCAAGCAAGAAACTTGCTCGTTGTAAGGCGCAAAAACCTGTTTCCTCATGCAAATAAAACGCCATTATTTTTCCTAGCGAAAGTGGCCCGAAAAACCTGCCCGCCACCCCGGGGTAAGCGACCTGCTGCAACTCAACTTCACTCGTCTCCTGACACTGATTCCTAGCCAGGCGGTGACGTCATCGCCGGTGAAAGTTCGGGAACTTCTTCTCTGCCGAAAGCTTGGATCTCTGGGAAGTGGTAGCACAGGGTGGTGGAGAATGAAAAGGAAATGCTTTTGTTTCTCTTTGGACCCTCTGTGGTGTTTGGCTAGGGTGCCTCCGAACTGAAGCTTTTTTTTAAGAACTGTAAAACGCAACTTGGTCCACCCATCGCGGAAGAAATCGCAAGGAGATAAAAGACTTACTCGGTATTATTCTATGGAATTTTCATCTAATGAGAAAATGCTGCTTGTGTTGCGAGATAAATCCATAGGATGTTTTTCAGTATCTCAAAACACACTAGTAAAATCAGGTCCTACTCATGCCATAATTCAGCCTGATGGTTCGACTATCTAGAAATTAAAACTACCGTATTTTACGGATCATAAGATGCACCTTGTCGATAAGCCTCACTTCAAATTTATGGCAGGATTTTTGAAAAGAATATTTTATATTTTGCTAGGTATATAAAGATATTTTCAATTTCTTGATATATATATATATATATATATATATAAACAAAACAACATAAGCTAAAGAATAAAATAAAATAAAAAATAAAAATTAATAAAAAGGCGGGCATAGACTGCCAAACAAATTAACTCAAAACCTACCGTAGCACTGAAAACATAAATAACTTTTGAACAAAAGATTTCGCAGTTGCTGCATATCTTTACATTGAAAAAGGCAAATATAACTAAATTTAACAGAGCTAGATAATTGTAAGAACAATGTAGACAAAAACAATACAGAAATCAAGCACTCAGGGCATCCTCGCACCAGAGGCAAGATTCTGTAACAGTACCAGAACTAAACCAGAAGTACGAGGTAACCGACAGGTCTCGTCATCAGGGAGCCTAACCAAATCAGTTACCTCATGGGGAACCTTCTGAATAGGATGTAGGTATAACCAAAAGGCATACCAAGGCCCCGAGTACCCCAAAGAAACAGTTAGTCAATAGAAAATGAAAAGACATAGACAACTTACAGTAATGGCTCAACGCACCATACATGCAAGTACACATACAATCCTAATGAAAAGACACAGATGCAAACATACCCTAATTCAGTAGGTGACGGTTATGGCAAAACAGCAGACCAATTTTTCCCTAGTAATTACGTCACTGTGGCAAAACCACAGCGCTACACCTCATTGAAGTTTAAAAAAATATGAAACCAGAAATGCTATCCTAAACATCTTTAAAATATACCCAAGTCTAAATGCCATTTTTTTTAAACTTTTAAATTGCCGAAATTGTTAGGGAAATTGTTCTTACTTAGGATTTCCTTGAAAATGTTACATGCTTCCAAAAAGTCTTCAGCGTTATTTCAAATGTTTTTAAATTCTGTACAGTTGCGAGTAAAAGATATTATTATAGATTTTATAGTTCAAGTTGCTATTGAAATTGGTAAACGTAATAACCTCATAAACATTGGGATATATGATAAAAGTTAAAATCTAGTCTTTTATCATATATCCCAATTTTTAATTCGCTAATTTGAATTTGAATTTTTAAATCCAGATAAGTCGCGGAATTATTATTTTCATTAGTCCTGTTTAAAGTTGATTCTTTTGGGGAAATTTGATTAAGAAATTCCAAATCGTTGCAGTTAAAAGTTATAAGGTCATCAATATACCTAAATCCAGTAACATTATTTAAGCTAAGAAATTTTGTTTCGTATGAATGAAGAAAGATATTAGCAAAAGCGCTGGAATAACTATTACCCATAGGGATACCCTTTATCTGTTTAAAGAAACTCAAGCCATTAAAGAGATAGTTTTCAAAATTATTAAATTTACATAAATCAATCCAGTCACATTTTAAGATTAAAGTACTATCCAGATATTCATCATAAATTTCTAAACAGATATTCATTAATAAATTTAGTAATTAAATTTAGTTATATATATATGTATATATATATATATATATATATATATATATATATATATATATATATATATATATATATATATATATATATATACAGTGGAATCTCGATCTATCGTTTTTCAAGGGACCGTCTGAACTGAACGATAAATGCGGAAAAACGATAGATGCGGGAACATAACAAAGACGGGACTATATCAAACAAACGACACATACGGGAAAATGATGATTCGGAGAACGATCGATCGAGATTCCACAGTATATATATATATATATATATATATATATATATATATATATATATATATATATATATATATATATATATATATATATATATATATATATATATATTACCCGTGCTTCGCTACGGAGTACATTTTAGGATAATTACAATGAAAAAATAATAAAATTGCTTTTTAGAGGATTTCCTTATAAACAGTATTTTTTGTTTCTTAATTGGGCGGAACTAATATTACCAGGCTCGTCCGCAAACTTACGCGTGAGCAAGCTACGTAAAACTGACCGTGGGAGAAACAATTTTCTCTTTAATCTGAGGAAACGTATTTTAAACGTATTTTACGCCTTGAGACTTATTTATAGTCATGGTGAAGCATGCTCTGAGGGGAAATTGCAGTCTCTTAAGGTCAAAGGGGAGGTCATTGGATATTAGAGGAATGCGTCACACGAACACTTTTTCTCCTTGAGCACACCCGGTTAAAATTACGGCTTCGATTAAATTTTTATGCAGGACTTGTAGTCTAGTGCCCTAACAAATTTCGGTGATTTTAAATTCCGAAGGAGCATTACTGGTGTGCCCTTTCGCAAAGAGAGGTATGGAAGATCCGGTGGTTTAAGGGAATTTAAAAACTCCGTATAGTTAACGGCATCATCTGAATTACAGACACTGTCTATCGACTGTCAAAATTTCAACCCTTTAGGCCGGTTTGGTCTGTGCGAGGTCTGTCAGTCAGTCACAGAATTGTTTTATATATAGGTTTAATTTAATATCCATAAAACATACTAATTTGAATTAAATTCTTAAAAAACTTCCATCTCAATTAGTATAGTGGTTAAACTTTTATCTTATACTGAATTTTAATATTTTTTTTTTGTAAATTTACTTCGTTGTTATGCACGTGACGCAAAATTAATTTAAAGTATCACAAATAGAAAAGAAATCTCGTGATCAACATCAATAAATTAGATTCTAAAAATTAACCTTTAAAAATTCCTCAAAAATCAGAAAATGGAGGTAAAGATTCGAAAATGATTTTATTTTAAAGAAATTTTTATGATCATTCTTGTGATATAAATTTTATAACCCTCAGATTATTATTTTAAATGCAAACTTAAAAAATTTTTACAAAAACAGCTTAAAAATTTAATTTAAAAAATCTAAGAATTATACCAAAATATTTCTTAGTGCACCCTTACACTATAAGAAGAATCGCTATGCAAAATTTCAACCCTTTAGGTCCAGCGGTCTGGTCTGTGCGTTATCTTTTCAGTCAGTCAGTCAGTCAGTAACGGAACTGTTTTCTCTCTATTCTAAAAAAAAAACCCGCTGCCGCCGCTGTCAAAAGCTTGTCACGTTATCTCCTTAACCGCTGGGGGTATGGGGTGGAGAGCGATACCAATGGATGCTAATAAATGGGGGGACCAAAGTAAGACATGTCTCATCTTCGTCGGACTTTAAGTTGTTTTTTTTTATGTTTTGTGGGAAAATATTGACTTCTTCATCTTCAGATTACGATAACTCGCCAAAATATGATCGTAGAATTTTGATCTTTTTACAATCTAAGACTACAGACATTTCTCTTTCAAACTAGACCTCAATTTTTAAAAAAATATTTTAAAACAGACTAATATTTTCATCAAAACATGAAACACAGTTTTTCAAGAAATATTGTCCCATATGTGGATGTAATATCGATGCTCCTCGAGTATTTATCTTACAAAGAAAATATTTACATCATCTGGAAGCTGAAAGCTTTCTTATTCATATAAACCTCGTTTCAAGTCTCTATCTTAAAATTTCGACTTTTAATTGAATTATAAAGCTAATAATTCAACAGTGATGAAAAGTCCTTCGCATAAGGGTGACAACAGTAAATGGATGGAAGCTGTTACATTGCCCGAGAATCACTCCTATGTATCTCGCAATTAGCCCCAACAGAGGAAAGATGTAAAAATAATTTTTAAAAAACTAAAATCAAATTCAGTTTATATTATATTCCTTTTATAATACATTATATTCAGTTTATATTATATTCAGTATTTCTTGCTTTCAGTATCGTTTATTTCAAAATCAAACCGGAAGTAGAAGTGAGCGTAGCGAGCCTAGGAGTTAAGCCCCTAATATATATAATATAGTGGAATCTGTTCGATAGTTCCCCCATTCATCGTTTTCTCGTATGTGTCGTTTATTTCACTCAGTCCCAACGATCATATTTGTAGCGTGGAATTTGGCTACAATATTTCTCTGTTATGTTCCCGCGTTTATCGTCCAGTTCAGTCGGTCTTTTGAAAGACGATAGATCTAGATATCCCCTGTATATATATAATAAATAAATATAGTATATATGATAAAATATTTATTTTATTTTAATGTTACCTTCAGACCATAAGACGCACCCCAATTTTAAGTCGATTTTTTTAATGTAAAAAGGTTCGACTTATGATCCGAAAAATTCGGTAAGTTATTTATCCTTTGGCATCCTATTTTGGCACCTGTACTACACAGAGTCCTAGACGGGCGTTCTTTAACAGCTTTGCGAGTGTTTGTCGTCAGAATGCATTGTAAATAAAATTGATTGGAAAAGGATTACCACCAAAAAAACTTCAGGTTGAGTCTCCAGTTTCTAGCTATGGCGACGATGCAATTCTATACTTAGAAACTCGAATTATTACTTCTCCTTTCAAGGGCTCGTTGTTCCTTACAAAATGAAACCGTTAGTAAAAGTAGCTCAGTAAGCCTGCGTGCTGCGGAGAGTAAATCGTTTCGATATTTTGACTGTGTTCTGTTTATGTCAAGAAATTCCCAGGCCCTGGCAAGTACTGGTTTGGTGCTTTTTTCAGTGACCTTGGTGAAACTAGATTAAAAGCAACTCGAAACACTCATTTGTTTAATATCGTAAGGTTATATAAATAATGGCGCAAGGAGTTATTGTAATTTTCTCATTAATAGTTTGTGAGCAATGAATCACACCTTTTCTTTTGAGCGGAAAGAATACTAGGCACAACGGCTTCGGAATAACATATCGTGTTGACCTCCCAAGAAACCTGGTTTCCCCGTGGGCCAGTCCGTTCCTGCCAAGACATATCGCTTTCACGTACCGTTACCTAATTAAACCCTTCTCTAAGCTTATATTTTGTTAATACCGTTGTTTCTATTTGGTTATCATTGTACGAAATCATAACACGTCATTCAGAAGTGGCATTTCTAAGAGAAAGTACGTCTATTTATCATTGTTTACACATATTTATAAGAGTATATGAATTCAAACTAATGATCTGGTAGATTTTGATAATGATGTGTACTCTTATGTAAGTTCTGTACCGGGTACGAAGCTTTTCTTGCTTAAACGCAAAACTAAATATTGTAATTGGAGATACTTGAATTATGATGGATGAAATTTGATTAGATGGGGTTTAATGTTTAGAGCTGGTTGGTGCATCATTGTTTTGGAATTGGGACTAGCCATGTTAGTTTTATCTTTTCACTGTTTCACATTAAAATTGTCTTACACATTAAGAAAAATCTTGTTACACTTTTCTAAAGTATATTATATATATATATATATATATATATATATATATATATATATATATATATATATATATATATATATATATATATATACACAGTGCGTCAAATAAGTTTTAAGACTCGTCTCAGAGCGCAGGTTGTAATGGTGCTGTGAGTGTAAATGTGCATGTGTCATAACGTCCATCGTCTGCTGGTACACTGTCAACAAGTTGAGCGTATTTCGTTTAGTAGTTGAGAGAAGGCGAGGATTTATTGCAGAAGTGAATTTTTTTCATGTTGATTTTTTAAGATGGAGCAAAGAGCTGTAATTAAATTTAACGCAAAACTTGGTAAAAGTGCTTCGGAAACATACCAACTCATGAAACAAGTTTACGGTGACTGTTATTTAAGTAGATCAAATGTTTTTGTGTGGCACAAATTTTTTTTGGACGGAAGAGATACGGTAGAAGATGATCAGCGTAGTGGAAGACCAATTTCATCTAGGAAACCTGAAGTTATTGAGAAAGTACAAAATTTCGTAACAAACGATCGCTGTGAATGACTGAGAATGATGGAAGACTATTTAAACATCAACAAAGAAACAATTCGAACCATCCTGCATGAAGATTTGGGCAAAACAAAAGTGTGTGCCAAAATTTGTTCCACACACTTTAACCCCTGAATAAAAAGCAATGAGAAGTGCACATTGCAGAGAAATCGTTTCAGCCGCTGAAAACGATCCAAACTTCTTGAAGTCCATTGTTACAGGTGATGAAACCTGGTGTTTCCAATATGATCCTGAAACAAAGCGACAAAGTGCGGAAAGGAAGTCACCAAATTCAACAGAAGCCAAAAAAGCAAGAAAAGTTCCATCCAAAATCAAAACAATGTCATTACATTCTTCGATATTAAAGGTATTATTCACAAAGAATTTGTTCCAACTGGACAAACAATTACAGGTCAATACTACTTAGCTGTTTTAAAGCGTTTGATGGCCAGAATTCGTCGCATTCGTCCAGACTACACAAGGACTGAAAGCAGTTGGTGTTTGTTACACGACAATGCACCCAGTCACACCTCCCTTATTGTTCGTCGACTTTTGGCAAAAAATAATGTCTGCGTGTTGAACCATCCACCGTATTCACCTGATTTAGCACCCTGTGACTACTCCTTATTCCCAAAACTTAAAATGAAGTTAAAAGGGTGTTATTTTGAGGATATTTCGACCATACAAGAAGCATCGACATGTGCTTTGGAGGCCATTCCACAAAGTGATTTACAACAGGCGTTTGATTCATTAATAAATCGCTGTAAAAAGTGCATTGAAGCCACAGGGTCCTATTTTGAATAAAAAACCAAAACAGGTATTAATTTCTTGTTTCCATTTCTTTTTACAGACCCAGTCTTAAAACTTATTTGACGCACTGTGTATATATATATATATATTTGTTATTCTCCGCGATTTACTGAATACTTCATTATAGGAGCACCATATAGTTGAGCCATCATTGCTCCCTATGACGGAGACGACACGGAAACGAACAAACCTAAAATAAAATATCAGACGAGAATGTTTTGGAATTACTTTTATCATTTTTTTTCGCTCATTTGAGCTGAGCGAATCCATATCAGATTCACTCAGCTCAATGTTGAAAAGCTTTGCATTTCAACTTGTCCATATATGCAACCAATGAAACCATTGACATACAAATGAATATGCTTCTTCATTTCAATGATTTCTTTTATTATTTCAGAGTGTCCTTGTTCAAATTCACCTTAGAAAGTAGAATAATGGTCTTCTTAATAGCCTTTCTGTTGCATCTCAGTTGCATTTTATTGCGGTTATTTGCAATTGGAAAAAAAAAGAAAGAAATCGTATACTGGCGAAATGGCTAGGGCGCTAGGAACCAGTGTTTCAAAGCTCACATATCGCCTTAAGTTTGAGAGTGTGATGCTATTCGTAACTGGCTTAAGATTGCTAGGTAGTATCCGTATCGGATTCACTCAGTTCAGTGTCATCCAATGAAGAAAATTTTTCCTAAATAACATTGTTGTTGTTAATGTCCCATGGGCGGAAGTTCCAGACCAGGTCCGTACTGGTTTTGCGGACTAAGTCGTGTGACTCCGATTTACAATAGCACAAGGGTCGGAGTCCGACTTGGCTAGGTGCCACTACTATTTTGACTTATCATATCCCCCCCAGGGGCGACATATGGAGGGCTCGTACTTTCTCCAGCCCTCTCTGGTCTCATAGAAGAACTTCCCGGTCCACGGATTGAACGTGCCCATATCCGACCTAGACATGGAGATATTTAAAAGCGCTTGTCGGGATTCGAACCGAGCATCCACGGCGCCAACAGCCGACGTGCTGCAACTAGGCTAACCTCGAGCCCAAAACACTGTCAACGTGGATTAAAAGGTTTTTTTTATTGTACTTCGTTGTAGAGAAAGAAATATTTCACTCGGTTATCTTACTCATTTTAGAAATTTCATCCAAGGAAGAAAATTATGTGCATTTAAAATACAGTATACCACATTTTCCCTCGCATAAATCAAATTTGAAAAACATTATTTGCATTTCTTTAAAAAATTTTAAAAATACACGAGTAAAAAATTTCTTTCTCTATTGCGGAGTAGAATTAAAAAATAATCTTTTAACTCAAATCGACAATCATTGCAAAAATTTTCTCCATAGGTTAACTTTGAGCTGAGCAAATCCAATACGGATACTACCAAACGGCCTTAAAGCCACGAGTCCTTGTCAGTTTAGCCCTCGTGTTGCAAAAGTTGATAGTATATCTCCAAACCAAACTATTGTGGAAGGGCTTTATTTGATAGCATCCTCTTTTCACTTTTTCATGCCTGTCACGTTAAACAAATGAAAACTGCGGGTAGCACAAGCAACTGATATTACTTTTGTGTAAAGATATCTCTTTTCTTGATAGGTTCTTCAGAACAAACAAAAAATTAACTCAAGTTTACTAGTCGGAAAAAAAATAAGCACCATGTAAGGGATTCTTTCGCGAACCAATATGGGCCACGTCGATAGCAAATTTCTTAAAATTCTCTGCAGTGGGAATTCCTGCATTTCAGTAACCTGTAATTGTTGAATTTGTTTTACTCACAGTTGCATAATCCAAGCCAGATTTGCAGAAAAATATCCTATTGTTGTCAACGAAACAGAAAATCAAGGTTGTCCAGAGCTCAGACTTGTTACGACTCATGCATCAAAAACTTGTATTTTATAATGAGCAGTTGCTTCATGCTTTTTGGTCACTTTTTAAAACCGGTTATATAAATGACGAACTCTCTTCGATCACTTACAGATTATTTTAAAACAGGAAAACTGTCCTGAAAACTTCGAAAGGTGCTTCTTCCTTTGAACTTTTCTTTGGTAGCATATACTGACCATTTAGATATCGTTTATATCTATTAAACTCTCTGGGTTTCCTAAAATCTCTCTAGCTGTCTACATAAATAGGCATATACGAAACAGACTGTTGATCAGATATTTAGGACGCGCATAATCGTTCTTTTTTGCTTCATTTATGGGATATTTCGGCATTAAGATCTCTCACAAAAACACGAATAAAAATTCATTCTCTAAAAAACTGATACGCTAATCTCTAGACATCGCTATTTGCTTTTGCTGTTTTTGTAAGTATATTTGGTGTTTGGTGCAGTCTCTTGGGCTGTCATTAAGCTGGCTCCTTTTGATTACGGTTGAAGAGAAATGATGATAGTAACGTTGTAGGAAATGACAATCTTGTCGTAGCTTATTGTTTGGAGGTATAATAATGTTGTACTTTCGTTGTACTTTCGAGGCACTGTGACTGGTGTGAGGTATAGGGATGAGGTCTTGGAGCCCTATGTTCACCTTTTCAGGGGTGCAGTTGGCCCCGAGTTCATTTTAATGGACGATAACGCGAGGCTACATAGAGCTCTTCTGGTCGACGAATTTCTAGAGAGTGAGGATATTCGCCGGATGGATTGGCCAGCCAGATCTCCAGACCTTAACCCTATAGAGCATGTCTGGGACACTCTGGGGAGAGGAATTGCAACTCGCAACCCCCTCCGAGAACCATCCAGGGAATGAAAATAGCGTTGCTGAACGAGTGGGACCAATTGCCACAGGAAATGATAAACTGCCTTATTTCAAGTATGAAATCACGCTGCGAGACCTGTATATCTGTAAGAGGGGACCATACCCCCTATTAACCCATCTAGTAACCCATTTTTTTGTTTATTCTGCAACCGCTGTTTTATACCTCCGGACTTCAACGAGTGTTACGCACGATCATGCGTGTGTATTACAATTATTGAATGGTTATTTGTTTTGTATTGTATCAATGTATGTACATATCAAATTTCAATAAAATCGGTACAGCAGTTCTAGAGATAATCAACCAAATCTGCAAATTCTCTTAATTTCTTACACCAGTGTACTTGTAGTGATCGGAGGTAGATACAGAACTTTTATGTTCGCATGTAAATCGCGTATGTGTGGTGGATGTCCGGGTGCATTATCTAGTAATAAAAATATTTTAAAGGGAATGTCTTGCTCTTTACAGTGTTTTTTTTTACTTCACCAACAAAAATATTCGTAAACCAGTCTTCAAACATTAATTGCGTCATCCAAGCCTTTTTGCTGCAGTGGTAATTAACAGGGAACTTATTTACACCTATTCCTTTAAATGTTCGTGCATTTTGTGATCTGTGTATCACGAAAGGTTTCAATTTAAAGCCAGCGATATTTCCGCCCAATAAAAATGTAACTTGATCTTTGAAATCCTGGAAACCTGGCATACTTTGCGCTTCTTTATGAATGTAGGTATGTTCAGACATCTTCTTCCAATATGGCCCGGTTTCGTCTACATTAAACATCTGTTCCTTTAGATCAGTAGTTCCCAACCCGTAGAAGTCTGCGGACCACTAAGCCAGAAATTGAACCATGTGTGGACCAACCCCCGACCCACCGACTTGAGGGGGGGGGGGCGCTCCCGAGGGCATGGGAGGTATAGAATAGCCCTCAGGCAAAAGAGATACAGGATTAACGTTATCACATTCTAGCGTATCATATTCTAATAATAAAATAATTATGTTAAACTTTTAAGAAATTTTCATTCAACACTTGATAGTCATCGGATATATTCGGCCCAAAGAACATTGCTTTCAAAATCCCCATTTATTTGACAACTCTTTTACAGAGGCTGTTCGCACATTTTTTAGACGATTTTGGTAAGCGGTAATAAAAAATCGTTTGCTGCAAAAGAAATAATTGCAATTGCACTATGTTTTTAAAAGTCAAAATTATCGTCTGCGGCTTGAAAGTTTTGTTTTTATTCAAAATGGCGTTTTTAACAAAGCAGTGGTTCAAAGGCTACATTTATGCTCTTTCCGAAGAGAAATATGCATACTCCGTTATCCAAAAACGATGTGAAAGTCATGGTTTTGTGATATCTAAAGCGTCGATAGGTAATATCGTCAACAAGAAAGGAAAAACACGTCAAATTGGAGCCTCAAGTGGGACAAAAATTCCAAACAAGTATCCAAGGAAAAAACGGACATCTTCGACTATTGCAAAGGTACGTTGTTTAATGTTAAAAGAAAATCCCTCTAGTCAAAGGACAGTGGCAAAATCATTAAAATGTTCGGTGTCCACTGTAAACAAAATGATAAACGTTGATTTAAATCTTAAGAAAGCGAAAAAACGCAATGTGCATCGTTTTCTTCCAAATCATATCGTTGAACGCAGGACACGCTGAAGAATTCTATATGAGAAACACTTATCCAAAGAAAAATGGAAAACAATTGTCACAATAGATGAATCATGGGTGTATTTAAATGATTGGAACAAAAAAAGAGCCATTTATTATCATAAAAGGGGAGAAAAAAATTTAAGTACATGGTTCAAAGAATCAAAAGAAAGTTTTTCTAAGGGATTCATGATTGTTGCTGGTTTTTCTCATAATGGCAAGTTAAAAATAAAGAGAGTGGAAAAAATGTCAAGATTAACTCCAAATACTATCAGGAACATATTTTATCGCCAATTTTTCTGAATGAAATACCATCGCTTTACCCACAGTGCCATCAATCTGTGAGACTCCATCAGGACAAAGGTAGCAGTCACACATCAAAATCCACTGTAAATTTCCTAAAAGAAATGGAACAAAAAACTGGTATCAATTCCATACCCTTCACTGATATCCTTACTAAATCTCCCGATGTATCACCTATGGATTTTTGTGCTTTCGGACTTTTAAAATCTGCATTATCCAAACGTCGTCCCAAAACCCTTACAGGACTCTGGAAAGCTGTTCAGGAGGAATGGGATAGAATACCTCTTCTGACACTTCAAAAGGCATTATTATCCTGGAAATTGCGGTATCGAAAGATAGTTCAGAATAAGGGATGTCAAATAGAACATTTAAAACACAAGAATTTTATGTAATTTAGTTTTGTGAATACAATATACATCGTCTAAAAAATGTGTGAACAGCCTCTATATATGTGGTGCCGGACCTCTCCCGAGGCTCAGGCGGACCACCACTGCTTTAGATACTTTTCATTTTCAAGCAGATCATCAAATTTGGTTAGAAAATCTTCTGTAGCTTTATAATCAGCACTTTCAGTCTCTCTTCTTATTTTGACATTATGGAAATTTATTATTTTCCTAAATCTCTGAAACCATCCATGGCTTGCAAAAAAATTCTGGTCATTATCCTCCCCTTTCAGTACTTTCAACTGTTTGAAAAGATTGTGTGGTTCTGTTTGAATGGTCATGAGGTTTAGCGGAATTCTTTTTTGAATTAAATCCTGCATCCAAATCACCAACAGTTTTTCCATTTCGTTGATGGGTCCTTGTCGTTTTGCTATTATAATTGTTCATTTCAGAGATGCCGACTGTTACACTGCTTCCAAAATGAACACTTTATTTTTTAAAATAGTGGAGATCGAGGAATGGGGCAATCTTAGCTCACATGCTATTTCCTTCCCTTTTTTTACCGATTCCATGGTATTTTATTATTTTAAGTTTCATTTGTATTACACTTCTATTTTTTTTTTTGGCACTTTTACTATTTCCAGCCATACTGGGAATGAAATTATGTAAGTACTTAACCTCCCAGATAAAAATCGAACCATTACATATTTAACAATACAAAGTAGTTAGTAATATTTTTATGTAATAACAATGAGAAGCGACGACTGTGCTCTTGTTTTGTTAACTCTCGAATGAAGGTTTGTTTGATTTATCGACTGGATATCGAAACTATTGCATCATACATTTTATTATTGCGTCATAAATTTTTGCAGTATTGCAGAATAGTGCATCATATTTTTTAATAATTATGTAATACATATAGGTATGTATTACATAACGTACATTCGAGGAAAAATATTTTTGAGGAAAAAAAATGTAAATAAGTAGAAATGAAATAAAAATTTTGGTCGTATATGCGAGCGGTCGTAAGTTCAGGAATACCTGTACGTTTATCAGTTTCTTTCAGCCGTTAACATTTAAAATTATCATAAACAATTTAGATTGCTTGAAGATCTTTAGATATCATTACTAGAATCGTCTTTTTATTTCCTGCATTTTATGCTCCTTATGGGGTACTATAATACAGTGGAGTCCTGATAATTCGTATCTTCGGTAATCCGAAAGTCCGCTTAATCCAAAACCCAAAGTCAAAAAGAACTAAGTTTACAATAGAGCCACAGTGATACTAAATAATATAAAGTATATTTCTGAAAATTACAAGAAAATTCAAAGTTAGACAATGTACTGAACTAATTATTACTGAACATCATTAGTTTGAAAAAATCTGTTTTCTTTTTTTGTCGAAGAGCAAAATACCTCTCCCTTCAAGCCAAATTACAACAACGCGTCAGAAAAATAATGTTCCCGGAGTGTTGCTCTACGTAGCGTAGCTCTACATCAAATGCAGTCTGATTGGAATACCCTCTGCTCGCTGTTACCGTCTGCTTCACCTTCACTCTCATCTGAGACGTTGACAGGTTCTTTCAAAGCCATTTTAACAATCTACTGATCGTCTAAAATCCAACTGTCGAGCATTGTGACGTATTGTTAGAACAACTTACACTCTACTGTACTGTACTATGCAGCGTTCTGCTCTCTTATCACCCATTTCGTCCAGAGATTTGGTTATATTTAGACAAACCTTATAAAATAAACTGTAAAATCACGCGTAATATGTAATATTTATGTAATCATACGTTATTATGTAATTTAAGTTTATTTTAAGAAAGATTACGCTTAATCCGAAAAATTCGCTAATCCGAAAAGGGTCTGGTCCCAATCATTTCAGATTATCGAGACTCCACTGTATCTCCCTGTCATTGTTATACGTCTGTGCTAAAGTTATGAAATGTTTTCTTTTACAAAGCTGCAGAAAAGTGATGTTTTATATAGACATATTCCTTTTCTTTTTGTACGAAAAGCTTATATAGCGCGAAAATATTTCCCCGGAACGTTAAAGAGCAATCTAAATTATGATGATTTTAAATGTTAACGGCTGGAAGAAACTGATAAACATATTACAGTTTGACAGCTTTTGACCACTTCATACTGCAGTTAGTGATATACAGGGTGTCCGGGCTAAAGGTATCCAAAAGTTATGACTTATTTTCACGGAACTACCCATTAGAATTTTTAAAAAAAATTATTTAAGTAGAAAGAACATCTCACCAAGTTTTAATATCAATCATAGATTTCGATCAAAGTATCATAGGTTCCGATGTGTACACCTTTTGTAGCACGACTAACGACTAAATGGTAATCCAGTTCTCTCCGAGTGTTTCGTAGCATATCAGGAGTTATTAGACTTTGTTGCTTGGGGATTCATTAAATCCATTGGGTATAAACAAAAAATTGAAACTGTGGATGAGTTGAAGAAGCGTATCATTCAAGCAATTCGTGTAATAACTCCTGATATGCTACGAAACACTTGGAGAGAACTGGATTACCATTTAGACGTTTGTCATGCTACAAAAGGTGCACACATCGAAATCTATGATACTATGATAGAAATCTATGACTGATATTTAAACTTGGTGAGATGTTCTTTCTATTTAAATAAATGTTTTTTAATTCTAATGTGTAGTTCCGTAAAAATAAGCCACAACTTTTGGATACTTTAGGCCGGACACCTTGCATTTACTGCCGACTAGAGTCTTTTAGTTTGTTTACTTGTGTTGTGTTGACAGCGTTGTTAAGAATACGTGATATTGAAGAAGGAAATATGAGTGTGTTAGTGTGCGTGTGTTTGTTTGTTTAAGTAGTTTGTTCAGTTCATTTCACCAGTAATTTACTTGTCTAAATCACAGGTGGCGAACTTAACGGCACGCGTGCCTAGTGTCGAATTCAGAAGAATTTCGCTGGCACCTGAATTATTACTTGAAATACAATAAACAGGTGTCTCCAATCCAATTCTATACAGAAACAAAAGTTTGTCGATTTTGGAAATGGTCTGGAAGCAATAGAAATCTAGCGGTAATCGGACATGAGCAAGAAAAATGTCCAAATAAATGAGTACTTAAAATTCTACAGCAGAAAATTTCATGTACTTCCGAAAACTACCTTTAGGCTGTATCGAAAGTTTTATTCTATACCACAGAAAATCTTTAAGTTCGGATATGAGTTTCCTAAGACAGAATTCAGAAATAAATGGACTGGTGCGTCTGGTTCAATAAGTGTTTCTCTCTAACTAATTTAATATGACTACGATGTAAAATATTTGACGTTCGATATTTATCAGACTAAAATCCTATTGATAAATAATTGATTTTAATCGTCTATTATTATTTTTTGCTTAACCCTTCTTATTATTATTGGTGTAAATTTTACTCGCTTAACTGCACAGTTCAAATTTGTGTTGTAACATAAAGTTGTCTTAATTAATAAGCTACGTTAACACACATTTCCCACTTTTTACAGGAGGAACAAAAAAATGATTTATCCCATAGTGAAAAGATAAATTTCTTATCGTTTATTCTTAAAACTAGATGTTGAAGTGCTCTGAGATGTATGTAGGTCATATTGTTATGTAATTAAAAATCACTATAATTAAAGTGGAGTTACAAGGTTAGCAGTGGTTAAGTTAAGGGAATTACGTAGTGTGTATTGTTTTTCACTTTTTTGGGGTGAATTAAATTTTTTCGAGAGATGAGTTGTCACTGAGATGTACAGGGACCGTAAACCAATGTAATAGCATGAAAATCCCCAAATCGTATTTTTTGGAAGTTACATGGTTTGTTAATTAGGCCAATGATATAATAATCTTTTATTGAAATATTGTCTTATTAAGGCTTCTGTATGTTAACCTTACTAGATTTGCTCACCTCAATGTTAACATATGAAGAAAATGTGTCCAAAGATTGCCGACTTGGATTTAAAGATTTTTTTTAATTGTAAAAAAATTTTGGCAGAGCGCCAAACCTAGTCTGTGTCGTTTGTCAATAAACACTGTTTACTAAACAGCTAAACAGAAAAGTACCAAAATGCATCTAAATTTTGAAATACATATATGTATATATATATATACATACGTACATATATATAGATACATATATGCATAACACATACATACATCTATACATACAATAGAGGTAAGCAATGATAACTAATCCTACGTTAATAACCCGCGGTAGTTTCGTTAGAACAGACTACCTGAATCTTTTTTCCATAGGTTAACACTGAGGTGAGCGAATCCGATGAGGTTAGTACAGCAGCCTTAATTAGCTAGCTCAGCACCTGATGGAATATTGTTATCAAACTTTTCGGGCACAGGCAGGCACAAGAACAGGCTCGCCACCCTGGTCTAGACAAATAATTAAACACGTAAACGGTCCGAAGTGATATTTATCCTCTGGCAGCTGCCGGTATTAAAAAGTCCAAGCCGGTATTAAAAAATCCAAGCCGGTTTTTTTTTAGAAGTCTGTGAAAAGGAAATTTGGGATCTTGTTTATACAAAGTCTACCGTGGCGAGTAATCTTAACTGAGGACCTAGTAGACGCTGCTTAATCAGCATGACCATTTGTGAAAGAGTCAACACGTTTATTTCACGCTCGTAGGTTGTTCCAAATATAGAAGCAAAAAAAAATCTTGTACCTGGTAGAGAATTTACATCCATGAAACTTTCATATAAAATGAAAGAATAGGCCGAATATGCTTGCATTAAAAAGGCGGCTGTGAACTAACCCTTTTGGATTCGCTCATCTCCTTGTTTACCTATGGAGAAAATGTGTCAAAGGATTGCCGACTTGGATTGAAAGATTTTAAACAATGAATAAATAAATAAAACTGCACCCCATAATAGAGAAAAAATTTTACATCTTGGGGCATTTTCGGTTTTCTTTAAAAAAATTGCAAATAATATTTTAAAATGGATATTATTCGGGTGTGACGGGAGGATCTGGTATAATGTGTTTTAAACGCTCCTAAATTCCTTTGGCGGACGAAATTTATAAAATGAATCCCGTTGCAAGGTGCAGAAAAATTCAGGCTATCTGAAAATACCATTTTTAACGTAGGATTACTTTCCTCCATAACGGTCCTCCGGAAAGGGAAATTTCAGACGCTAAAACCGTCCGTCCATCCGTCCTCGCGAGTTATAATTTTGGCAGCACGTCAAGCGCAGTCTATTGCTTTGACAAGTTAAACAGAAAAGTACTAAGATGCGTCAAAATTTCGACATATATATAAATATATATATATATATATATATATATATATATATATATATATATATATATATATATATATATATATATATATATATATATATATATATATAGATAGATAGATAGATAGATAGATAGATAGATAGATAGAGAGATACATACATACATATATACAAAAGAGGTAAGCAACGATAAGTAATCCTAAGTTAATAACCCGCAGTAGCTTCGTTAGAAGAGACTACCAGAAATTTTTTATTGGATTATGAGCATTTATGTATCTGTAAAAAGTAGACACATTTTCTCCATAGGTTAATATTGAGGTGAGAGAATCTAATAGGGTTAGTAGACAGCAGTGTTCCACCCACACCCATCTGTGCTTCCAGCAGGAGGCGCTCACTGACTCTTATCTCCAGCTCCGGTCATTGAACTTGAGCCCCCTTCGAACACTTCACTAGCAGATCCCTTTGTCTCTAGACGCAACTTCGCAGCGCTCCATACGGAGCGTCTTACTTTGTCACCGCAATCTTTTACTATGTTAACGCAAACTCAATACTTAAATTGTAAATATTTTTTGTAAATATAACTTTTCGTAATTTTATCTCAGTTTCCTTTTTAACGCTAAGCACCGCACCTATAATCAATCCGCAACAAGCAGCCTTAAGAGAAAATGCATTAATTTTAAAAAATGGATTTGAGATTAGGGGGAAAATATAGTATCTGAAAAGGAATAAAATTTTGATCCAAATCGCATTCATGTTTATATACACACACACGCGCACACATGCGTTGAAGGAAATTATTAATTTTAAAAACAGCGAAGAGATCAGAAATGGACACATAGTAATTTTAACAAAATATAGCAAAATTTTTGATGGAACTGTCAAACATGAGTATTTATACATACACTTGGACGAATAGTACGTAAAGGTGGAATTTATTGACTCCTGATATTCGAAAATTTAATTCAGTAAAAACTGGAAGACATTATTTTTACATTCAGCATGATAGATAAATTGTTTAAAAAAAAATTCTTTTGACATTTGTGACGCTATGAAAACACTGATTCGGGGCGTGACTGTCAAAATAAGGGAAAAAGTAAAAATAAAGATATTCAGCAGGAAGTAGTTTTCATTTTATTGGCGCGGTATCCAACTCTATGCCATACGTTTTGCATGATAGTGTCTCAGTTGTGACAGATTAGAACAATAGTAACCCGTACCCGAAATAGTCGCAGTGTCACAGTAATTACGGTTTGTACACTTGTGTCTCACGTATTTACGGGAGAGAGATCCAGCTGACCGAAAAACGGACAAGGGGGAATTTTCAGGAACTGCGATGGCCGAAAAGAAAGAAAAAAAAAAAGATTTACAGAAATCATTATCATTTGACTGCAATATAAGCTAGCAGTTCACACACATAAGTTGCATTGTTCTCACAAAAACAGGAAATAAATCCAGCACCCAGAAAAATCTGCCAATTTCCCGGGCACCTGCATTGGCCGTTTCGTTTGATTGATGAGGCATGCGGTCGCAGTCTAATCTCGCGCGGGAGAAATTCAGAAAAACTTTAGTCGCGTTGGCAGGATTAATTTCTCACCTGTGTGTCCGTGTTTGTTTATTCTTTGGAGGTCTGGCAGATTTCGGGTGTCTGCCATATTTGGAGTGGTAAACCAGTGGAAGGGAATTTTAGTAATGGAGTGAATCACAAGAACGATGAACCGTGCATCAGATGGGCTTGCATCTTAGTTTTTTGTTATGTTAAGCGAAAAGAAAAGGAGTGCAATGTATTTCTTGTAAAGCATTTTAACTAAATTGTGGGAAAAAAATTATGAATAAAGAAATACTTCTGTTCTCTGTTCTGGCGATGATGCATGAAAAACTTTAACGCTAACGTTTTTTACTTGTTTTATTGATTTGCTGTAATATTTCATTTTGGGATAAAATGGCTATTGAAAAAGAATTTTTTTTTCAAAAGATTAGTGCATGGTTTAATCTACTTTCGTTGGGAATTTAGATTTCTAATAATAACTAAAAATATCCTCTTGTATAAAATAAGCATTCCTGCTATGTTATTTTGTCATTTTTTCATAGATTTTAATAATTTAAAAACTAATCAGTTTTAAGCAGAAAAAAATAACTTTATGCTGAGAAATAAGCGGCTAATTTGTTGCATGAAAAATATTTTTTTTAAATAAAAGCGTTTTAGAAAAAATAAATGAGAACTACAGTTTGGAAAATATTTGTCCACAAATGCATATTTTCATTGCCCATATTTTGAAAATTCCAATCAAGCCTAAACCTAGAGCAAAACAATTAAGTGGCGAAAAATTTTCTTTTAATATAAACTAGTATCAAAACGTTCTTCATTTCTATTATTTATGTTACCTGTAAACAGACATAAAGTCAAAAGAATTTTCAACTCTTAAACATATGTCTTGGGAAAGAAGTGATCACATTATTCAACATGTCTTCTGTGTTTCAAACATTTTGAGAAAAAAGAATCTAGGAAAGTTATTTTCTATAGAAGTATTAATAAAAGAATCTGTATAGCTTCAAATAACTCTACAATTAAAATTTTTTTAAACAGTAATTATTTTTAAAATGTTGATCGTTATTTTTTGCCTACGGATAACTCTAGAGTTCACAGGATTCAGCATTTTTGCAGGAAATCATGAGATATATGAAAGACTTGAACAAAGACGAAATGGAATTTATTTTATTAACCAGAGATGGGGATTTACAGGATATTCGTAATTTAAGTTCGCCGGATTATAGTACTTTAGAGCAGTGATTTTCGACCTTTCTCATCTCACGGCAGACATAAACTAATTACTAAAATTCTGTGGAAGAACCCCCTAAAATTATGTTTTTTGCCTATCCAACAAAAAATACGTATAATTTTCCCTGATTTTCATTAAAAAAAAAAATCATAGTAATAGCCTACCCTTTTTGCTCCAAAGGGTCAATAAGAAAATCTTTTTGAAACAATTTATTTCATATTTTGTAATAAAAAAATACACAAACTTATTTTAAATAATTTTCATTTATTATTTTCCTCTAATTTATTTGCATTTTATATTTAACTAGCTGAAAACTCGCACTTCGCTACGGAGTACATTCAAATTAAATACAACGGTCAATGTATGCATTTAATGCCAATATATATATATATATATATATATATATATATATATATATATATATATATAATAAATACGACGATCAATATATACAATTGATGTAAAAAAAATATATTTATAAAAAAATCTTAAGGGATATTTTATAGACAAAATAATGTAAAAAAAAATATTCAAATTAAATCTAATAGGACATACTAAAGAATATAGTACAGTTAATATAGTACAGTTTCAAGAACATCTCTATTACTGTATTTTAATATTGTTTTGGATAATGTCCGATCGTCTGCCGCATTAGAAAGAAAAAAAATGTCAATTTATTTCGTTGTTATGCACGTGACGATAAATTAATTTAAAGTGTCATAAAGAACATATTTTTACTGTATTTTAATATTTTTTTAGATAATGTCCAATCGTCTGCCGCATTAGCAAGAGAAGAAAAATATTTTTTGTCTATTTCGTTGTTATGACGTGACGATAAAATTATTTAAAGTACCAGAAAAAGAAATCACGTGAGCAGCATTTAATAAATTGAATTCTAAAAAATAATCTTTAAAAATTCACCAAAAATCAGAAAATGGAGGTAAAGATTCAAAAAGATTTCATTTTAAAGGAATTTTTATGATCTTTCTCGTGATATAAATTTTATAACCCTCAGATTATTATTTTAAATGCAAGCTAATGCTTTAACTGCAATATAAATGTTCGGAGTCAAACTTTTAAATTTCTTTTAATAGAAAAGAAGACAGTTTATGCTCTTTAGATGCTGCAATTTTACGCGAATGCATGCCATGTATAGCGTACAGAAATCGATTTTACCTATTTCCGATTTTTGCAGATACCTGTTATTTTAATTTTCATTCAAAATCTTTCATGCAAACAAGTCTTTCTACTATCAATATGATCGGAAGTCAGTTTAGCTTATAGCTTGAAACAAAAAGAAAAAATGTGACAGTTCCGACTAACCTGGTTTTTATGGTTGACAAATATATGACTCGTTTAGCTTTGCAAAGTTCGAACATTTATCAGTTTTCCATCACCTTTCTAGTGAATTAATTGTCGTTTACAACTGATATCAAATTATAACGAAAGCTAGTTAATATACAGTTATTAGTGAAATATATTACATTTATAAATCTTTTAAAATATATTGTTGCAACTTTCGACGCTCTGCAAGAGTTACACTTTTTTATGTGGTGTTTTGCCTCAAAAGAAAGAGAAAAAAATCCTTCAGAGAAAAAAAGACAAAAAACCTTTTGTTAAGTGTATTCTGTCTGCCAGACATACTCTATATGTATATATATATATATATATATATATATATATATATATATATATATATATATATATATATATATATATATATAGTATATATATATATATATATATATATATATATAGTATATATATTATATATATATATATAAAACAGTTCCATATCTGACTGACAGATAACGCACAGACCAAACCACTGGACCTAAAAGGTAGAAATTTTGCATGGCGATTCTTCTTATAGTGTGGGGGTGCACTAAGAAAGAGTTTTGAAAAATCCTTCTTAGATTTTTTTAAATTAAATTTTTAATCTGTTTTTGTAACTTTTTTTAAAGTTTGCATTTAAAATAATAATTTGAGGGTTATAAAATTTACATCACGAGAAAGATCATAAAAAGTTCCTTTAAAATAAAATCATTTTC